>PVKE010000154.1:0-194491 GCA_004027555.1 Craseonycteris thonglongyai | reverse complement strand
TACAAACATTTGTAGGAGCCAAAAGAGCAATTGGAAGCCAGAACATGTCATTCCAAAATCAGGAGCCATTTGTTTAATTAAATGTTTGTCAATGCCCTGAATCACTTTATTTCTTGTTACTTTAATCATTCAAATGAAACAGGACACAAAATGTTCTGAAGATTATATGATTCAAATTAAGTATTAACCTGAGCAGTGAGCCTCTTAATCGGTGGCTTTAAAATATTTTTGACCTTGGCGAACAGTAAGAAATACACTCAACATCAAAATCTGGTGTACACACAAACACACACAGTTTTCATATTACCTTTATGACGATGCACTCTGATATCTTCTTTCCTGTCTATTTTATTTTATTCTACTTCTCATTTTTAAGATACTATTAGAGACACACTAAGTTTATTTCGTGATTCAATAATGGGCTGCACTTCACGACTTGAAAAATATTTCTTAAATGGCAATGTCCTCATTTCTGAGGACACACCTGATACTGCCAGCTACTGCTGACCTGGGTTACAATGGACACTTTCTTCAGCACAAGCCCATGTGACTAGAGTTCCTGAAACATGAACTAGACTTCCTAGCCGTATTTCTGGTGGTACTCTCTCATTTCTTAGGTAGATGTGGTTTCTGTCCATTCTCTAAATTGGACATGGGTGATCTTGGCAAAGCAGGGTAGCATCCTCAGGATAACTGTGCCCTCTCCTTATCTTCCTTTGGTGTTGTTGCCCTTGGATACTAACTACCAAGCCACCAGGTTGGGGTTGGCCTCCACTTGTGGTCAGAATTGGCCTTAGCTCTGGTCCCACTCAACCAGATTCACTCCCTTGTGGTTCCACAGCTGACCCTCAAGCATCTCTACTGTCTCATGAAGCTTAGCTCCTGGGCCACTGTCCACTGTGCACTGATGCTGGTATGTAGGCAATGCCTCAGTCTCAGGGTGGTGTCTTTACCTCCAGCTGACCAGGGCAGTGCTAGTCTACCCACAGAGATGGAGATGCTGCTCTCAGAGGAAGCTACACGGTGTGTGCTGTGTGGTGGAGGCTCTCCACCCAAAGTGCTGGGGTTGAGACTCCTCCCCTGGGAAGTCTTCTCCATGGCCCATTGCAGGGCCATGGCCAGGACTTCCTCCTGGCTTAGGAACCCTCTGCTTCTTCATGACACCCCCACCACCACAAAGTAGTTTCCATGTGGCATTTTCTCTCCTTCCTGGTGGGAGGACATGTTGACCCAAATGTGTGGAATCTACTGGAAATGCCCAAAACCCTCTTCAGAGGCCTTGGGATCAAAAGCATAAGAACTGGTATGCCATGAACACTTTGCATTTGAAACAAATGTGGAGCTGGGTATGAAACAGTGGCCACCAGTTTCAAAAGTGCATTGGAATTGCTGTCTAAAACTCATTCACAAATCAAATCATCCTTCCTGACAATGGCATTGTTGAGCAGTTTTAATGGTCTGTAGAAGTCTTGGCACAAATTAGAGGTTTAAGCATGATACACATATAAGGGAGTGTTTTAGTGCTCTTAGTATACAAGGGGTGTCCAAAAAAAATACAGCCATAAATGCCTCTATTTTTTTTATTACACAGCTGGATACTGCCTGGACAGCCCTTGTACAATCATCTATATAGTGCGTACTCATAAGGATACTTATTGGTTAGCTACAGAAAATTTTAAGGAATTAAATTAATTTATGGATTAAAAACAATCTTAAGATTGGAGGAACTCTAGAGTTAATCTAATCCACTTTCATTGTTATTTGTATTTCATTTTCCTCCATTGGTTAGGAATGCATTTGGCCTCAAATAGAAAATTTGACTGTCACGGCTTAAACAAATAAGGATGTATTTTTCTCACACAGGCAGGTATCTGGAAGTAAATAGTTGCTGGCTTGGGTTTAGGAGCTCAGTGACGTAAGAACTAAGAGCCAAGTTCTCCCTGATTCTTTTGGCCTTTTCCTCGTGGTTTCAAACTGGCTTCTGTAATGCTTAGCATTACATCTGCCCTCAAGGCAAAAGAAGTGGGTGAAGGGAGAGGGGTGGAAGGTGGGGGGAGGGGAGGAGGTCAACAGCCACATCTGTCCTTTTTTATCAGAAAAATCAAAAGCTCACCCAAATGCCCCCAGGGATTTCTCCAAGGTATAAAGTACTCTAAGTGTCCAACTGGGTTGTCTGTTCACCTCTGAGTAAAATTCAAGTGTGGTTATAAAGAAAGAAAGTAGAGGATGGATATTTAGTAAGCAATTGTGACAGCCAGACTTCTTTACCCAGTGGCCAGCCATTGAGCCTTGCTTAAACATCTTTAGGTCAAGGAGACAGCCTGTTTCATTTCGGGCAGCTCTAGAAAGTTCTTTTAATTTAAATCAAAATCCACTTCCCTGTCATTTGTCCTATGGCCTCTGGTTCTGCCCTGTGGGATTATGTAGATGAATTTGAATATTTCTTCTTGGTGACAGCCATGCAAATATCCAAAGACAGCTGTCATATCTCCTCTAATTCTCTTCTTATTTGTATGAAGCATCTCCACTTGGGTCTCTTAGTGGTATGGCTTCACGTATTCTCACACCTCTATTTGCTCTTCTCTTGCTCTATTTCACTTTATCAAAATTTCTCTTAGGCTTTTTCCTCCCAAGTGACATCATTGATCAAGGAATGGCCGGAGCAAAGCCAGAGAAGTCAAGCGATTCTCTCCATTGTTCTGGGTTATCACTGAGCCTGATCAAATTTGCATTATCTTCCAGGCACTTCTTACTGGTGACTTGGCCAACTAAAGACCATAAATATTTTCCATCCCTTCATCTTTCTTTACTTACATAGTTGATTTAAGGGTCCTAGAGCAGAGTTTATACTTACGAGTGATGATAATAGGTAGGTAGGTAGGTACGGTAGGTAGATAGATAGATAGACAGATGTATAGTGGGAGGGAGAGAGAGAAAGAGACAGAGAGAGAGAGAGAAGGAAGGAGGGCCCAGAGCAGTCTCCATAGTTGTACATCACTAGTTGTGACATGATTTCATTCCTCACAGGTGGAGGTGGGGTCACACAGGGCGGGAACAGAATCCAGAGCCTCCTCCCACATGGGAGGCAGACACCTTCACCACTGAGCCATCCCCACAGTTACCAGTTGCACTGCAGTTCAGCATATGGGTTTTCATGGACCAGGGCCCAGAATCTAACCCCGGACATCATGATTGTGAGGCAAGTGCTCAACCACTGAGCTATCCTGATATACCTAGTAGTGTATTTTATTCTGTTTGATTTGACTTGTATTTCTAGCTTATTGAGTTCTTTTCAGACTTCAATTTTATTATCCAGGGCATTGGTTATTCCTCTGAGAATCACATTATCTACAAATAAGACAAATTAATGTTGATCTTACCTGCATATAAATTCCCCATAAGTATTTTCAATAACTACATCAGGATAGAAGCTTTCAGCCTGCCATCAGTGACTTCCTTCTAAAATGAAGCTGGTCGCCATTCAGCTGGAGGTCCTTCAATGCTTTAGGAATTCCTTTCACAGTCATTCACTTTTTGTCCTTAGGCTGTTATGGGGTCCTATTTCAACTACTTGGCAAAATTCTGACCTGCAAATCAGTCTCCTGATCAAATAACTTAGAAACCAGTTGACGTTTATGTGGAAGGACATTTCCCAGTGAATCCATACTAGTTCCCAGAGAACTTTCCCCTTCCGAGGTCTTCAAACTAGCCTTGACATACTATAGTCTAGAATTTTTTATGATCATGACGTCCTTCTTAGTATACTGGATACCATAAAGTCAGTGCAAAGTTTGGAGCTGAATCTCAACAACTGCTATCAAATTGCACATCAAACCAGGGGCTAGCACAACAGTGAAAATTATGAGTAATTAAAGTTATCTTTGAAAAATCACTTAAATGACCCACTAAGTATAGTATGCATGGTATGCTGTACATTCTTGTACAGTAATCCTTTTCCTTGTCAAAGTTTGACAACCACTGAGCTAGACTAAAGAAAGCTTACAAAAGGAAGCGCATCATGCAACATTAAAACATTTGATCAAATCCATCTCTAGTAGCGAATGAGGGAAGAGTGGAGAAATCTTAAGTATCCCTGTTGTCATTAAGGATTAATTTGTGTTGTTTCAATATGAACGCTTTATAATCTTAATACATACAGGTTTGTTGTTTTTGTTCGTATAAGGGTTGAAAGTTATTGTCTATAAAAGTACCTAGTACAGGGTCTGACAGCTAGTAGAGTTGAATCTTAATCTTTCTAGATTAAATATATGCACACTTCTTTGAAAGGATGGAGAAAAGATCTTGGCCACTGACATCTTTTTCCAAAACAATTCTCTTTCATGACCTTGGGAATGGATCCTATGATGATCTCTTACTGTACACTGATCCTTGTAATTAGTTTCTGTAATAATAAAATTATAGAATTGAAAGGTAGACTTTGTTTTTAGATGGCAGTAAGTTGGCATGACTGACTTTATTATTGATTAGGTATGTGACCTTAGGCTGGTGAGCTCCTTTTTAACTGATTTTCATATCTTCAGAAAAGGTATTGACAACTCCATCAACATTTGTTTTTAGGATTTATTTTATTGTTTTGACAGAGAGAGAGAGAATGGGAAGGGCCCAGAGCAGTCTCCATAGTTGTATGTCATCAGTTTACAACATGGTTTTGTTCCACTCAGGTGGGCAGGGGCCATGCAGGGTGGGAACCCGTCAGGGGACCTCCCACATGGGAGGCATGCCTCAGTTCAGCATATGGGTCCACACGGGGTAGGACCAGGACTCGATCCTCAGACCTAGGGGCTGCAAGGTGAGTGTTCAATCGCTGAGCCATCCCGGCCTCCCCTATATCAACAATTTAAGTCAGATATGTGAAGCCCCAGCCCAGAGTAGATCCAGGGGTCTATGTTATAGATCAAAGTCATATTTCAGGAAAAGACAGTTTAATTCAAAAAGAGTTATGAAGGGAAATTATTTCTATAAGAATTAGGAAAGCCGGGATGGCTCAGTGGGTTAAAGCACTCACTTTACAGCACCGGGGACCGAGGATCGAATCCCGGCCCTGGCCCATTGCGGACCCATATGCTGAATTGGGGAGTTCCCCCAGTTCAGTTCTCTCTCTATGTCTCTGTACCTCTCTCTCTCTCTCTCTCTCTCTCAAAAATAATAAAATAAATAAATAAATAAATAAAAAATTTAAATCCTGTTCTAGTTTAAAAAAAAAAAAAGAATTAATGTAAAAGGTCCATCTAGGAAACCAAAAACCCAGAATTTTTGTCCATTTATATTGTCACCACATTAAGTATCAGTTTGAAATTAATTACCTATATAATAAAAATAATTAAATGTTTGATATAATCACTCTTTTCTTTAAAGTGTTGATTTTGGGTGTATTCGTTTCCCGGGGCTGCTGTAACCACATCCACAAAACTGGGTGGCTGAAAGCAACAGAAATGTGTTGTCTTGCAGTTCTGAAGGCTAAAAACCCAAAATCAAGGTCCAGGCAGGATCATGCTCTCCCTGGCACCTCTGGGGGAGAATACCTTCCTGGCCTCTTCTAGATTCTGGTGTTTTCCAATGGTCTTTGGCATTCCTGGCTTGTAGGTGCATCACTCTGTCCACATAGCTGTCTTCTTTCTGTGTGTGTTCACAATTCTTCACTCTCTCTGTGTCTGTCTCTGCATCCAAATTTCCCCCTTGTATAAAGACACCCATCATATTGCATGACAACCCATTCTAGGAAGCTTCTTATCACTTAACTGCTCATCTGGAAAACAGCTCTCCTATCGGGACATGGCTGCTCACCTGGGAAGACATTCTCACCTATCAAAGATCAATGGCTTACTCCTCAAAACCCTTCACTCCCCGTGAAATAGTAAAAAGTCCTATTTCTACGTCAAGTCACATTCTGAGGTATTAGGGTTTAGGGCTACAACATTTCTTTCTTAGAGGGGCACAACGCAACCCATGACGCTGGACTTGAGCAAAGAATCATGGGGCCACACAGGCTGTTTGAGCAAAGGTAAAGGCCAGGGAAGCGAACTTCCGGACGTGGGCACTGGGCAGAAAGGGAAGATTTTTTTCATACCCACCTCTGTGAACACATTTGTAGAGATACCTCACTGCTCTGGAGAGTGAGAAGTTGGCAGCTTGCTTAAGGCCTTAAAGTCGTGCCATGTTTTTAACCCTTTCATAGCAAAGGAAGCTTGAAGAGTGTACTGCTTTTTATTCTGAATCTGAATAAATCACCGGACATAAGACTTCACTCTGTTCTAGCCCAAGTCACAGCATAACTTAAAACTGACATATGTGTTCTATACAAATTAGCAAAGGAAGTAGATAATAACGTATAACTGTTTGACACATAGTGAGCACATATACCAATACTCAATAAACATTATTTGTCTCCCTTTTGTTGACTATCAACTCCTCAAAAGCTAATTTTACTAGATTTATTATGACAAAGAAAAACAACACCTTGGTGAAATAACCGTAGTGTCTCAGAAGCAGAATTTCAAACACAGCTAATTATAGGATTTAGGGCGCGGGCTCAAGTAGCACAGGGTTGATTTTTCAATGCAGAGAACCAACTGACATTGTGCACAGTTTACGACATAGAAGTTTCAAATTAGTGGCCACAGTGAGGTAAGGGTTTTGATAAGTAAGCCGTTGTTTGATAGGGAGATTTTCTTCACAGGTGAGCAGCCATTTCCTGATAGGAGAGCTGTTTTTCCAAATGAACAAACTGTTTTCATGGATAAATTACAAGGACCTCCTGAAGCAAATAGTTAAATTAGTTATTGCTTTGTGCTTATCTTCCTAGGCAATAATTTCCAGAATATATCAACACATACTAATACAGGTGTCACTAGTTCTCACTTCCATCATATTCTTGAACACAACCCAACATTATTCTATTTGTAGAACCTAAACTCAGTCATCTTCAAAGAATAAAATTATTAGCATTTGTTTTAAATATTTATTTTAGTGTTTGAGAGAAGCTGAGAGGGAGAGAGAGAAGGTGGGAGGGCCCAGAGCAGTCCTCTTAGCTGTGCATCATTAATTGTGACATGGTTTCATGCCACACAGGTGGGTGTGGGGCCATGTGGGGCAGGGATTGAACTGGAGGCCTCCCACATGAGAGGCAGGCACCTTCACTGTGGTGCTTGGTGGTTACCAGTTGTGCCACAGTTCAGCATATGGGTTTGCATGGGACAGGGCTGGGATTTGATCCCCAGACCTCACGGTTGCAAGGCAAGCACTCAAACTGTTGAGCTATCCCAGCATTCCGAATGATTAGTATTCTTTAGAGAACTATTTCCAGTAAATGAAAGGATCCGCCTCTACTTTGTGATAGAAAGCTGCAGAAACACCTACAGGCCTGTTAGCAGAAGCACCCCCTAAACCCACGGTCTACACCTGGTGCTGTGACCTATCCATCATAGTCACAGCTGGGCAGGCCAGATGCCCTTTTGCTGTCTTATGACCCTGATGACACCTATAACTTTAATTTCCCATTATGAATGCCATTAATCATAAGAGAGGATAAATGTGTGTCATTGAGTGAATTAATAGTTAAATGATGAAATATATCTCCATGACTATAAAGAGAGCTCAAAGCATATAACCTTCAAAACAGCATTTCTTACAAAGCTCAACATAATGTCAAAAAGCCAATATATTTCTCATCTGTTCTCAAGGTATACCATAGACCATATAAGTCAATTCAGTTAGGAAATGTTAATATGATAACATTGGAAGAAATCTCCATGATCAGTACCAGACATCAAAAATTAAAGTATGCGGGAAGCAGGGCTCATAGACAGGTGTGAAGTTGCCAACTTAGGAAATTTTTCTCAAAACACACAGACTTTGCTGAAATAGCAAATTTTTTCCTGATAGCAAATCAGCATTTCTTCAAATCAGACTTGTATTTTCTGCAATAGCAATCACCGGTTTGATGACATAAGCATCATTTCTAGTACTGATTTTGAGACAAGCTATATTCCACTGGAAATTTTTAGCACGTGAGTGTATTTTGGTATAAAACTTTGCTGCCATTGATAACAAGAATGAAGACCAAAGAAAATCAAAGTGTTTCTTGAGAGAATCTTAATATTGCTCACAGCTTTAAGGAAATCTCTTAAAGATCAGGCTAAGAAGCTTCATTTTAGCGTAAGCAACTCTTAAAGACCTTATCTTCAAACATGGTTACATTCAGAGGTACTGGGGGTTGGGATTTCAACATACAGATTTTGGGGATCAGAACTCAGCCCATAACATAGGTGATAGGGAGGGCAGATCCCACATTAAATACACAGGGGTAAAGCTTAGGGCAGACTGAGCAGGCAGGTACATGGCTTGGAGACTCCTGAGACCGGGAATGTTCTCAGGCAGAAGAGGTTAAAGAATTCCAAGCTTTGTTGCTTATGGGGGACTAGTGTCAGGATGTGACTTCAATTTCAGGTGTGGAATGTGTGCAAGAGGAGAGCTCGTCTGCCTGGAGGATCTGAACCTGTTGTGGTTTGTGTGTCTACCTTTCTAGACTTCAAGGGACTTGGGGCCAAGGACTATAACTCATCCACTCTTGACATTTCCAGTGACTTAGGGGCCTGAAACAGTGACAGAACATAGCAAAGCTTGGTAAAGGAATGAATGAGTCTCTCATGGAGGCGTGGAATGGACGAATACCTCCTTTTCACATCATCTGTGAACTGGGTCAGTTTGCAGGTGGGTGATTCCATCACTCCTATGTCCATTTTTATCTAGTTCTCAAACTCTGGTTCTTGTCCCCCACCCACCCTCACTGTGTAAGTGCACACGTGCATGCGCGTGCACGCACACACACACACACACACCCTATGGTCCTGTGGCTAGAGCAAAAATGGATGGCAGAATGTCCACAAAGGAAGTACACACCTGCTTGTCTAAACTCTAAAGGTAGATGAAGTCAAATGTTCATTGGCCAGTGAGCCTATGTTTATGAGAGTTAATAACAATGGGTTAGAGTTTCACCTAAGAAACAAGGTGCTTATTCTGCCCTTTCTTTCTCTCTTCTTTAACCCTGCTTTACCTCAACTACTGCGAAAGGGTGGAAAGGTGGCCTGGGTCAGTGGATGTGGTCATCTCAGCGAGTCCCAGAATCTGACCTGTGTGCACATTACTCATTAAGTTTTTACGGCACTGCTAGCTTCCTTGCTGTGTTAGCTAAGAATAGATATCAAATTTTTGAGTCAGTGGAATCTATTTCATAACCCACAGTGAATAAATGGTGTAGCCAAAGCACAGTATCAAAGTCTTTGGCCTGAAGTCATGGAAATAGCCAAAGTGTCCTTTGATAGATGACTGGATAAAGAAGTTGTGGTACATTTACACAATGGAATACTACTCAGCCATAAGAAAAGATGAAATACGGCCATTTACAACAATATGGATGGGACTTGAGATCATTATGCTATGCAAAATAAGCCAGACCGAAAAAACTAAGAACCATAGATTTCACTCATATGTGGAACATAAAACTAAAAGCAACCAAAAGATAAAAGCTCATGAACACAGTCAATAGTTTAGTAGTTACTTGTGGGTAAGTGGGGAGGGGGTTGGGGAGTAGGAAGGGGGCATCAAATACATGGTGATGGAAAGAGAACTGACTCCGAATGGTGAGCACATAATGCAACACATAGACGATGTCATGTAGACTTGTTCACCTGGAACCTATGTAATTTTTACCAACCAATGTCACCCCAATAAATTTAACGATAATAAAAAGAAGTCTTTGGCCTGAAATGTGAAGGCAAACTATTTTTAATCATGGGGCGGAGGTGAGATTGTGAGCATGGGCTGGGCTTTGTCTCACAGGAGAGAGGAAGTGACACAGGGCTGAGGAGAGAGCCACTCTTCCGGCATCTGCAAGGCCCTGCACAGGATGACCTGGCAGGGGTCTAGGTCAGAGCAGGGCTCAGGCTCTGACCTTCTCGGGCACTGAGACACTGGAGAAGAGGAAGATAGCAGCCCTCCAGCTAACAGCCACTGAGTGTGGTTTAAGGGCACACGATGAGGGGCCAATATGGAACCCACAGAAAGAAATGGATTAGAAATGGAATTCAAGTTATCGCGTGAGCTCATGGGGGACTTCCCATTCACAGCGCCTTTGGTGTAAGTGAAAATGCCAACATAGGTTTCATTTGTCTCACAAGTGGGAAGTTTGTGTCAGCACTGGGGGTCTTAGGAAAACCACCTTTCCAAGTCTGGCACCTCTGATCTACCAATTTTTTTCATTTGTTTGATTTATTTACTTATTTATTTTAGAGGAAGGAAAAGCTAAGAGGGGGTTTAGTTTGATGATGAGCCTGTTCTTGGGGACAGAATGGGTGAGGGGGAAAAAAGAGTGAAAATGAAAGCACAGATATTTCTCAACTACAATGTCTTCTTTACAGAAGTAAGTCCTTCAGTAAGCAGGGTGGGGGTGGGAGTAGGGCACGAAGAGGACCCTAAAAGATTCTGGCCCCTTTCTCCAGGATGGGGAGAAAGAGCACCCCCATTGGGTCTCTGCCTACTGGGGTGTCTTGTCTTTGCTTGTTTGTTTCCCTTATCCTCTAACTGTTCAGAGGGGAGAGGTATGGAATGTCTGGGAAATAAGCTAACTCAACCAACACAATAAATGGATGCAGGGAAGGAAGGGGATGGGGAGAGAGAGTTGAGTAATAGCAACTTGTATGAGAGACTCAGGTCAAGAGAACTGAAGAGTAGAGGCAAAGGTATGTGACACATGGGACCATAGGCTGTGGCTTGGATTTCCTGTAATGTTCTCCACAAGATGAGGGTAAATAATAAAAGAAATCTTTCATGATTTTTTGGCTTCTGAATTGTGCTTCTTTAATGTGAATGGTTCTTTTTAATCAGCACATAGCCTGAACCACAGAAAACTTTTAGCTAAATTAGTTAAATTATATAACCAGTAAACATAGAAAGGATTACTCACTAGCACTAAAAAAAAAAAAAAATTAAATATAAATGCTTAGTTCACCAACCAAATTGAGCCAGTGAGGATCTTGGGAAATGACCTTTCACATCCACTACTGGCAGTATAATCTTCCTGGGAGCAACTTGGATGATCCATGTTTCCAAAAGCCTTGAGCATCTGTGTATAATCATTTTATTACCTAAGCAGTTCCTCATGTAGGAAGTTATGGTAAGGAACACATTAGTGATGAAGGCAGAAAGTCACCTATAAGTATCTGTATCACATGGTGTTTATAAAAAAAAGTTTTTTTAGGGGATGCCGGGATAGCTCAGCAGGTTGAATGCTTGCCTTGCAACCGCAAGGTCTGGGGACCAATCCCAGCAAACCCGTATGCTGAACTACAGCACAACTGGTAACCGCCAGGATGGCAGTGAAGGTTCCCACTTCTCATGCAGGATGCCCCCAGTTTGGTTCCTGCCCCATATCCACTTGTGTGGAATAAAACTATGTCAGTCACACCTAATGATGCACAACTATGGAGACTGCTCTGGGCTCTCCCTTCACTCTCACCTTCTCTCAAACATAAAATAAATCTTTAAAAACGTTTTTTTAAACCTTAAAACAACTTAATTGTCCTAAAGAAAGTATTGGTTAAATAAATTATGCGATGTCAATATAAAAGAATAATAGACATTGAAATGATGCTAAAACTCTGGTATTGGTAAATTAGTGGTTTCCTGGGCCCTGTTGAGGGGAGAGGAGATGGATTTTGACGGACCAGAGCAGGGAAACTTGTAAGGTGAGGACCTGTCCTTTTCTTGTGTATGGTGACATTTACAAGACTGTATACAATTACCCCAAATCATCAAACTTCACACTTAAAATTGTCCAATGTTATTGGCTGTAAATAATACCTTAAAAAATAAAACATAGGAAAAATGATGCTAAAGAATAGCTAATGAAATGAAAAGATATTAGCAAAATATTAAGTCTGAAAAATTAAGTTTTAAAATAGTTTGTACAGTACAATTTTATTTTTATGTTAAAACTTCTATACAGAGAGAAATAATATAAATTAATATAAAAAGCATACACAAAATGTTAACAATTACTAAATGGATAAAACTATAAAGGAGTTTTTCATCTTAAAAATTTCTATATTTTACTTTCACAATCAATTGTGGGTTTTTATTTTATTTTTTATTTTTTTATTATTTTTAAATTTTATTTTTATTTTTTATTTATTTTTATTTTTTATTTTTTTTATTGTTTTTGACAGAGAGAGAGGGAGAGAGAGAGATACAGAGACAGAGAGAGAACTGAACTGGGGGAACTCCCCAGTTCAGCATATGGGTCCGCAGGGGCCGGGGCCGGGGCCGGGATTCGATCCTCGGTCCCCAGCGCTGCAAAGTGAGCGCTTAACCCACTGAGCCATCCCGGCTTCCCCAATTGTGGGTTTTTAAGATTTAGTTTTTACTTTAATGCAGAGGCATCCCCTTAGTAACATACACAGAGGTTCAATGCCTGGAATGTCTTCTGTTTTTGAACTAGAAGAAAATGTTCTGAATATGGGAAATATAATCAAAAAAGAGTAGCTGAAGACCCTCAACCTAGTTTTGCTTCTCATTCAGTTGAGCTAATCCCTGAAAGCACAGGGCTTGCAGGAAACGTGAGTGTGATGAAGAATGTTAGTTGTGTCCCTCTTTGTGTCCCCTCCTCTCACATACTAACAGAATCTCCAGTTTTTATGTGAGACATGGCCACCCTAAATCAAGATATTTCCCAGTATCCTTCGCAGAAGGTATGGGTGTGTAAACTAATTCTAGAACAATGAGACAGGAGTAAAAGTGACTTGTGAAGCTACCCCGTTTTGCCCATAAAGGAAAGAGTTGTAGCTATGCTCACCATTTCCCTCACTTCCCAACTCCCTGGTTAGAATTGTGAGAGCTGGGACAGCCAGCTCGGACCATTAAATGGAAGCCTCATAGTACAAACAGCAGAGCAACAAGGTAGAAGAAGCCTCGTTCCTGAGGATTATGAAACCACCCACCATACCCAGCCTGGACTACCTATCCCAGTGTTTACGTAACAAGGAAATGAGATTTCATATTATTTCATCACTACTGTTTTGAGTAGCTCAGGTACAATGTTAGAACCAATATTCCCAACCAACACCTGCAGTCAATCAGACTCAGTAGAAAACATTGGAATATATTCAGTGAGGATCCTTAAAGTCAAAGATTCAGGATAATTCATTCTAAGTAATCCTGAAATACCACCTAGGTTAGTAAGAAAGGTTATTATTGCTAGACAGTGAAGTAAAATCTCACTGCTTAATTCCAGAAATCTCATGAAAAAATGTCTTTAATCTTTTGTTGGCTTTCTGTGTCTGAGTCTCCAAGTCCAGATATGACAGAGGTGTCAACGAGGTGTACTGTGGATGAGCATCTAGCTCTTCAGGAGGTCCAATGACCTCTGGGAAGATTCAGACCCCACTCAGGAGACCCAGAACTTTTACAAATACATTATGATGAGTATGATGTGAAACTACCATAATTGCTACCACTTATTGAGACCATACTATGTACAGACAGGATACTGAATGCTTTTATGATAATATCTTATTTAACCCCAAACTGTTGTTGGGCATGAGCTCATATAATTATGTCTTATTTTAATGAAAAATGGAGGTTCAAGGTCATAAACTCATATGCAAGGGGTCTGCTTCCAAAGCTATGTTCCTAAAAAGTTCTAGAACCAACCTTGGCCCAGGGGTACCCCTCACTTTGCATGGAATCAAAAGTCCTGACCAACTAGAACAAGACGGGCAGCTTCAGCCCTTGTTCAAATCCCGTCCTCAAATTGCCCCTTGGAATTGGACGTGGAAAGAGAAATGAACAACAGTGTCCTGTTTTTTTGTTGAAATGTAATTGAAACTGCTTATTGTTGTTGCTGCTTAATCTGAGTCCCCTACCAGCCAACAAATTGTCAGCCCATAATTGAAAGCAGTTCTAATGCAATGACTGCGGAGTGTGTGCGATAATAAGATGTAATGGAAGCTGGTAGGAAGGACTTAGGGGACAATCCTGCCATCTTAAGTGTCATTAACAATAATGAGTTCATATAAGGACATTACCTTGCTCAGAATTCAGCATTTATTTTATCTGCTGAAGCTCTGATTTCCCTATTTTATTTCCCTGGTATTTTACCATTTGCTTTTTTTAAATATAAGAATATTTGTAATTTAGGTCGATTCATGTTTTATGTAAAGTATTAAATATTTTAAATGGAGAGTGTGCTGATTTTTGCTATTGCTATTCAGCATTCTTATGCTCCACATAACAAAGAAGAAAATGCACACAACTGTAGTTCTTTTGGCCAAATTAACTATTTACTAAAACTCAACTGTCCTCCTCTCTCTCCTCTGCAATGTTCTGGCTGTGAAGTTTGGACCATCTTTAAAACTAAAGCTTAGGCCACTGTCATTCCCAGGTGAAGCCAAGTCCGTTTATTAAAACGTTATCAGTTCAAATGTCACCTTTGTTGTTTGGGAGAGCTGTGTTTATATGTTCTCCTTGTTGTTCAAGCTCAAGGCAGGGGACACTGGGATAGCCCAACATGTTGAGTGCTTGCCTTCCAATGACGAGATCTGGGGATTGAATCCCGGTCCTGGCCACGCAAACCCACATACTGAACTTTGGTGCAACCACATTCGTGTCACCTTAAAACTCCATCCATTCCTGGGAAGCCTAGATGGCTCAGCAAGTTAAGAGCTTGCTTTGCAGCCCTGGGGACTGAGGATCGAATCCCAGCCCGGCCTGTGTGGACCTATATGTTGAACTGGGGCGTGCTTCCCATGCAGGAGGCCCCCAGTTTGGTTCTTACCCCCTGGTTCAGCCTCAGGCTCGAGGGGGCGTGTCTCCTATGCAGGAGGCTCCCAGCCCAATTCCTGCCCTTCGTGGCTACTGCCCATCTGTGTGAAATAAAACTATGTGGAAAACTGATGACGTACAACTATGGAGACTGCTCTGGGCCCTCCCTCTTCTCTCTGTCTCTCTCTGTCTCTGTCAAAAACAATAAAATCTTAAAAAAAAAACACTCTATTCACTCCTTTTCCACATATCCTAATTGTGCAGAACACAAATAAAAGAAAAATTTATTAGGGCTGTTCTCTGTCATTTTGATTTTAATTAAAATAATAGAGTTGTTTAATCTCTCAAGAACAAAGAAAACAGTGAATATTGTTAAGCACAGAAAGGAACAAAGCCAAATTGAAACAAGAAAACAAAAGCAGGCCCTCACCAATTGTTGAACTGCTACCCTCCTGAATGGCTTTACCAAGGGGGATGTAGCTTGTTCACTCATTCAATTATGGAAGCCAATTGACCAATGCAATAAACATTTATTACGGTAGGTCTCCCTTCCATCCGGGCACTGTGCTACACATCAGCGATTGAAGGACAAGCAAGAAAAGCATAAGAACAAGTCGTGATGTCCTACAGACCTACACTGAAGATCTCACAGACACTGTCCCAGGTCCCTTGAGAAGCTCCATATGGAGATGTGAGTTCAGTGCAGTGAGAACACAGATGTGAGAGAAGACATCTGTGCTCAACGGGTCAGGAAAAGCACGGGTCTGTGACAGGCACTGAGGGGTCTCTCGTAGTTTGCTGGGAGGCTAAGGCAGGGGAGATGGGGTGAGGGCATTCCTGGTGAAGAGACCCGCAGGAACTGAAGCACCCGTGTAGGGCCGCGTTAGGCTTAAGCCTGACTATGCCCCTTGGCAGCACTGGTGAGAAATACAGAGATATGACACTGGTTACCTCTTAGTTCTGCAATCAGAGGTAAATCAATTTCATCTTTGCCGAGGCCTGCTCAACTAACCCGTCAGACCTGAGAGGGGTGGGTGGGAGATGAAAGAAAAACACAGAGGAAAGCTGGGCTCGGGAGATCCACTGACCCCTGATGGTGGAGCAACGGCACAGTTTTATTTTGGCCCACAGCTTATACACAGCCACTCAACTTCCACATGCTAATGTATACTGTCTGTTTCAAGCCTTTCTGAGACCTCCTCCCTGTCACACCCTCCAAGTCGCCTGCGGCTTCCTGCATACTATCTCTTCGGGGATCAGTGGAAGCGAGACCCCCCCTGGACCGTCTTGCAGGATGTGGCGCCCTGCCTCTCACACCCCGCTCTCCACACATCTTCATCATTCCCCATCTTTTCCCCAGTCTGTCCAAATGGCCTGTTACAAAAAAATCAACTTTAAAAAAAAAAAAATGCATGTATATTTGGGAATAGGGCGGGGAAGCGAAGAAAAGTTGAGATGCTGAGGGTGAGCAAAGAGCCTGAGAAAGGAGGGCATGGTTAGGATGTCCTGGACTCCCCTTGAGTTAAGGAGACTGACTGACCTGCATCTGAGAGCTGGGGTTCTCAACCCAGCTGAGCAGCCTGAATATTACTGATGCCAGGGTCACATCCAGACCAATGACGAGAAACTCTCTGGGGGTGGGATTCAGGCCCCCCATAAACTGGGGTGGATACAGCTAGACACAGACACTCACAACTGAGTGTGCCCTGAATGTGGGGAGAACCTGGAGTCTGGGGGAGGAACCGTGGGGCCCGGATGGAGCAGCTAACTGTGACTGATGGCATTGTAGGGTTAGGAGAGGGAGGCATGTGGCTGATGAAGGAGGGGTGAAGGGCATTGCCGTCAGGGGGAACAATACAGGAGGACATGGAGTATTTGGATGAAAGAGGACATGAACTCGTGATGAGAACAAGGAACAGGCAGAAGATGACAATGGTGAGGTTGATCACAGTGGGTTTAATGTAAAGTATCTCTACCATTAACGTCTTCACTTCTTACACAATCAAATATGATGTTTTCTTTACCTTCCTTTTTTTTTTGCCACTAATCAGGTATGTGCATGGGTTTTATTAACTTATTGATTTTCAGATAATCGGATCGTTCCTGTTTCAGATCTGTGGATGATTCTGCAGTCAGTTCTAATTGACCACTGCTTCTAAGCTACAGTTTGCTTTATTGTGAATCATAATGTTACTGGTTTCAACTCTGGAGTCTATCTGTTGGTTCAGAGCAGGGTTTCTCCACCTCAGCACTATTTTACGAGGGGGCGGGAGCAGCATTCTTTCTTGGGGAGGGGGGCTGTGCACTGTGAGGATGTAGTGCAGCCCATCCCCCCCCCCCAGGTTCTGCCCTCTAGATGCCAATAACCTTCCCCCTTCTCGCTGTCCCCAGGTGTACCAATCAAAAGTGTCTCCAGTCATTGCCACATGTCCCCGGGGGAGTAAAAGCTATGCCCCTCTCACTGGTGTACAGTGATCTTAGACCAATTCTCAAACTCTGTGTGTGTGTGTGCATGAGTGTGTGCGTGGGGGGTATAGAGTCTGATCTTTTGCGCTTGCGATGAGCTTTTACAGTGCCGCTGCTGTGGCTGTTCTAGAAAGAATGCTCTCGAGTAACCAGGCTCTAATGTAAGCCCGCCACACAGCAGCACGTGCGGAAGTAAGTGTTGATTTCAGTGGGACATGTTTATTGCAGCCTTTCATAAAAGCGTTTCAGAATTGAAGGTGACCTCTGTGTATTTGCAGGGTCACTTTATAGAACCATTTAATAGAAATCATGGCTATGGGGACTCATAAGTACATGGAATGCCACCTGTGTTACTTTATATGTGCAATATTCTTCATTTGGAAAGCTCTGTCTTTAATAGCCACTTTGTTAATCCATTCATCTGAAGTTCAACTATAATTTGATCTTCATCGGTGACAAGTATTTCCATTCGGTCACAGGATACTCTCTTATTCTCATCACACTCAATTATCTAATCAAAGTCTATTTTGGGATCATGGGTAAAATGTTGTCCCTTTAAATAGCCTAGGAGTCTATATAGGAGCTGACATATATTCAGATCGGCACCCAGATGAGCCTCACATGATGGAACAGATGTGATTCAGAAGAGCGGAACTGGAAAATCCATTTCTCAAAATTACATGTTTTCTCCAACTTACATAATGGGAAGTATGATTCCCCAGAAATGATATCCTCAGAAGTCAGTTTCAGGAGAATGTCACTGCTAAGAATTTGTTCAACATTCATTCCATCCATAAATATTTACTGACCTCCTGCAATGGGACAGGGACTGCTTGCTTCAAGAGCTAGCAAGAGGGCTGTGAGGCTGGCAGACAAGGGTGTGTGTGTGTGTAGGCTGACAGTGCACGGACTGATTTTAGACAGTGATAAGTGCCTAGAAGAAAAACAGGGATGTGACGGTGACAGGAGGTCATGCAAGTGGTCAGGGAGGCCTCCCCCGCTCCCCCGGGACCTGTTGCATGGACACAGGGGTCCAAATGCGAAGGAGATGGCGCTGCAGAAAGCTGGAGGAAAGACGTTTCACAGGAAGGCACAGGTATGTGATCTAAGAAGATGGGCTGGGAATGAAAGAAGATGCAATTTCAAAATCAAGAGCAAGAAAAAAAGGGGCGGTGGGGGGGCTTGTCCCACCTCAGTCACTTGAGCCAAATCCCTGATTCTTTCTAGGTCCCAGTGTCTGCAAAAGTCAGTCTTCTTCAAACCTGGTGGCATTTTAGAATCCCCTGGGAAATTATCCATACACTGACAATTTGATTGCTCTGGGGTGCAGCCCTGGGCATGGGGACTTTTCACAAGTCCCTAGTTGATTCTAATGTACACAGCAGTACAAGAGCCCTGGGATTATCCGTGACCTTCTGACCCATCTCTACCACCTGCAGTTGGAGGGCTGTCTCTGGGTGATGTTAAGTGACCTTGGCTCGCCCCACCGCCCTGGGCCTCTGGCTCCAGCTGCTGAATGTGGTGTTGACCTGGATTTACCTCTCCCCTTTGATAGTATTATTCCTCTCTGACAGGTTTAGAAGGTTTGCTTATTTAACCACAGGGCTGAAATCCTGTCTTGGGCCAGCAGCCTTTTTCCCAGCGGGAGGCGGCAATGTGATAGCCCCTGCAGGGTTTCTCTCTGTCTCTTAGCCTCAAAAAGCAAACGTACTTTTCCATCCCTTTCAACTGTAACACGAAAAGACAAGACTACAGTCTTTATAAGCGTTTCCTTTATGTCAGGAGGCTAACAATGAAATGGCTCTCAGTTTACCATCCAGGTAAAAGCAGGGCAAATTTAGAAACCTTGAACTTGAACCACCATTTGACAACACAGAGTGAGAATGGTTTGTTTTGTTCTTGGACTAGGCCTCAGCCCCATCCTCTTTTCAATTCCTCAAAATATAATCCAAAAAGGCAGGATGTGTTTTCAGCAGCCAAAGCGCACTAAAGGGCTTAACTCTGGTAATGACGAGGCCACTACAGTTCCAGCTTGAGCAGATTAGGCAGCTAAATCCCTGGCTTGAGGGTCTCCTCTAACACCCAGGCCCGCTGAGAAGCTGTCAGCCCTCCTCACAAATCCTCTCTCAGCTCCCAGCAATGGCAACTTAATCTAGGAAGAAAGCAACAAAGGAAGAGATCTAAGTACAGCCTGTGCCCTGTGCCCAGAGCAGCCCTTTAGAAATAGACTCTGAGCCACACAGGCTATTTACAATTCTCTGGTAGCCATACTAAACAAGTAAAAAAGACAGAGCTGGAATAAATGTTAACATTTTACTTTACCCCGTATAGCCACCATATTATTTCAACACGTGGCTGATGTAAAAACTTTATTAATAAGATGTTTCACATTAATTATCTTTGACTTAAGTCTTGGAAACCCATGTGTATTTTACGGCACATCTCAGTTCAAGATACACTTCAAGTGCTCAGTAGACCAGCATGGCTCTTGATGAGGCTGGGGGCCTCAGAGTGTCCCGTCCCTGCAGTACTGGGGGCGTGGGTAGGTGAGGGTGGAGGCCAGGAGTCCAATAAGCACTTCTTTAAATAAACATGAAGCAGCAGGACCCTACCTAGGAAAGAAAACATGTTGCTGAATTAATTTGTCATTAAAGAGCTGGTGTGATGAGCTGGAATGAACAAAGGCTTTGGGGTCAAATAGACCTAGAGTCAAATGTGCCTGTTCAAGTGGTAGACAAGCTACATACTTTCTGAGACTCATTTTCCTCAACTGTAAAACGGGGGCAATGTCTCCTCATCAGAGGCTTATGAGAACTAAATGTGGAAAAGTGAAAGCCTCAAACAGGGCACAGATCACGAACCAGACACTCAAAGCAATCTGGGTATAATTTCCATTGCCTGGATTCTGATATTAATACAATACAATATTAATACAATATCTAATAAACCTGAAAAAAAAATACCAGAGTTAATTGCACTAGTGTCCTAGTTTAGCAATTCAGACCCTGGGACAAATGGGGGCAAGTCGTTTTGGGGGGAGGTGATTTCAATAAGTGCCAGTGACCAAGCAGGAAAGGAGAAGGTGGGCCCAGAAAGGCTGGTGCATGTGTGGTATGTAAATGAGCAGTCTTCTCTGGGGGCATCTGAGGCTCAGTTTCTCTGGGAACCTTCTGAGGAGCCCGAAGAAGCTTCGCAGGATGGCTCCACCATCAGGGGAAACTGGGGTGTTATCCACGGACCCCTCCCCCTCATGGCATGAGGGCGGCCTCTGAGGTTATGGAGTTCCTCGTCTTCCAGGCTTCTCTGAGCCACAAACTGAACAGATACCCCAAACCTTAGAGGAAAACCCTGACAGAAAGGTGGAGGGTGGCCCAGCTTTGTCGGGGGAGGTTGTCACTGTGCTGGGAGCTGTCCACCGCATTCGCCAGTGAAGTGGGAGCAGGGCAGAGATGATTGGAAGGGAGAAGGAAGTTGGCCTCTCACAGCTCCCTTATAAAAAGTTTATCAATAGATGCATTTTGTTAATTTGTAATGATGTTCTGTCCTTCCTCCTCCCTTCCTTCCTTCCTCCCTTCCTCCCTCCCTCCCTCCCTTCCTCCCTCCCTCTCTGCTTTCCTCCCTCCTTCCTTTTTTCCCTTTGTCCTTTCCTCCTTTCCTTCCTCCCGTCTTCCTTTCCTAATAAAACTATTTTGAACTTTGTCAGACCCTCACTTGTCTGGGAAGGGCGCCTAAAGCATCCAAACTGGCTCACTACCACCTGGTGGCAACTCCTGGGATTGCAGGCAAAGAGCTTTGCTTTAAAAAACGATCAAAAAAAAAAAAAGAAAGAAAGAAAATCCGTGGTGTAATCAATTGAAATCCAATTTATTTCCTTGAAGAAAAGGGCCACTAAAATGTAAGATAAAAATAAATGCTTTTGTCATTGGATAACATTGTACAGTTACAGGAACTTTCTGCCCTCTTAATAGCCTCAGTCTCCTAATTTGTAAAATATTACCATGTAGGAAAGTGAAGGAATTGAATAACAGCAGCACTTTTTTTTTTTAATCCTATATTGTTGAAGATTGGTTTTTATGACACTGAAGAGGTGGTGCTGAAGTAAAATTAAATAATGTATGGCTCCAGAGCAAATGCCAAAACAGCACATACAATGTGTACCAATGAGAAAATTGAAAAGACATCTCTTTCTTCATCAGACTTCTCAGAGCCTTCACACTATGGCCACATACCGAGAATTTCCAAGGGGAGGATTTATTAACAATTTGTAACTTTCCAATGATTCACAGTGGGACCAATCAACAAATCCTTAAACCAGTGTTTTTTCTTTTTTTTTTAAAAGATTTATTTTTATTGTTTTTGACAAAGAGAGGGAGAGAGAGAGAGAGAAGGGGGAGGGCCCGTAACAGTCTCCATAGTTCTAGGTCCTCAGATTTTTACATAGTTTCATTCCACAGGTGTACAGGAGGCTGCACAGGGCAGGAACTGGCCAGGGGCCTCCCACATGGGAGGCTTGCCCTGGTGAGAACCGAATTGGGTGCACACCCAAGTTCAGCATATGGGTCTGCATGGCCAGGGCCGGGATTCAATCCTTTGACCCTGGGGCTGCAAGATGAGCGTTCAACCCACTGAGCCATCCCAGCATCCCCTAAACCAATGTTTTTAATATCACTTTTTGGAAATGCCTGGCCTATATAATGCCTAAGATAAATTTAAAGCAAATATTTTCTTTGCTTTATGTGAAGATAAGATTCAAAGTTAGAAATATGCATTTGATTTGATTTCTGCTTTTATTTTAAAAGAGTAGCCATTTTTTAAGTAAATAAAGAATACGTGTTTACTCAAATTTTAGGATTGCTTTGCCTATTTAATTTTTTACTTTTAATGGGTTTTAGAAAGCATACAAATAAGATAAATAGACTGAAACTAATCAACTAATAGTTGATAAACTGTTTTGGTATGGCTTCTTCACTCGAGTTCACCTAGCACTCACTGTTCATCTCACCAAATCATAAAATAATACCTTATTATTTCTACATAATCTAACCACCCAATTCTGGGTTTGAAAAGAGGGGAATAAATAATGTCCCATTTTTAAAAAACAGTGGAATATACACTTAGCCATGTGACTTCTTGAATTTCAGAGGCTTTTGGGGGGGAAAGATTTGTGGAATATGGTTTTTGGTGGCATAGATGGGTCCCCATTCACATATGTGAAAATGGACCTTCTTCCCTTTGCCTAACAGATTTTTTAAAATAAATAAATTAGGCCACTGAAATGTACACCTAAAAATGGTTAAATGGAAAATTTTGTGTTATTTATATTTTACCACAATAAAATAATTAAAAGGAGGAGAGTGATAAGAGCAGAAATATAAAACATTTTCAGGAAGTAAAAAGAAATTTTTAAAAAAAGAAATGTAAAACTTTTAATAAGTCACTAGAAGCTATAAACTATCCAAATATATTAAATTTCATTCCCATTGCTGCTATTGTAATTACTAATGTCTTAGAGGGCTCCCTTTCCCCTTTTTCCTCAGGAAAGAATATTCTAATAATCTCTCCAGTAAAATGATCAGATTCCTGGGAGACAAGTACTTTGCAAATATGCTGACCAGTTAGTATTTTAGTCTATCTAGTCTGCCTTGAGTATTCACTTTTAAAATGGCAAATGGTTATTAATCACCTTATCAATTACTGATCAAGGGAAATGAAGCTTAGTTTGATGTCTGTGCCCAAAATTACATCCACTGATAGAGCAATAACTTATTCCAATGTCTAATATCCATGGCCATGAGATTGACTGACTTACCACTGTCATTCTCATGGCTGGAGAAAATGGAAGTCCTGTTGTGGGAAATATATCCAGCCTGGCCTAATTTTTCTTTGGGACAGGAAGCTGTGAGAATCCACTGGTTACAATACACTAGTGTTGAGCTTGGCGAATTCAAGGACTCAGTAGAGTCCCTAGAGGTGCAAAGAGAGAATGAGCTGTGGAACTCAAGATGGCCAAATGCAAATACACCAAGTGGCCTATATCTAACATCGCTATGATGTTCCGAATGATCCAGCAAGTGCTAGAGTTGAAGACTAAACTAAACCCCGGGAGACTAGTGTCTCAGTCATTCAGATAGACACCTGACTACCTAAGTAGTAGTTACTTGGGGGAGCCGGAATGACTCAGTGGGTTGACACTCGCCTTGCAGCCCTGGGCTTCAAGGATCGAGTTCCGTTCCGGCCCTGGCCCGTGCGGGCCCATATGCTGAACTGGGGTGTGCTTGCCATGTGAGTGGGCCCCACTTTGGTTCTTGCCAGAAAGAGTGAGGCCCCAGCCCACCTATGCGGAATGAAACCATGCCAAAACTGATGACGTACAACTATGGAGACTGCTCTGGGCCCTCCCCTTTCTCTCTTTCTTTCTCTGTCTCTATCTCTCTCTCTCTTTTAAAACAATAAAATAAATCTTAAATAATAATTATTTGTATTAATCACTGTTTATAAAAGGGGGCAGGGGGTTTACAATTCACTTCATGAGCCATCAGACTTACTATACTCAGTCTATATCTGATGTACCCTTGACTCTTGAACAACATGGGCATTAAGAGTGCCAACCCCTTACACAATTGAAAATTCACTTATAACTTCTGACTCCCCTAAAACTTAACTACTAACAGACTACTGTTGACCAGAAGCTTTACCAATAACACAGTTACAACATATTTCACACATTATAAAGGGTCTCCCAAAATTCACGCAAGAAGTAATTTTGATTGAAAACACAGGTTTATAATTAAAAATTGTAAATTTTCATTGCTCAACAATGAAAACGCGTTGTTCTTTCACGTAGCACTCCATTTTTAATAACCCTGAACTGTCTGCTGTCACGCTGTCTTTTTTTTTCATGGGCAACACTTTACTGCACAAATGATGCAAAATTGAAATCTTGCGTGAATTTTGGGACACCCTTTATATACTATATACTGTATTCTTAGCATATAATAAGCTAGAGAAAAGAAACTATTATTAAGAAAATCATAAAGAAAATACATTTACAGTTTTTATTGAGAAAAAACATCTACACATAAGTGGACCAGAGCAGTTCAAACCTGTGTTGTTTAAGGGTCAACTCTACTTTCTTTTCGACACAAATCTCACCCTTTTCATTTCTGTTCAGAAAGACCTGTTGATTTTGCGCAGGTCTACATAGCTCACTATGTAGCTCACTGTGGTTGGGCAAGCCAATACATTCAGCTTCGTTTCAGATTGCTAGATGGCCCTCTTTCTTTCTTTTATACTTTACAATATGAGGATACCTATTGTGAAATCAATTATTGTAAACATTTGGGAGGCCCTTATACTATGATTAAAAATGGACATAACTTCAGGCAGCAGGCCAGTGAAATAGTCGAGAGAAGGGGCTGAAACAACTCGGAGAAGAGGGAAGGTGTGTCCATGCCAAAGGGGAGGCTGAGCCTCAGGTTCAGGAATTGTGGCCACGTGACAATGCCAGCCGACTATTGAACCATCTTCTGATTCTTTCAGAAAAGCTATATGTGTATATTTTAGTGTGAACATTCTCAAGAACTAAATAAAGCATAGCTGCAGGCAAAGTAAGATGTGTGGCCAGTTCCTGACTTCAGGCTTAGAATCTTTTAGACATTGTGTTGGGCAGTGACGATAATAAAAGAGCCTGCAATCTACAAAAGGACAGGTAGATGCAGGCATTAAAGTAGTAAAGTGCTGTAATCAAGGAAGGATTAAGGTTGACAGGAGCACAGACGCGCTAAGAATCCTTGTAAGACCTAACTCTGTCTCCTCGTGCCTTTGCAATATGTATCAGACTGTTTATTAGAAACTTGAATGTGTGCAGGGCATGTCTCAGGTCTACATTAGCACAGGATAAAATGGACCAATAAGGTAAGCCTATAGTCGTTTCCTGTTTTCTACCAGAACACATTAGTTATGGCTGTTGGCCTTTCTCCCCCACCACCTCCCCGAGCAAACTAGACTTTACTAAAGTTACAACACAGTGATTCTCAACCCATGGTGATTTTGTTCCCAGGGGATATTTGACAATGTCTGGAGACAAGGTGCTGCTAAACATCCTACAAGGCACAGGACAATCCCATCAACAAAGAATTATGTGGCCTAAAATGTAAATAGTGCCAAGGCTGATAAACCGTGCCCTAGAGTTTACAATCATAAGCCTACAGCAACTATTAGCTATATTATTCCTATCTGCTTTTGGATGCACCATATCTGAGAACTGGTGTTGTCGCTCTCCTTCCTTCAGCGGTGCCTGGACTGGCAGGGTCTCTTCTCTCTTTATTACACAGAGAGATTCTGCTTTCTTCTTGCTTCTCATCTCAAAGAGGCAAAACAAAACCAATTCACTGCCCAGTTAAACAAATGGCCTCTTGTTAATGGGATTTGGACTCCATTAAAGGCAGTTTACTAATAATATTATGTATTACTACTGCTACTACTGCTACACTACTTAATTCTGTACTTGGGATCCCACTCTCCAAGTCCAAGTTACTTATCAAAATATTTCTTCCCAATAAATAAAATGTGTTCTCCACAGAAATTTTGATTAATAACATTTCTTTAACTTTTTACTGGTTGATTCAATTGAGTATTGTAAACTTCACAGTTAAACATTTAACATAAAATCTAGCCAACCCTTGTGGACCTTTGTTATACATGGTTATAAAAAATCCAATCTTATCATTTTAAAGTGTAGGAATTTTAATACACAAAATATATTTTAAGGGTTGAAATGACTCATGCAACTACATATGAGATTAAAGCTAACAAATAGGTTGTTTCTTCATGTTTCCCAAAGCAATGCAGAGTGTTATGAAGCTACTCTAGTTTTACTTACTGCTCTTTGTCAATTTTTGGCTAAGTGGAAGTTGTGTTAAAGTAGATGTGGCAGGAAAAAAGAACTGTGTGTGTGTGTTAGTAGTCTGAGGAAAGGTGATAATTGTTACCTCCATGGCTGAGAGGACTAAAAACACTGGGCAGCCCACATATGAATGTATAGTTTATGGTAAGTCATGAGGATGTAACATATGGCGTGGAGAATATAGTCAATAATATTGTGACAGTGTGGTACAATGTCAGATGGTTGCTGGGCCTATGGTGATCACTTCTTTAGGGATATAAATGTTGAATAACTATGGTGTGCCCCTGAAATGAATATAACATGTTACCTATATTTTAATCAAAATTTATATATTTTAAAAAGTATAGAATTCCTTCATCCCATTCACCCAGGTTCCACTCACATTAACATTGTATATAAACATAGTACTATACCAACACCAGGAAATTAATATTGGTACAATACCACTAGCTAAACTAACTAGAATTTTTAGCCGAAGTATTAACCTTGTACCCATGTAAGCATTTATAAATTTCTTTCCTGACTACAATAAAAAAGAAAAAAAAAAATCCAGAAGTGAAAAATTGGCCAGAAAGTTCTAAAATTATCTCTTCTTTTTTTTTTTTCAATGTAATATATAGAGAAATTTCTTTCATTTTCTAGGTAAGAAAAAGGACCCTTGGGGTTGTCAACTCTACCAGCTGTCTTGTCCCCCCAATTTTGCTTATGTAAGTTCCAATTCCTCTGATTCCTTGTCCATCCTCAAAGTATGTACCTCCATGACTCAAATCTGCAGGTTATTTCCTGCAGACCCAGACAAAGTGGTGATGTATCTTCTATTTTCACTGTCCTTCCCCACCTTTCATTCTGTGACTTCCCTCAGGGGAGCCTCAGGAATTGATGCTTCTGAGACCTACCAAGATGCCCTGTTCCTGTTTCCACATATCTGTCCAGGTCAATGTTGGCTGGCCTCAGTCTCTGATGAAAAATTATTTGATAAAGTATTAGTACTGAATGAATAGGCAGCTCGAAGAGGAAGTGCCTTGCAATGGTTTACTGGCTGATGCTGATGGGAGCATGGGGAGGGAAGGGGAGAGGGATAAGGAAATCTGAGTGTCTATAGAGCTGTCACTAACAGGCTAGGTGACCTGGGCCAAGTCACTCAACTGCTCTAGGGTTCACTTTCCTGTAAAACAAGAGAATGAGGTTAAGTACATATTTCTTAATATTCTGGACACTAAAGATAACTTTGAAAATCTGATGAAATAAATCTACAACCCATACCCTCAGAAAAATGCGCACTGTGCCTAAATATTTTTGTTGATCTAAAAGGAACAATAATACGAAAATCTATGAGGTCACAGACTTTCTTCCTCATTTCACATTCTAAAGAAGATATTGTATTTCTTCTACTTTCCTCAGGGCCTTTGTTATGCAGATCAGGGTAATGTGTAGAAAGGAGAATTGGAAGTAACAGGAGAGGCTAGATTGATTTACCTAAAGGTCGGGATGCTAATGCAGAAGATAAGTAGGAATAGATCTAGGGTAGATAAAATGTACTTCATCCAAATTAAAAACTTTTGTGCTTTCAAGGACATTATCAGGAAAGTGAAAAACAATCCACAGAAGCAGAGAAAATATTTGCAAATTGCCGAGGCCTGCTCCAGTCCTGAGGGGTGGGTGGGAGATGAAAGAAAAACACAAAGAGGAAAGCTGGGATCGGGAGGACCGCTGATGGCGGAGCAATGGCGTTGTTTTATTTCAGCCCACAGCTTATACATAGCAACTTCCGCATGCCAATGTATATTGATTGTCTCAGCCTTTCTGAGATCTCCTTCCTGTTATGCCCCTGAAGATAGTTGCCTGTAGCTTTCTGCATCCTCCCTCTTCAGGGATCAGTGGAGGCAAGACGTCCCCTGGACAGTCTTGCAGGACTTAGGGCCCTGCTTCTCACAGCCGGCTCTCCACGGCACATCACATGTCTGGCAAGGGACTTGTACATAGAGTATATGAAGAACTCATACAATTCAACAGTGAAAAGCCAAATAAGCCAATTTTAAAATGGGCAAAAGACTTGACTAGACATAGGCCCAACGAGGGTACCCAAGTTGCCAATAAGTTCATGAAAAGATGCTCAATATCATTAGTCTCATTAGTCATTAAGGAAATTGCAATCAAAACCACAATGAGATAACCACTTCACACTCACTAAGATGGCTGTAATAAAAAGGTGGATAATGGCACCTGTTAGCGAGGATATAGGGAAATTAAAGGCCTCATACGTTGCTGGTGAAAATGTAAACATGGCTCAGCAGCTGTGGAAAACAGTTTGCAAGGTCTTCAAGGAGTTGAACATAGAATTACCACATGACCAGCAATTCCACTCCTAGATATATACCCAAGATGATTGAAAACATGCTTCCAGAAAAACTCATTCATGAATATTCATAGCAATATTATTCATAATAGCTGAAAAGAGTAAACAACTCAAATGTCCATCAATTCGTGAATAGATAAACAAAATGTGGCATATCCAATGATGGAATACTATTCAGCCATAAAAAAGAATGAAGTCTTGATACTTGTCATGATATGAATGAACCTTGAAGGTGTTATGCTAAGAGAAAGAAGCTAGACATAAAAGGCCTCATATTGTATGGTTCTATTTGTGTAAAATGTCCAAAGGGGAAAATCCATAGAGAGAGGCAGTGGAGACGAGGAAAGAAATAGTGGGGAGTAACTGCTAATAGGTACCAATTAATTTATGGGTTAATGGAAATGTTCTGGAATTAGTGGTGATGGTGGCACAACCTTGTGACTCTACTAAAACTCACCAAATTATACCATTCAAAATGGTGAATCTTATGGTATGAGTATTATATCTCCATTTTAAAAAGAAAAATAGATTTGGGGGCGGAAGGGAAAGAGAAGAAATGAGGAAGACAGGAAAGCCAGCATAGGTCAGAATTTTGGGAAGGAAGCTCAGGACATCTGTCTCGTGGGAGATGTGGGAGAGATGGATGGGTAAAGAGGATTTTTAGAAAATTTGATGTGTATTTGCAGTATATCCCCACATTCTTTTGTTACGTACTCTAGAATCCTCAGAAATTACATATTTTTAAAAGATTTTGGAATTTGGTTTGTGGAGTTTAGGATAGGATATTGAATTGAGATTGGTTCTAAATAATACACGAGGTGGTCAAGAAGTTTGTAAGGGGATGCTGGGATGGCTGGATGGGTTGAGTGCTTGCCTTGTGGCCACAAGGTCCAGGAATCAAGTGCTGGCCCAGGCCCGTGCAGATCCATGTGCTGAACTGGGGCGTGCTTCCCATGCAGATGCCCCTGGTTTGGTTTCCACCCTACACAGCCCCTCATCCACCCATGTGGAATGAAATGATGTCGAAACTAATGATGTACAACTATGGAGACTGCTCTGGGCCCTTCCCCTTCTCTCTGTCTCTTTCTGTCTCTCTCTCTCTCTCTGTCAAACAATAAAATAAAATCTTTAAAAAAAAAAAGAAATTTGTAGAACAAATGGGTTGTCAGAGAAGCAGGAGTACTAGTGCACATAGTTTGATCGTGGGACTTATTATTAGCATCTGTGCCAAATTTCAGCCTACTTGCATTCTGTTCTTTCAGATATCACTAAAGAAGCACACCAAACATGAAGAAAAACCCAAATATGAATAAAATGGAACTTCATGATGCCAAGTGCCTCACAAAACATGGAAAAGCACCTTAAATCATTTTGGAAGAAATGTTAGTGATTTATGGGGACTGTTGCCCTGGGAAATCCATGCTTTATAAGTGGTATAGCCTTTTCAAACAAGGCAGAGATTTGGAAGATGACCTTCATCTGGGTTGCCCTGTTGAGGCCACTTTCTTAGACATTGTCAGAAAAGTTGAAAACTTGTAGTCGAGGCTGCCAGACTGAATAAAAAACAGCTTGCAGAAATGGTTGGAGTATCACCTACAACCATTTTGAATATTCTCCATCAGCATCTAAGGATGTCAAAAGTCAATGCAAGATGGGTACTGAGAATGCTCATGCCGCTTCAAAAACAACAATGCACCAAGTGTTTATGACAGTTTTTGGACTAAAAAAAGATGAAGTTCTTAACCAAATTTTTGCTGGAAATGAAATTTGGGTTTATCATGATGAGCCTGAGTCAAAGCAGGAGTCCATGCCGTGGCACGAAAAGGGCACGTCACCCCCGAAGAAGTTCAAGTAGTAGCAATAAACTGGGAAAATCATGGCTACTGTTTTTTTGTTATATGAAAGGTATCCTGCTGATCAATTACAAGGATAATGATGTCACAGTGACTGGAGAGTACTAGTCCAGTCTGCTGAAACAGTTAACAGAATCTGTGAAGGAGAAATGAAGAGGAAAATGGGCCAAAGAGGTGCTGCTTTTGCACAACAATGCGCCTGTGCACAAGAGCGATGTTGTGTTTGGCTACTCTTCACAACTGTGGCTTCCAAATGTTAAACCACCCTCCCTGCAGTTCAGACCTGGCTCTGTCTGATTATTATCTGTTCCCAAATATGAAGAAAACTGCTTCAAGGAAAGAAATTTACAGACCACAAAGAGGTTAAACCTAATATTTTGAAGGCCAAAACAAAACGTTTTGGAGACAACCCAGATAGCCACAATAAGGAATGAGTTAAATAAAGTCCTCTACACTCTTTTTTTTTTAATTGTTAAATTTATTGGGGTGACATTGATTGATATCACTTACATTGTTTCCAGGTGTCTGGGTTGTCTCCAATATTTCCACATTATAGTCAATACTGTGATAAAAAACAGAAAACTGATGAGAAAAATAACTATGGAGACTACTCTGGGTCCTCCCCATTCTCTGTCTCTCTCATTCTCTTTCTGTCTCTGTCAAAAATAATAAAATAAATTTTTAAAAAGAAAAACAAACAAACATTTTTTTCTGAGGGTATAAATAAAGTTATTAAAAGATCTGAAAAGTGTATTAGGGTTAAGAGTAAATATATTAAAAAAGAAAAATAATAACATATTTTTTACCCTTCTTCCCCTTCATTCCACAAATTTCTTAATTTTAATACACTTATTTTTGGTTTATGCATTCATTCAGTCAACAAATGTTTATTGACCAACTACTGTGTTAGGCCCTGTTCTGTGGACATTGAGGTACAATGGTGAGGTTCTGCCCTTCCAGAACTTGAGTCTAGTGGGGAATCTGTGCGCATGTGTGTTGAGCATGCGTGCGCACATGTATGTGGGGGGAGGTTATGTACCCACACACATGCACCCACTGTAATGGGGAGTTTAGGCACAGAGTTGATTTTAAAAAGTAAAAACATATGATAATTTCAAGTAGTGATAGTGCTTTTAATGAAAGGAAACTAGAGAAAAGCAATAAAGAGTGACAGGATTCAGAGGGCTACATTTTAGAGGTAACTAAAGCCCTTAAAGCCCATCAGTTTGGAGACCTCAGATGCAGAATCCCCAGATAAAGTGATCTCTAAATAAATCTTTCATATAAAATAAAATCTGTAATTCATGAACTAGGTATGAGATATAAGAGTGGCAAGCAATCCAAATTCAGTATCACAGCAGTAACTTGGAACCTGCCAATTTAAAATTTGTGCTAATGGAAAGAGGGTCTTAGTTAAGATTTAGTTTATATTATAAATAAAGAAAAGTTTGTAAATTAAGCAATGTTAAAGTCAAACCACTTAACCAACGCCTTCATTTAACTCACAGGAACTTCCTGAGAGTTCACTGTGCCCAAGGCGTTTTGATGACACAGGGAGACCCAGACTTGGTGGATGCTAAATCTGGAAGGAACTTTGGTGATGAGCTAATAATGACTTCAACCCCTTCATTGTACAGCAGAGGAAACCAATATTCTGAGACTCAAGTAACTTGGCCAAGTTTCCACAGTTTGCTAGTCATGGAGCTGGGATTATAGTCCAGGTGCCCTAATTACAGGTTCAGTCAGAAGCATTCATTTAAGAATAATTGGCACGTTAATAGAAGATTATCGATTTACTAAATCAAGGAACTAAAGTTCCCTCTGAAACAATATATTGCTTCTTTGTTCTGCCTCTACCAGTTAACAATAATGAAAAAGCATTTTGTTTGTTGATTATTTTCCATTTATTCAGGTTCTTGATGAAACAATACAGTACTTCTTCATTGCTTTATCAGTTAGCAAAAATGATTGACTGTTTTCATTCATTGAGCATTATACTAGGTACCATTAGGAAAGGGAATATCAATTACACATAGCCCCTGACTCCCAAAAGCTAAAAATCCACAGGAAGAAATAAGACATGTTAGACAATTATAATGTTAAATAGCTCGATGACATTGTTAGATGCTACCAAGTTCCACAGGGAGAAAGGAAAGCAGGAAAATACGTTCTGACATTATGAAGCTTCAGAGAAATAGGTAACTTCTGAAGTCCGTGGCAATAGTTGAAGTCTTCAGGTAACAAAAATCATTTAAAATACAAGAGGAAATCACCAATTTCCTTAAAAGCATCCAAACTATATTTAACCACGGGGCACATTTGTGTGTCTGTGTGGAAATAAAACATCCTGACCGTGAGTAGTTTCAGAGTCAAGAGTCTCAGACAAACAGCCCCAGAAGTCAAAGAAACAAGTAGAAATGCCACCACGCTTGGGTCAAGCCCAGACGGCTCCCACGCAAACTCTTCTCTATTTTCTCACCATTGGCAGCTGGCACTGGGAACCAGTACAATGACATCTAGCGAAGTTCAGGAGGCCAAAGAAACAAATGGGGAGGAAGTGCATGTCGGCCTCCATCCAGAAGAACAATGTGGCCACTGTCTTCTGTTTTGGCTCCTTGGGTCTTGTCACGTCTTCTCAGACCACAAATAAAGAGATTTGAGTTGGCCCAGCCAGCCTCCTTCTCTCGGCTTTCAGTTCTGTGGTTGCCAAACCATGCTTCCTTCCCATCAGCCTGTTCACTTCCTCTTCCCACCACCGTCTCTCAGCAGTGAAAGTTCATCATTGTCCAGTAGACTCAGAGGGAAGTGGAAAACGAGAATGCAGAACTGAGAATAACACGCCCTTCTCTCTGCAGCAGTTCAGTAAGTCAGTCTGGGGACCTAGTTGCACACTCTGCCATCCAATGGCTGCGTGAATCGGGACACTCTAGTATCTGTCATCTATCTTATTTCTAAATTGGGACTTAAGAAATCAAAGTTATTTCCTGTATAATTATTTGTTTTCTGGGAGTGCTCATGCTACAGGACCTGGGGCAGGGGTGGGGGTGCGAGTAGTATTAGTTCTTTCTGGCCCTTCCACCCCTTCTATCCACATGAATCATCAGAATGCCATGCCACGTAGATGGACCCAAGACAGTAAGAATGTAGGCATGAACCTAACAGACCTTGTCACTTGTGTCTATATTCGGCTTACTTGTCAGAGAGCTTCCGTTAACAGGCTCTCCTTCTTTTAGAGCTGGAAGCACATCACAGCTCCCTAGCAAATGCTTGCTGATTGCCTGTCATGGGAATCAACAGGTGAAGATGAAAATGGCCCAAAGCCAGAATAGGTGTTTTTTTTTTAAAGGTTTATTTTATTGTTTTTCAGAGACACAGAGAGACAGAAACAGAGAGACAGAGAGAAGGGGGAGGGCCCAGAGCAGTCTACTACATAGTTGAGTCTACTACCTAGTTGAACGTCATCAGTTTTCAACATGGTGTTGTTCCACACAGGTGGGCGGGGACGTGCAGGGCAGGAATTGGGGTGGGGCCTCCCACATGGGAAGCATACCCCAGTTCACCATATGGATCCAAACAGGCCCGGGCCAGGATTTGATCCTTGGTCCCTGGGACCTGGGGCTGCAAAGCGAGCCCTTAACCTGCTGAGCCATCCCTGCTTCCCCTGATTTTATTTAAATCCAATTTAATAATATAAATCTCTTCTCTTTAGTGGTAGAATGTCTGATTTTTTCCCCCCCTGGTGTTTTCATATATTTATTTATGACTGAGTTCTGATGACATCATTTGAGCACCGAGATTCATCCACACCCCACGACTCTTCATCTCTGTAACTCAATAAATTTCCCTTCTTAAATAACATACCCTGATTATTACATATACAAGGGCTATCCAGAAAGTATCCAGCCATGTAACCATTTTCATTGTATTGACAATGGTTGGATTTTTTTTTGGACAGCCCTTGTATATGTTGTGCATATTATACTGACACATAATTTATATACATAACATACATAGTATATTATTATATTAGAATTATTTTTAAGTACATTATTTCATGTATATATATGTACATATATATGCATAATTATTTAATATTTTTATATTTATATACAAATTCATACACATACACGCAATATAATTATAAAATTAACTATGAAGTTCAAAAGAGAACAAATAGCAAGTTTCTAAGGGAACGTGCAGTAACATTCTAGGGATGTTTTCAGAACAAATAGTCACAAGGTCATCATATGTAACGTATAACTCTCCTGTTGCAACTGCTCCCTAGGGTAATCCTCTCTCTGAATTTTCATGAAGCTAATGCAAATAGACCTGTGAGCAATTACGGAAATGTCTGTGTTATAGTGTCAATAATTTTCTGGTTGTAGCTCTAGACTTTATTCTAAAGTTTTTCATGTAGGGTTGAACCCAGTTTTACAGTCATTATAGAGCCACTTTAAACAAAATATGTAAAATATATCCTAAAGTCTGTCCCCGAAGATCAGCAATACTGATTTTCTGAGTTAAAGATCTCTGGTCAACCTTTATTTGTTCATGACAAAGAGCATGATTTGGAAGCAACTTTTCTGGTCGATCTCAGGAAAACTAAAGTTGGCTTGATAGACTGAGCTTGTCACTACTTTCCAATATTCTGCACCCCGGGTACAGAGCCTATGTGCAGGAGCACTGAGGTGGACTCCCAGAGCCGTCCTCACTGTCCTCTCACACGTGTATATCCTGCGAGCTAAGAACCATTTCCACACTTTTGCATGATTGAAGAAAGACCAAAAGAAAAAAACACTTCGTGGATACTATATGAAATTCAAAAACCCATAAATAAAGATGTATGAGGACACAGCCATATTCATTCACTGACGTACCCTCTCTGGCTTCTTTTGCACTACTTGGCAAAGTGGAGTGGTTTGTAACTGCAAAGCCTAAGATACTTACCGTCATAGTGTTTACTGGCAAAGTTTGCTGACTCCTTCCACAGAAAATGAAAAGACAATCACTTTCCCGGCCGCATTTGGAGCTGGGGGTATCCTATGTGACCCAGTTGTAAACAACGAGATGTGAAAGAAAGCTTGCAGGAAGGATTCTGGGAAAGATAGAATGGTTCCTAAGAAACTAAACAAAGGGATTGGGCTCCTTTCTCCTTCTTTCCGCATTAAGTACAGATGTGATCTCTGGAGCTCTGGTGCCATTTTTTGCCACCACGCTGAGATAAGCACGAGGTTGACAGCATGTCCACCTGATATATGACTTTGTTGGTCAAACAGCTAAAGCTTCATTGAGTTCCTGGAGTCAGAGTGATTTTCAAGCAGTCTACCGTTTCTCTGAACCCAGTCTCCACAACAGTCCCTAGGGGAAAAAATAATTTAAACAGATGCTTCCCATGGGAAACTTTCCATTTCTTAAGGAATTTGATCAGGGTCACATAACCCCAGATTCCAATTGAGGGGACTTCAACCTCAGCCCAAGTTAAATCTGCCAAGGTGCTTGGAGTAGGAAAGCCATAAAAACAAGTTTAAGAAGCTGTGTTCCAAGAATAAATGCTCTTTAACTGTGGAAGAGGTAAAAGCACCTAGTTTCTTGACTGCTATTTACCAGTTGATCTTCTGTATAAGACAGATAACTTTATTATCTAACTGAACATTCAATTGGGATTTGATAGTTTTATAGCCAATTCTCATTTTTATTAAGTTTTATAAGTGACGATTTAGATGATGGAATCTCTAACAGAATCATTTCACCTATGGTCCTTTTGGGAACATGGTATAAATAAGTAACATTTAAATATGAGGGCTGTCGGGAAAAAAATCCAGCCATAAATGCCTCTATTTTTCATATTACATAACTGAATACTTTGCAGAGAGCCCTCATATGTATATATTTTTAACATGTAAAAGGTCGAACAAAACAAAATAAAAACTTACAGTAAATACTATCTAAAGATTAGGACATTTCCTGATATTTCAGACCTCTCAGTATAGCCTGAGTTTTAAAAGTCCCAAGGTTTAGGCACCCCTTCCTGAAAAATATTTTAGCAATTCATATGGGAGAAAATAAGTTCTAGAGAGAGAAACTGAAACCTAGAAAGGATGGTCACAGTTAGCAAATAACTCTATCTGCAGGACCCAGACTCTTGAGGAACTCACACCATTAGTTGTGAGGTCATTCAAGCATAAGAGTGCATTACAAGGAACTCATGACGAAATCTCACTCAAATCTACATTGAACTAGTAATGGAGACATTTTAGAGTATCATAGGATATACACAACTATATAATTTAAGAGTTTCATAGGAAAATGATTCATTTATCCAAAATTAGTGTAAAAGCTGCTCTCTGGGACTTTAAAGCAAAGTACCCACCCCACCCCCATCCCCCACACCACCACCACCACCATCCCTTCAAATGTGCCGAGGGCTGCTAGCTCAGCCTTCCTGCCTAGGGTGGCCAATTGACCCACTTGGCCTGGAACCGATGGGGTTCCCAGGATGAGAGCTTTCACTGCTCAACCCTGGAAAGTCCCTGGCAAACTATGACAAGTTTCTCACCCATCCTACCTCCTCTGCCTGAGCGTTCACCTTCAATCTCACCTAAGTCTTTCTCATCATCTCGTCCTCATCACAAGCCCAAGTCAATTTCATTCCCTCCATGACTCCTCCCAGGTCTGCCGGGCAGAATGCATCGCTCCACCGGCTGGAATGCATCGCTCCACCGGCCGGAATGCATCGCTCCACCGGCCAGAATGCATCGCTCCACATGGTCGGAGTTCCTGGTTGATACTTCCCTCTCTCTCCTGAGACACCTGTCTAACTACAGGCCTTGGGAGAGCAGCAGCCAGGTCCTGCATCTTTGTTCTTTTTACTATGTCAGAACTTGATCAAAATTGTCCAATTGACTGGGAGGATGTTCAGAAGAGCTGGGCCTTCAGTACCTTCCCCCACATCGCACCCAGACTTCTTGCACTTACAGGCAGAAACACACCTTGCAGCCGGGGCTTTGGCACCTCCGCAGGGATCTTTGAATCTCCTGGAGGTGCCGGAAATTCCAATTGCGTGTCGTAACCACAAATAAAGCTAAAAGTAATTCTCAGCAGATTCTTGACAAATGATTCTGGCCAAGAATATTCACTGATGGAACTCAGTGAATTAGCAGAAAACACATTACATAACCCATATCGAGGATCAGACTGAAGTCACTGCATTCCTGTTTCACAAAAACTAGCACCCAGAGCAAAAAAAGAAATCACAGGCAGGATGAAAGAGAAATTTCTCCTTTGAAATAAGGGCCCTGGGGCAGTTTCTACACTTGTCAAGAGGTGGAAAGGGAAATCACTTTTGTAATAAAGCCAGGTCAAAGGGATGAGGTAACAGCTTCAGAGCAATTCAAAAGTTCAGTGTCAAGAGTCCCCTATAAGTAGCATTTTCTCTGGCCACAGGTAACCAGTGGGGCCCACTGCTTTGCATACGCTGTCATCTATACATCTAAACTCAGCAAGTGTAGCCAGATCACCCTAATGGCTTTTCATAGAACTCTCAACTGTAACAGTGGAAATTGTTCTCCAAGTCACATCGCCTTTGCAGATTTAAGCAAACACAATTTTACTATTCTCTTGTCACTTACTTATTCGATCTTTGGACTAGTCACTATGGTGTTAACTTGGCACACTATTGAGGGGGGAGGGCGGGGGCTTTCGGGATCTCCCATAATTTTCAGCTAAGATTTTCAACTATCTAGCTGTCTAGGTAGAGACAGTGAATCAATAACCACAGTCAGGTAAACAGCAAAGATCCTTGCCATAAAGGCCTGTTGGGACTTAGGAAGTCTGAACTTCTCACCCAGGAATCACCCTTTCAGATGACCAGAAAGGGCCAGCATGGAGATCCACTTGCTTTCAGCAGGGTGCCTTTTCTGAGATGACATTTCACTCAGGCAGAACCAGAGGTGTTCCTGTGGTACTGCTGAAATGAAGATCCTCGGGACAAGGACACACCATGGGATGGAACATGAGAGGTCCTTTCACTTCAACTATAGAGAGGTAAGAGGTCACCTTCTTCTCTTCTGCTTCTTTCCTCCTCAGTGGCGACTCACTTCCTTTGCAACTCTTCCCTACTTTCACCATCCTTGACGTTGTCGCTGACAGAATTTGAGTTTCTCAGTTGCTTCTTGCAATCCAACTTTCTCCTTCTCTTGCTTTGATTCTTCTTTTTCTTGGATTATGAACAAAACAGACGCTACATGGAGAGGAACACGAATGGAAGAAGGTACAAAAGCATAGAGGTGTGTGGGTGGCTGTCTGACCCAGGTCCCTGTGGTTGGGAAGGTCACTCCTCCCCCAGCAGCTGCAATGGTTTTGGGGCGTTGGATATACTGTGTCCTTGTTGGAAATAGCAAAGTGTGTTGATTCCTAAAGAAATCTTGTAGGGTGTCAGTGGGTCAGATCTCCTGTGTGTCCTTGTAATAGTAAGTTCTATCAACTATATATTATTCAAAATATAAATCAAGTTCACCTTTGAAACTATACCTAGTTCCCAAATGTATCTCATTTGCTTTTATTCCCAGGTACTTAAAATTTCCTTTCTTTGTTTATTATTTAAATGATAGTAATGTATATATATCTATTCACCAATGCTTCTATATATAATATATAAACCTTTCTTCATATCGCAATAAAATTATTTATTATGACTGAACATCCTATATTCATGGAGTCAGTATTATTTTAACCTTAAGTGAATTAAAATTTTATGATCCTGTTCTTAAGATAGATCACAGCATTCTTTTATTTCAGCATCACACATAAAATGTCAAGGCCGGGTCAAACTATTCAATTTCCTTACTATCTAGAATTTTTAAAGATGCTGGGGAACTAAAGAAGGCAGGGAAGAAGATGTCAAACAGAAGAAGTTTCTTCTTAAATTTGGAACATGCTGCAATTGTCTTATGCAGAAAAACAATTTTTTTTTAAATACTGAGAAATACATGCACGTGGAAATAAAATCAATTTAAAAATAGTTTGGAAAAATGATCTTTGCCCAAATAATGCTTCATGGAGTACAAGCTACCCCCAAATTAAGACTTTTAGTTCAAACAGGCATTCTGAATGTAACATTTTAAATGTTTAACTTGGACAATAATTAGTCCACTTATGAAACTTTCTTACTCTGTCCTTCTAATGGTGGGTACATTTTTGCCAACATACAATGGGTCCACAAGGTTGGTCTCAGCGTTGAGGGTGGCTCCTGTGACCATCGGCTTTGGGGGCAGATGGGAAGTAGGGTGTTCAGAAGTGTAGCTGGCTTTAGAACAGCATCACCAGCAGATGGTCCCCGAAAGAGCCTTCGAGATCATGTCTAGCCCTCTCATTTAATTGCTAAAGAGGGCCAAGTCACTTACCTAGAGCCACACAGCAAGTTAGTGACAGAGATGGCAGACACCCCAGGGCTCCTGAGTTCTGCACTTAAGAGCACAGGCTCTGGACAGAGGAACCTGGCACCACTCACCACCACCAGGAGTGCCTCAGCCAAGTTCTCTGCCCCTCCGAACCCCAGGTTCCTCTCAGACAAAAATAGCACCAACTTCATACGCTATTTTAAGAGCTAAATGTCCTCATGTACCCAAAGTACTTAGCCCTGTGTCTGGCACACTGTAATGACTCATAAGTATTGAGTGTTCTTTTTATATGATAGCATCTACTTAGTATAACATACAGTATTAATAAAATAATGTGGAAAAATTTTAAAGATTTATTTTATTGTTTTGACAGAGCGAGAGAGACAGAGAGAAGGGGGAGGGCCCAGAGCAGTCTCCATAGTGGTATGTCATCAGTTTTCCACACAGGTGGGCGCGGGGCCGCGCAGGGTGGGAACTGGGCCAGGGGCCTCCCACATGGGAAGCTCATCCAGGGTGGGAGCCAAACCAAACCAGAGTCTTCCCACATGGGAAGCACACCCCAGTTCAGCATTTGGGTCTGCATGATCTGGGGTCGGGACTCAATTCTTAGACCCCGGGGGCTGCAAGGTGACAGCTCAACCCAGAGCCACCCCAGCATGAGCCATCCCGGTATGCCCCCCAGTAAAATACTTTAAAAGAGTATTGAAACATCTCTTTTGATAAAGAACATCAGAAACACCAACAGTTCTCAAAAACTAAGGCAACTTTATTGTACACTAGAAGTGCCAACATCACTTCTGACACATTAAAAAAAAGAAATTGAGTCTCTAGCTTCTTCCATTATTTTGGCAAGTATATGTTTGACTTGATTTTATACAACAGCTTTATTGAGATATAAGTCACAGACTATAACATTCACCCATTTGAAGTGTAGAGTTTCACGGTGTTTAGTGTATTCACAGATTTGTGTCACCGTCACCACCATCTAATTTTTGAACATTTTCATCACCCAGAAAGAAACCCCGTACGTACTAGCAGTGATTCACTGGATGTGTAATCCACGCATTTCTCTACTGGTTTTTGAAGATTCAGCTTTTGAGAGGTTTCACTTTTACTCCGACCACGTGAGACCAGCACAGTTTCCTGACTTGCTTTCTTCCCACTTCATCAGGCACACCTGCACTGCTCAGTTAGCATCACCCGTGCTTTTTGTGCTGTCGTTCACCAAAAGGATTGGAAGGACCTGACTCTTCAGTATAGAATCAGCAGTGCTCGCAATTTCATTGCAATTCTCTTGCTTCCATTCATCCCCAATCCACATTAGTTCAGCCTTGCCAAGGTATGAAAAAGGGAAAACGCCACACCCACGCTCAATTCACATTTGTTGGTCAAAACTTCACAAGAGAGTTTTTAAAAAGCACACAGCAACATATCACAACAGAGAAAATGCAACATTCACCATCTCCTATAAAGATTTTAACAAGTCATAAACTGTCATTTCATAGTTATGAACGACATAAAGGAGGAAGCCTCGTAGACAAATTTCTCCTATTTTCCTTTAGAGAATTAGATTATTTCTTAGAAACACCATGACTAACAGTCACTACGATGCTGGAGAAATTTTAGTTCCAGGTTAGGTTTGATATATAGTAGCACCAAGAAAATGAGACATTCATTTGGATTCACTGTGTGCCTGGAGGAAAAGCTGTCAGACAAGCCTATATCTCCAACTGGATGTCAAAAAGGCCAGCAGAGACCAAAGAGATAGAACCAGAAGGGATCTTGGAGATCAATTACATCTAACTCAATTTGCATAGGAAGGAACTGAATCCATGTCACCCAGACAATGGAGGGCCAGAGGCTAAAGAATTATTTTTTATTGTTTTGTTTTGTTTTCTTTTTGGTTATTGTTGTTTTTTCTTTTGAGAGAGAAAGACAGAGGGACAGAAAGAAGGGGGAGGACCCAGAGCAGTCTCCATAGTTGTACGATGTTAGTTTTCGATATAGTTTCACTCCATAGGTGGGTGTGGGCCCAGTTCAGCATATGGGTCCACAAGGGCCGGGGCCAGGACACGATCGTCAGACCCTGGGGCTGCAAATGAGCGAGCGCTCAACCCACTGAGCCATCCCGGCTTCCCCTGAAGGATTATTTGAAATAGGAGCCCAGAGTTAGGTTCTCTGGTTGTCTTGACATGACCACACCCCCACACTGGGGGGTTTAGAATCCAACCAGAAAGACCTACATTCCAAGTTGGTCTGGAAGTGGAGTCAGGGAGAATTATACAGCCCTTCAGAATACGTACAAGGAAGGTCAGATGTATGTTTATCCTCAAGAGAGGCTAAGACCATTCTTAACCAGAAGCTAAGAGCTATTAAAAGAAGAGAAAGAGAGAAAGAAAGCAGCTGTGATAGCCCAGCTGGATGAGACTGGAGCCAGAACGGACATGGGGCTTGGGGCTTTCAGTGAGGGGACAGAAGCTCGAAGTCCACGCCTGTCTGAATAACAGGATGGTTCTGTCCTGCATTAGTGGTCACAGCACGACTGTGAGGGAAGATGTTTGTGGGCTGCCACTCATCCTGGGCATAGGCACTTTGCCCTAGCCTGCCACGCTGACACAAAAGGCTCCAGTGGCTGAGCCTGTGGTTGAAAACTTGGCCTCTGCCCAGGATGCATCCTCAAAATAGCTGTTGCCAAAGGGAAAAATCAACAATGTGATGTGCTAGTCTCATAAAAGAAAAATGTTCTCAGTCCCAGTAAGACAGAGCTAGCCTAGGAGCGACTAAATCCCCTACTTGAAGTGTATCTGTAATCACAGTCTACTTTTTCGACACTTCTGTTTTGTAGGGGGGCTTCTTGGGCTTATTAATCAACAGTCATTTAATCAGTCCCATGAACATGGAGTCAGTTCCTGGCCACATGAAACTTCTCTGGGGTTCCAATGCTTCATCTCTTAGAGGAATAACTGACAGACTCTAAAGTCCCTTCTGGCTCTAAAACATGGCTTCTGTGACACAGTCCACAGCCTGCCAGGTTAGTGCCCCAAGCATTCATTGAGAGACTGATGGGGTCAGGTTCAGAGCACCCACGAGACTGATGCTGCTAGTGAGGGAGCTACTGTCCTATGGGTTCATTCTGGACTGGGGTAAACTGTCTCCTCCTTTAAGATATTAAGGCACTAAGATGAAGGCATTGGGGAAGGATGGATTCCAAAAATCAAAATATAGGGTCTTAGAGAAACCTTTTAGTTTTTAATATAAAGAACTGCTTCTGAGAGTAACTGGAGCAACTAGTTGGTTATTTCAAAGTTGCTCTGTTTTTCTTCTTTCAAAAGATATACAAAGTTTACTTGAAGTCACTCACTCCCAGCACCAGAAATAGACATTTTATCACTTAGTATAAAAAATATAGGTGTGGGAACTAGTAGTCTTGGGTTATTAGGGGGGAAAAAACCCCAAAAAATATCCAATCAGCAAATCCCATCAACAAGTCATCATCAAGTGTCTCTCCTTAGAGAAAAAAGAAAACAGAGCAAACGCACCCAAGTTTGTTTTCACATTCACCCCAGGCTTTGGCAATCGGCATCAGTGAGGTAGTTTGGAAGAGAAGTAAAGTTACAGAAGTATAGGCATCACGTCTAGATTCCACCTCCTGTGCTTCCAACAACAGAAATATACCTTCTACCAACAGTGGGGATTTTACTTTTAACCCTCTGTATACAAGAAAGGCTCTCCCATCATCCCTGAAGTATAGACACTTGTTTTCATAATCATGTGAAGGTTTGGTATCAATGCCGCACTTCTTGCCTGGGTTCCCCTGGGGTTAGAGTAAAACTGGCTGGCCTTCATGAACACTGAAGGCGCACCCTTCAATGTGAGTGTAATGGGCTTAGCCAGACACAGACCACTTCAACAGTCCCAGCTGCCAGACAAGGAAATGACTCAAGCTGCATGCAGTGTGTGAGGGGAATCGGGGAACAAATGTCCAAATCAAACAGCATAAATGCACATTCTCTCCAGGCAATGAGCCCAGCTTCTCTTCCAGGGTTCTGGGGTTATCGTTTTGCTTTGCTGCTTAAATTTTATGTGCAATTGCATACTCAAGGGGTACCTTTAATATAGAAACTTCCATCAAACCACTCTAGTGAATCTAATCTATGGTCCACATTTGTGTTATAGCAAAAATGAACATCAAAAAATTCATCTGCAATCTATAGGACAATATGGCACTTATAACTATGCTTTGAGTTTATGAAAAGATTTCTGGTCTGGCTGGATTAAGACCTCTGGAGACCCTAACAATGGAAGAGATAAATTCCCTGATATGTACCAAAAAATAAGATTTTAGGTATGCCCAAATTAAAGTTGCTGGTATCCAGAATTTGTAAATGGCAAAATTCTAGATAAATTCATCAGAGCGGAACTTTGCTTGTTTTTTCAGTGCCTCTGCTCTATGACTGTGGGGCTTTAACTGCTGACCAGACAATACAGCTGATGCTAGCTGATGGCCTCATCAGTCCCAAGCATGAGATTATAATTCATACCTTTGTGACAGTGCAAAAGGTGATGTGTCATTTCATAAACGTCTCCAAAGGAAGGACATGCATGGGTTTTATAATAACTGCAAGGCCTTTAGTGGTGGCGATCTGGGCCTCAGAGTTCATTCTGAAAGACTGAACCCTCACCAGCTGGAGTGTCACTCTGTGTAAATGATGTTCCTTTTACGTGTTTTTGGCATTGAGAGATATCAAAAATCATGTATGGTCAAACTTTCCGCGTCTAATCAAATAGGCAGCGTCCTCGTCTCTGCTTTGACAAAGAAAGTAAATTTGATCCTAATTTCAAGGTCATGGTCCATGGACTCCTGGATTGCTCAACGAGGGTGAAGACAAAGGGATGCTGGCCCAAAAACCTTATGTAGAACATTTGAAACACTTCCCTTTTGTGCGTGTGAAATGCTTTCCTACTTAAGGCATCAATCCGCATGATTTTGCTTTGCTGCTGCTGAACTCAATCCAGGCTCCAGACTGGGGTTTGATGTTTTAAAAAATGAGAGGCCTGAAGACATAGGATCAATTAGAACAACTCAGTCTAGGAGCCCTCTAATACCTAGAATGAAAAAGTATAGAAGCACCACCTAGCCATGGAGACCATTTGAATGCTCGGCATTCTTCTTACTTACTGAATAATTACTTAACACTTGGTGACTCATGATCAGAAACCTCCTTCTGACTCGCTCCTCACAAGCCAGCCTGCAGTCCTGTCAATTCCTGGCAGGGGACAATCAAGACAGAGCAAAGTCTCCCCTTCTGAAAATGCGTCCTGTCTTAGCATAGGTTTCATCCTATGGTAGAGCTTTAAAAATTCTTCACCTTATGACAAAGATGGTGAGCTTATCTAGAAATCCATTCCTCAAACACATACTTACTTGGTGCCTACAAAGTGGCATGAGCTGGCCCAGGCCTCAGGAGACATCGGTGGACAGAAGGGACAAACTCCCCACTCTCACGGGCCTGACGTCTGGCTCAGAGGACTCACATAACCCGAGTCACCCAAGAACGGGACACAGCTCCTCAGAGAGGGCCCGTTCTTTCATAGCTTGTCTTATTCAAACGGGCCATTTGGGAAGGAAATTAAAACCATTTCTATTCCCATGAAAACTTTTTGCAATTTCAGTGTCCTAAAACCTGTGCATGTCTTCAATGACGTCCTTGTCCGGAGGCAAATGAACATATTTCTAAGCACATGACAAGGCTGAATATTTTTGAGCATGAATAGAAATGAGGACAGGCTCTTCTCCACATAGGTCTCCATCCTATATTGACAACTGTATAAAAATTCTGTCCTATTGCATAAAAATGTGTTGGTTGACATAACCTAAAAGATCAAATGATCTAAGTCTTAAAGATAACATTATTCACTAACAAATGGTCTGTTTCAGAAAAAAAAAAAAAATGATGCCCTTTAGCTCTACATGGCAAATTATTTTACACACTGTCTCCTAAATGTTCCAGCTATGCTGAAAAATAGCTTACATACTTAGTGAAAAACCCACCTTAAATGATTCTGATATTTAGTAAAAGGGTCTAATTATTTTTTGAAGCTGTAATTTTTTGAGCACGCATGAATAATTCTAAACCATTTCTTAACCTATAAAATGATTTCACCTTCCCAAATGAGCAAGATTATTAAAAACTTAGCCATCTCTAACTTTATCTTATAGTCACACACTGTATTTTCATTTACCACAAATACACATCAACACGTCACTATACATTTCAGTTGCAAATCTGATTCCATAGTCAAAGAAAAAAAATAATAAACTTGTTTAAAGTATTTATTCTCTCAATGGGACGTTCTGTCCTCCTCCTGTACGCTGGGTATGAGTGCAGTTATTTAAAAATGAGAGTTTCGTGCTCTGGAATACCATACTTCCCTTTGTGTTCCTCAAACAATTTCTTTAGCTCATCCATGTACGTCTGATGCAGCTCCTCAATCTGCTCTGAGGTTGGGTGCTCAGTCTGATGGACAGGGATTGGGTGACCAACTGCAAATACAGAGAACACAGCATATATGAGAAACCAAAACCACCCCACCACGGACCACTGCCTCGAATGTGCAGCCCTGGAAGCATCTGCCAATCAGAATCCCGCAGGTCTGTGCGCTCCAATCCGAATCCGTCAGGCCTGTGAGCTCCAACCCCTCTTTCATTTTACTGGCTGCTCACACTGGTCACACCATCCGGTTTGATAACAAATAAAGACCTTTCCTTCTCAGCAGTCCCTGGATTGTCAGTGCCCTGGTGGTTTTGACTTTGAGTCAAATAAACTACTGTGCTGCCTGCAGCTGTGAGGTAAGAGGACACAGCTGTGAGCGCAAGTCACCCGCGTTCTTCCTCTGGTACAGCTGACAGCCAGACCACAGGACCCTATTGTGACTGACTGTGAACTCTGAAATGATGGGCATCAGCCCTCTACTCTGACTCTTTTTAAGGTCATCCTAAAAAATTAAAAGAATATATATCTTCATAGCTAAACATCTATACTAGAAAACATACAAGATCACAAGGATTCCATGTCTGTAATAATGGAAAATAAAACCAACCAAAAGTCTCAAAAGAAAAATTAAGTAAACCACAGAACAGTCATTCAACGGAATCCTAAGCAGTGATTTTTTTTTAATGAAATCATATTTTTGTAACTATGTACAGGGATGAAACTAGATTTATTGTAATCATTCTGCAACATACACAACTATCAAATCATCGTGTTGTACACCTGAAACTAATATGTTATGCCAATTATACTTCAGCTTTTAAAGATGAAATAATATATGTGTGTGTACACATGTATGAGATGTCTGAAATGTATTAAGTGGGAAAACGTAATAATATAGCATGATGCCATCAATAACAAAATATTTCTATTTCCAGGTGGATTATAAGCTTCTAGCATATTGAAAAAGACAGGAAAGAAAGACTGAGAACAGTTACCTTAAGGGAGGGGGGAAATGGGGGCACTTTTCCTTTTATCCCTGTTGTATGAATTTTCTACAATGGATATACATTTGTATTTTACCTATATAATTAAGAATGAACTAATTAATTTTTAAAAACATGGCAACTTCTTAATGTATTTTTAAAGGCATTTATAGAACAAATAACGTTTATCTCCTTGTCTCAGATTTTTAGAGAATGTAGGTAGGTACACAATGGCTTTGACGCCTGCTCTCCTGGGTCCTCTTCTGGTAACTCAACGCGCCCTCTGCTGGTCTAATGGGGCTACTGATGCTGAGCGTTTAAAATGTACAGAATGTTCAATGACCGACCGCTGGGCAGGAAACCGCTTCTTATTACCTTTAATTAGCTTGGGCATGAGATCCAATAGGGCTGTAGGTAATAGAATAGATCTCATAGGGGAGGATATTTCCTTTGGCCTACCCTCATCCGGGGCTCAAATCCACGTTAGTAACAGAAGGTGGTTAAGGAAAAACCAAGGAAATGTAAATACATACAAATGTGTGTGTGTGTGTGTACACATATATATCCTAATTGCACATTAATATTCTTAAATTGCTAAGTTTTTAACCAGATATAGCCTCAAGAAACTCATATACAATTCTTTGATAGTTTAGATGTCACATTTATGTACAGTATGCATCTGTCCTTTGTAATTCAACATAAGTAACTAGAAACGTAACCATCTCGCTGTCAGCTGTGGCTGGAAATGGGGACGAGAAGCCAATGTGGGAATGGGGTAGAACAGGGAGCACAGGGTCTAGTGCTCGCTCACCAGCAAGTACTTGGAGTTAGTAAGTTGTCCTCCCTGGCCTTAATTTTTACATGTATACGATAAGAGTAGAATTTGAATGGTCTTGAAGTTTTCTTCCAGCTCTGAACTTCATTTGTCATTTGAAAAAAAATTTGAGGAATTTACATGCAAATTGAGACATCTGCATGCCAACCTACTAACAAATTTGGAAAAGCTTGTTTTCTTAGAAATCACCCCAAGGAGAGAGATCATGTATTAAGTACAACTATTGGGGTGGGAGTTGGGACTTACAAAGAGACACAGTGGCTGGTCTAAGAAGATGAAGTGGTTGTTCCCAGCTTACTTTAATTAGAATGGGTGAATTCGCAATTATTAGTTGAGTCTTATTTCATATGCACAAACATCAGTTCTGTTCTTATTAATGATTTCATTATATTTCAGATAATTCTTACAGAGAGCTCAAATATGCCTATATATATTAAATTCATCATCATAAGACTTTCCCCTTAAAGTGTGAGACAGACATATTTGCCTTTCCCTTATTTACATGTAGAGAAATTGACATGATGTAAGACCCTTAACACACACACACAGAGAAATTATGATTTGAATCCAGGACTCCTGCCCCTCATTACAAAACTAACCAAAATTGGAGTAAGAAACCTTTCTCCATTGCTTTTCAGAGATAAAGACTAACAAACAAAAATATGCAGATCTGAGAAGGGTCTCCTGAGCCCTAGAGATCAGAATTTTCTCTCTCCACAAAAAAGAGATTTTTACTACTGAAGAGAAGAAAAAAAAAAAAAAAAAGCCTTTTCAATATAAGACTAAGCCGCAAACTGCTACATAATTCTCATTTCACAACACAAAGGAAAAAACAGCTGCATCAGACTGCTCTTGGGAAGACAGCTTCTTTGCCCTGGAAAAATCAGCAAACATCTACTTGTGGCAGAGTCAGGAGTCATTGCCTCTGTTTTTGTTTCAGTGGTTTCTGTAACTGGCATGCTCGCTTCTTCCATTTTCCAGTTCCATCCAACAATTGGAGGTTAGTTATGCATTTCTTGCCCTTACACAGCACTCCTGCTCTACTTTCTATGGTGCTACGTTGTATTTTTCAAAGATAAGGAATAAGCAGCTTCATGAGCCACTGTAACCACAGTTGGGGAACAACTTAGAAACGGGCATTATTTCCTCCTCAATAAGGCAAAGAGATCTTCCATAATCAGAAGTCTTTGGTCACTTTTCTATAATTACGAAAATTCCACAGAGTTTCTCTCTCTAGTCTCATACAGAAATCACTGTTTCTCTAGAGGCGACACAGCTGAACACTAGTGGAAACACAGGCAGATAGCACAGCAGAAGTGGGGTTGTGAAAAGTCCAAATGTGGGTGCCTGATGGAACCTGGGTTCAAACATGGGATTCACCTCTGCCTTTTGGTGGAGGCTCAAAAGATGTCCAATGTAAGTGTGGGTGTGCGTGTGTGTGTGCGCACGCGCGTGCACACCCATAGACATTTATTAAACACTTAATATATCATACTGGCACCATGCTAATCCCCTAGATGTTGGGAGCTGTTCCACCCCTGCTGCTTGACACAGTCGCTTCAGGGCAAAAACACCTGCACAGCATGTGTTCAGCTGGATTGGGTCCATATAACATACCGGTATCTCTCTTTCTGTGTATATTTCCATTTTACCCTCTATATTCTTTTTTTTTTTTAAAGATTTATTTTATTGATTTTTGACAGAGAGAAACAGACAGAAAGAGACAGAGAGAAGGGGGAGGGCCCAGAGCAGTCTCCATAGTTGACATTAGTTTTCCGTATAGTTTCACTCCACAGGCGGGCACAGGGCTGCACAGGGCAGGAACTGGGCCGGGAGCCTCCCACATAGGTCCTGGCAAGAACTGAACTGTGGGAACTCCCCAGTTCAGCATGTGGGTCCGCATGGGCCAGGGCCAGGATTCGATCCTCGGTCCTCGGGGCTTCAAAGCGAGCGCTTTACTCACTGAGCCATCCCAGCTTTCCTTTCTATGTTCTTAAGAAGGATGCCTCTCAAGATATGGGAATGACTTTGGTAAATTATTCTGGGGGACTGAATGAGACTGGAAAAGATAAAAATATTTGGAAAAATGTTACTACGACTATAAGGCCTTGCTCCACAGGTGAAGGATGAAGATGAAAATTATACAGAAACTCCCTTAAGAAATATCAATGTAGGAGACATTTATATTATTGGGAAACTATGGGAACCACCTAAAGGAAGAAACATCAAAGGATATAGGGTTTTTTTTGTTTGTTTGCTTTTATTTATTTTTATTGTTTTTGACAGAGAGAGATACAGAGACAGAAACAGAGAGAAGGGGGAGGGCCCAGAACAGTCTCCATAGTTGCACATCATTGGTTTTTCCACATAGTTTCATTCCACAGGTAGGAGTGGGGCTGCACAGGGCAGGAACTGAGCTGGGGTTTTCACCCCAGTGAGAACTGAACTGGGGGAACTCCCCAGTTCAGTATATGGGTCCACACAGGCTGGGGCCGGGGCCGGGATTCAATCCTCGATCCCCGGGGCTGCAAAGTGAGCACTCAACCCACTGAGCCATCCCGGCTTTCCATAGGATATAGGTTTTTTCAGACTACTCCCAGGCCTAAGGTCAAGAGGGCAATTCAGAGACAGCTCAGACCTCACCATTATAGGTGGTGCAGTCAGGTGTCTTACCAGAGAGACAGCTATGAGAAACATAAATGTCGAGAGTAGAAAAGGCGCTAGACAGGCAGACAACCACAGGGTTAATATGTAGACATAGTGGCTACCTGCCCTCTGCTTGAGTTTGCTTGAGTTTAAGATCTGTAAGATTTATGATTATATAGTGAAACAATAATAGAACAAGACACAGAACTTTGTAGAGAATAATTAACAGAATTCTAGAGAATAATAATAGACTAACCTTTAGTTAAGACGTAACGTAATAGAATAAGTTTAAGACAATATGTTAAGGAAGTTGGCAGTAGAAATTAAAAACTAAAAGAATAGATCATAGTCAAAACCAGGATATTAAAATGTAACCATAAATAAAGGGGCTTATGATGGAATCAGGATATTAAACTGTAACTACAAACAAAGGGGCTTATGTAATCTTGGGGTATAAATATAATGTAAACAAGAAAAATAAATGGGATTGGATTGTTGATCATGCACACTGCATAAGAAGCTGCCTGTGGGAAGCCAGGATGGCTCAGTGGGTTAAGCTCTCACTTTGCAGCACTGGGGACCCAGGATCAAATCCCGGCCCCGGCCTGTGAGGACCCATGTACTGAACTGGGGAGTTCCCCCAGTTCAGTTCTCTCTGTCTCTGTATCTCTCTCTCTCTCTCTGTCAAAAACAATAAAAAACTAAATTAAAAAAAATTGATACACATTTATAAAAAAAAAAAAAAAAGAAGCTGCCTGTTTTCTTTCTCCCCCGCCGACGCCGTCCACACCTTTGGGGACCTCTGGACCTGCTGGAGCTGGACTCCAGCACCTTGACATTATTATCTCCTTTAATCCCAGATTTCAATTAAAATTTAAATTAAAAGGTTCCTCTTTATTTCTATTTCAGAGAATATCTTAGCCTGTTTTTCTCCTATCAGGATGTGATAATGACTTGATACATCGTAGACCACTTTTGAAACCTCATGTAGTTTCAAACCAGTTGTGTTTAAATAAAGTAACTTCCCCCTCCCTATCATTTTTATTAAAAAAAAATTCAAACCTATATAAAAAAATAAAGCAATAAGCACTTGCATATCCTTTCTGTAGGCTCACCAATTGTGAATTTTTTGCACACACATGTATGTATTATTATTTTTGTAGAACCATTGGGAAAGTTGTAGACACCAATGATTCAATCCTGCTAATCATCCCTAAATCTGTCAGCATGCACGCCTAAGAACAAAAAAGCACTGTCCTATATAACATCATTCGCATACCCAAAGAATTTAACCTGCATACAATATTATTTTGTACTTAATCCATTTTCACATGTGATCAATTGTCTCAATACCTTTGTATGTTTCTCCCCAATCCACAACAGCTGCTATATCTCTTTAAATATTCACTTTCTTCTTTTAGTCTTCCACATCACTGATATTTTTGAAAAGTCTAGACCAGTTGTTTTATACAATGTTCCACAATTTGGATTTGTCTGATTATTTCCTTGTAATTTGATTCAGATTAACATTTTGGCAGGAATACTTACACAGGGAAACTGAAACACATTTGATAGCTCTCAACAATCTGGAATTTTAAATATCTTATCCTCAACATGTTCTATTTCAAATCAATAAACAAAAGTCTAAATACCCATTGTCTGAGAGTCTGATTCGCACACATCAGGCTGCTCTCAATCATCTCACTCCCACTTGACCACCCCAAGGTCACAGTAGCTGAGTCCTTTAAACATTCATATTCTTAGCTTGGGTTTCATAAAACTTAAAATAATAGTGATACTGAGATGCTAGAGACTAGAAATGATGTTCCTCATGTAATTTGTACAGTAAGTGAAAAGATGGAGGAAAGTGATTTTTCCCTTTTCTGAATCTTTAAGAGAAGCACGGTCTACAGGCATGAGGGAAGACCGGAGCTATAGATTTTAGTCTTTCCAACAAACTCACATTTGGTCATTTCCACTTGACCCTTGACCAATGAATTACTTGTCAGTAGAAGGGTAACCAGGCTGTAATAAATGACAAACCAACCAGATGATAACTATAATCATTTAACCCCCAAAGATACAAGGGTGTCTGGAAACTATCGAGCCATATAATATGAAAAATTGAGGCATTTATGGCTGGATTATTCCAGGACAGGTCTCACATACTTGCTTCCAACATTTATAACTTATTTCATGGTGCATATAAGTTAATCAAACATTTAGTTTCTAAAATAATATCTTATAATTTTCCTTATATCACTCAAAATACTAACTACAGTAATTTGCAAATGAAAAATAAAAAATGACTAATTAATAATAGGCTCCCAAAAGTAACCAATTTATCCTGAAAAACACTTAATTGTAAACAAAATTATCTCAGTGTTCCTACTACACTAACTAATCAACAGTCTGCTCACATTCCATTTGAGGTAAATATAGTATTTTAAAATAATGTCATGTGACTACATGTGAAATGCAAAGCTCTTACAAACTAACAAGTAGTAAAATCCCAGTCTAATAAAATAAACCTGTTAAAAAAAACAAAACTGAATCTCATTTAATGGGCTATCCAGTGTAAAATTACTTCCACTTTCATATGAAGTATAATTTTGGTTAATTCTGCTATTAGCACCTGACCCATCTCTTTCTCACTTTGAATTCTCCTGTTTCTTTTCAGCTTGAGGAGCTCATCATTACTTTCTTCCTTAGTCCTTTTATCAACACGGTCTATCACCCGCCCCTCCCCCCCCCCACTCCCCCAAACATGCAACTTTTAAAAATAAAATCAGTCTATATAGGATCTATTAAATAAAACTAGTTGAAAGAAAAAATGTTTTGCTCTGGAAACTGGTGCCTATTGTTATAACAAACATCCTTCTACCTGACATTCTGCACATATCCTTCTACCTGGCATTCTGCACATAGCTCTGTACTTTCTATTATTGTGCCACTAGCCCAACTCTAACTTTCCCCAGTTCCCCTTCGCAGATTTTATAATTTTCCATTGCCGCAGGTGCCCCTGGACATTCAACTATGTCTGCAGGTGCCCCTGCCTATTGTAAAACCTTCAACTGTTCCCGGATCAGAATTTGAAATATGTTTTTTGGCTTCTGTACAAACACTTTGCTAAGCCCAACTGGAATAACAGGATGCAGCGGTTTTTGCCTTTATAAACCCCTCACTGTCTGCATTCGGGGCCATGGGTCTTTGAGAGACACTAGTTCTCTGTGGTCGCCAGCTTTTGAATAAAGACTCCTAATTCGGCCCTCACACTTGGCACGTTTGTGGGTTATTCTCGCAGGTTACAACATATGGAGGCCCCAGCGCGATCCCCACAGTGCAACCGGGAGCCTCTCCTGGGCGGCTGCCTCCATCCAGGGACTCCAGGGGAGGCGCCACCTGCTGATGTTCCAGGTCCCCGGACTCCCTCGGAAAGGGTTTGGCAACCGACCAGGAGACACTCAACCTCAAATCTACAGGGAGTCTACCTGTTTCACCTCCGGAGGTAAGTAGAGATTTTCTTTACTTCTGTCTGTTCTCCATCAGGGCCACAGGGCGAGGACCAGAGGCAGTCAGACTCCCCCAGGCAGATTCTCACGCCAAGACGTTGCCTGAGAATCCTCGTAGAGTATTTCTGTGGTCTCTGTTCTGTCTGTCTAAAGCTATATAAATTAATTAAAACAAGAGCTTAGAGATAGCTCTTGTTTTTTCCCTTCTGACCTGAATCTCTGACCTCCTTTTTCAGGGAACTCTTATGCATTTCTCTCCCCTTAAAATACATTCTTCCTCTTCTGTTATCAACAACAGTGGGCCCAATATGCCCACGTTTCACTGCTGCAGTATGTAGATGGCCTCCTCCTGGCCAGAGACAGAATCAGACTGCAAGGAGGCTACCGAAGCCCTTTTAAATACCCTTCAAACTCTGGGATACAGGGTATCAGCCAAATAGGCACAATTATGTTCCACTGAGGTGACCTACCTGGGATACATTATAAGAAGGGAAAAGGGTTCTGTCCCCCAGCCGCATAAAAGCAGTCTTACAGACTCCCACGCCTGCCACCAAGTGGCAAGTCCGAGAATTCCTCGGAGCTGTAGGATTTTGCAGGCTATGGATCTTGGGATTTGCTGAAATTGCGAAGCCATTATATTCATGTAGAGGGGGAAATCAGCCCTTAAACTGGATCCCAGTTGAACAGGTTTTTGAGAAACTCAAAGAAGCTCTCATTTCCACCCCAGCTCTGGCTCTGCCGGACATTACCAAGCCTTTCCACCTCTTTGTGCATGAGGTATAGGGCATCGCAAAGGGAGTCCTAACCCAGACTCTTGGGCCCTGGAACAGGCCCACTGCTTACTTATCTAAAGCAAGGGACCTTGTGGCAGCCGCTGGCCAGCCAGTCTCCGGGCCGTAGCCGCCAAGGTATTGCTCATCAAAGAGGCTGATAAATGGACATTGGGCCAAGAACTAACTCTCACCACCCCTCATGCGGTCAAGGCCCTCTGCCGGAACACCCCAGGGAAATGGTTCTCAAATGCCCACATCACCCAGTATCAAGCCCTGCTCCTGGATCAACCTCACATTAGGTTCCATAAGACCACAGCTCTTAACCCTGCTAGTCTCCTGGACGACCACCTGGAGGAACCCCTGCACGACTGCTAGTCTCCTGGACAACAACCCAGAGGAACCCCTGCACGACTGCTAGTATCCTCCTGGACGACCACCCGGAGGAACCCCTGCACGACTGCTAGTATCCTCCTGGACGACCACCCAGAGGAACCCCTGCATGACTGCTAGTCTCCTCCCAGACGACCACCTGGAGGAACCCCTGCACGACTGCTAGTATCCTCCTGGACGACCACCCAGAGGAACCCCTGCATGACTGCTAGTCTCCTCCCAGACGACCACCTGGAGGAACCTCTGAATGACTGTCCGGAAATTCTCGACGTCACCCAGACCACACGGCCGGACCTCACAGATGTCCCCCTGAAAACGCTGGATGAGGTACTGTACACGGATGGTAGCAGTTTTGTCATTGACAGAGTCAGACATGCAGGAGCCACCATGGTCATGCTTGAACACACCATTTGGTCACAGGCCCTCACCCACGGGACGTCTGCCCAAAACACAGAACTCATCGCCCTACTACAAGCCGGTACGCATTCGTGACTGCCCATGTCCACGGGGCATCTATAAGGACAGGGGACTTCTCACCTCAGCTGGAAAGGACGTGAAAAATGAACAAGAAATCCTGGCCCTTCTAGAGGCCATGTGTCTACCACGGGCTCTGGCCCCGGTACACTGTAAAGGCCACCAGAAAAGGGACTCTCCAGAGGCCCAAGGAAACCAGGCTGCTGATGAGGCCGCCCGCCAGGCGGCCCTAACACCAGTGGGGCCCTCACCAGTCTTAATATCCCTACCAGCCCCCACTGGGCCACCTTCGCCCTCCTACACCACGGAAGAAAGTAACCTTGCTCTACAATTATAGGTTAGTGGCAGATCCTGCCCGATGGACATGTTCTGGTCCCTGAGGTTTTGGGTTAAATCTTGATCACTCAGATACACCACGCTACACATTCAGGAAAATCCAAACTAGCTGAACTCCTACAGCCTAAGTATTACATCCCCCTTCTTGATAATTTGATTTCTGATGTCACCTCTAGATGTACTACCTGCGCCCAGGTGAATGATGGGCCACACCATCAGGCACCCCTAGGGATCCAAGCCCGAGGGAACTCCCCAGGGGAACACCGGGAATTAGACTTCACCCAGGTTAAGCCCCCAGCAGGATATAAATAGCTCCTAGTTTTCATAGCTACTTATTCAGGTTGGGTCAAAACTTTCCCTACCCGCTTTGAAACTGCCATCACGGTAATTAGAAAACGTCTCCAAGAAATAATGCCTCGTTTTGGTCTCCCTAGAGTCCTAGGTTCTGATAATGGCCCGGCATTCACAGCCCAAATTTCCCAGAACCTGACCAAGATTTTAAACATTAATTGGAAATTACACTGCCTACAGGCCATAAAGCTCTGGTCAGGTACAACGTATGAATCAGACTTTAAAGGAAACACCAAATTCATTCTAGAAACCAGTGAAAACTGGGCCAACCTACTCCTGTTGGCTCGATGTATCCCTTAGAGATGGGGATTCTCCCCCTATGAAATCATGTTTGGGAGACACCCTCCTCTACTCCCTAAGCTGAGACAGGAACTGTAGGCTGAAATCCATAACCACTCCCTACTCAAGTCTTTGCAGGCGCTCCAGGAAACCCAACAGGGACTGCATAAAGCCCTCCGGGACATCACTCCTATGTCCCCTTCAGAACCTGCACATTCCAGCCCGGTGACTCAGTTCTCATCAAAAGTTCACCACTTCAGGACTCACCCCTCACTGGAAGGGACGCTACACTGTCATCCTCATCACCCCCACAGCCATCAAGGTGGACAGACTCTCTGCCTGGCTACATCACTCCCGGACCAAGCCTGCACCAGCAGACTGGAAGGCCACCGTTTCCCCAGATGACCCTCTAAAGCTAAGACTCTCACGCTCCTCACGTTCATACTCCTAATTCTTCTGTCCCAGGCCTTACCTGTTAGGCGACCACCCCTTTCGCCCACGCACTACAGATGGGCACTCACAGAAGGCACCACTGGCACCTGCCCCTAGGTGAACCTCCAGATTCCCTAGATGCCACCCCTAGCAGAAATGGTACTACAAAATAGACGAGGCCTGGATCTCCTCTTACTACAACAAGGGGGGTTATGTGCAGCCTTTGGACAAGGATGTTGTTTTTATGCCAATAGATCTGGGGTCATACGGAAAAGCCTTGCTCTGGTTCGTAAAAATATAGAAAAGAGAAAACAGGCTTTAGAAAGTTCCGAAAGCTGGTTCCAATGACTATTTTCCTGGTCCCCTTGGTTAATTACTTTACTATCTAGCATGATAGGCCCCCTGATAATTCTCCTCCTGTTAATACTATTTGGTCCTTGTATCCTCAACTGTCTCCTCCAATTTATAAGGACCCGCATAGATTCTGTTAAACTCATGGTCTTACGCATTCAATACCACTCTTTACAAGACATTCCAGAGACCCCTGAGACTGTCCCCACAGAATCAATGCTTTGAATCTCCCATGAAACCAGTGGGGAATGTTATAACAAGCATCCTTCTACCTGGCATTCTGCACATAGCTCTGTACTTTCCATTATTGTGCCACTAGCCCATCTCTGTAACTATCCCAGCTCTGTAACTATCCCCAGCTCCCCCTCGCAGATTTTATAATTTCCCATTGCTGCAGGGGCCCCTGGATATTCAACTGTTCCCGCAGGTGCCCCTGGCTATTGTAAAACCTTCAGCTGTTCCCGGATCAGAATGTGAAATTTTCTTTTTGGCTTCTGTACAAACGCTTTGCTAAATCCAACTGGAATAACAGGATGCGGCGGTTTTTGCCTTTATAAACCCTTCACTATCTGCATTCAGGGCCACAGGTCTTTGAGAGACACTCGTCCTCCATGGTCGCCGGCTTTTGAATAAAGACTCCCAATTCGGCCCTCATACTTAGCACTCTTTGTGGGTTATTTCTTCTCGTGGGAATGGAACATAATGATGACATCTATTACACAGAAACTTGCATGTACTAATAGACTGATGTAACTTGTTCATCAAGAATTGTTGTTACAATCTGCTAGAACAGAATAGTAGATTCATCCTAGAGGATTAGAAACTTTATTTCTAAAATTCCATTCTATCTGTAGTCCAATAGCAGTATTCTTGAGTGTAATCAATTCCCATTCAAATGGAAAATACAGTCATTTCAGAAATAAAAAGCCAAATGGAAACAAAGCTCAAATAATATCGGTAGGATTCTTACTTTAGCACCTCAGTCAAGAAAATAAATTTTGCTCAAAGCAACATTAAACATTTGCTCATTTTAACAATGTTTAGTTTTCAATATACATACCAACAGTGTGAATAGGTTTCCTATAGGGCATTAGGCCAAAACTGTATTGAAAAATCCCTCTGGCATGGAAGAGTGGCAAAGCAAACCCCATAGTCTTCCGTAGTCTTTCCTGCACAGCACGAAGCCACGAGCCTTCAGGGTTGCTAACTTGTTTAAATAGTTCATTTTCACCAAAAGAAAACACAGGAACCAAATAAGCACTGCAGATAACAAAAGGGAAGAGTGCAAATTTTCAACGATAAGGATTTAAATATTTTATTCTGTCTAGCTGACTTTTGCAACTTCTAACAATTCTTCGGTGTCCCCAAGCCTCCCTTAGGCTGCCAACTTCATGTTCCACACATTGAAACTGACTTAGACTTGAACTTCTTTGAGGAGGTACTTCAGCAATTCAGCAATCTGTGGAATTTTATTCCATAGAAAACCAAGGTTCCAGGGAGCTCCTTTCCCATCTCTAGTTTGGCCATGGTTCTTTTGTTCGTTTAACTGGAAATTTTGTATGTATTTGTTTGTTTTGCTTTTAAAGACAAGCATAGTAGCTGGACGCCATGGCATTGAGCTACCTTAGTGGGAAGGTCATACTCCATTCCCTGTGAACAGCCACACCTCCTTTTGCAGGAAGGTCCATTAGGAGGAGGTCTGTCTTTGCAGGCCTGAAAAATTCCTGTACTTCTTTGTGTTCACTTAATAATGTCTTAACTTCCTTGACCCAGGCACCCAAAATGAAAAGCTGCTTACCCATGGGTCAAAGCAATTTTCACAAATCCTTTCCGCTGGCGGATGAACAGGGCGAACTTTCCAGGATGGGCATCTAATGATTCCTCTGCACCCCCAAGGACAATGACAGAAATGTTTCCACCTCCCTCCTTGCTCAGCACATGGGACAAACTTTTCTTGGAAACTGACACTGGCCCTTAGTGAACAAAACCAAAGGTGTAATTAAGTACTCTTTTTTTTTAATTAAAACATTTTTATCATAATACTCTATAGCATCAGTGAACACCTAACAAAATTTCCTACAGTGCTCACATTTGGAGCACTTTGCAGGCTTATCATTTTTTTTCACAGTCATGTCTTTAGTAATATATCCCATTAATATGATCTAACATTTTGGCAGGTGATGGCTTAGGTCTTTAAAATGTTAAAGGGTTATATCATTAGGTCTATAGCTTGTTTGGGTAGATTGTGCACTGCTTAATTTTATAGACTCCATTCATGTTGCATTCTAAATAAAAGGTGCCCCTGGAGTTATTCAGTGCACACCTGCACAACTGTATGAGATGTTCTTGATCATTGCCATGGCAGATCCTTGCTTAGAAGTAAAAAGTATACCCTCTAAGAGATTGCAATGGATCTTCTGAACACACAATGTTTTCAGGTATTCTGTATGAATTCTTGTTTTCCAAACTTGGATTTATAATGTAAATAGTTTTTTAAAAATTGGAAATTTAACAAATATCTCAATCACTTGCTAGATCTGTACCCAGTTCTAAAATGTCTAGTCTGGCTCTCATAAACTACTTATTTAAGAAAGTGACTTGGGGAAGCCGGGATGGCTCAGTGGGTTAAGTGCTCACTTTGTAGCACCGGGGACCGAGGATCGAATCCTGGCCCCGGTCCATGCGGAACCATGTGCCAGGCTGGGAGCTCTCCCAGTTCAGTTCTCTCTCTGTCTCTCTCTGTCTTTGTATCTCTCTCTCTCTCTCTCTCTGTCAAAAATTAATAAAATAAATAAACTTAAAAAAAAAGAAAAGAAAAAAGAGACATTCCTAAAGTACAGGGTGGGTTATTCATTAAAAAAAAAAGAAAGTGACTTAATTGTTCAGTGTTTGTATCAGGCATTCTTGTGTAAAAATAACATTAAAAAAAAAATCCTTTTCAGATTTTAAGTGTACTATGTATTTGTGGAAAAAATACTCTAAACTCTTGGAGGAAAAGATAAAGATGGAAATACAAACCATTCACAAAACATGTTTCAGAGATAATTACTTTTTAATGTCTTATTGTTTCCTTCCATTTATTTCTTTCTTTCATCATAAAAAAATGTATTAGACAGGCTTTATAAACACATAGCAAACCTCATCTCTGGAAAAAAGTGATATGCTCATTTACCTGTGGGTGTCTTTATGGGGGAATGGAAAATTATCACAGCACTGTGAATGAGCAACTACTCTCTTAAGAGAAGAGGCAGGGCTGGTGGATTAGAGGGTAGAGAATCTGAGTCCAGATGAGTTTGAACTTTCCCTGAGTTCAAGATGTGGCCCTGAGCTGGAGGGATCACTGTCCCTGGAAAGAGGGCTTCTTGGATTTCTAGACAACCCGGCTCTCCTAGTTTGACTCTGGTACTCCTCAGCTTCTTCTCTAGGCTCCCTTTCTTCAGGCCATCCTAAAATGCTGCTATTTCTAGGGCTCTGTGAGAGACTGCATGTCTGTGTCCCTCCAAATTTCACAGGCTAATATCCTAACCCCCATAGAATAGTATTAGAAAGTGGGGCCTTTGGGAGTTAACTGGGTCCTGAGAGTGGAGCCCCCATGATGGGATTAGTATTCTTTAAAGAAGACAAAGACAGCTCACTCTTTCTCTCTCTCTCCCTCCCTCCCTCCCTCTCTTTCTCCACCATGCGAGAATACAACAAAAAGATGACTGGCTGCCCACTAGGAAGCAAACCCTCATTAGACACTGGCCTCCAGAACTGTGAGAAATCAACTCATACTGTTTAAGCATTCAGTCTGCGCTATTCTCCTACAGCAGCCCAAACTGAGTAAACCAGGCTCCTCCATTTGTTTTCTAACCTTATCTATACACATGGATCCACCCACCACTCGTGTCCGCTGAGTTCTCCCAAGCCTACCTTCTGGAAGAGCTTCCTCCTGAAGCTCTAAGCCCGTACTTCCAATGGCCTGATGGCTATCTCCACCTCCACAGCTCGACACCTCAAATTCCATGTTTCCAAAACCAGGGCACTAAATTCTTCCTCAAAGCTGTTCCTCTTCCCACATTATCAAGGTGAATGAATCCATCATCCATCCGGTCACTCAAGGCAAAAACCAAGTCCCTTATGGACTCCTCTCTTCTTAGCCAGCAGGTTGCTCATCATTCATTAAAAGTATTGATTGAGCACCTGTTACAGGTAAGACACTCTGCTCAATGCTGAGGATGACAATAGACAGGGCTGCCTTCATGAGGCTGAATCAATCAGCTTAGTCTAATCGAATCTGTTTATTAACTATTTTTCATATCAATCCCGTTCTGTATGTCACTGTGCTAGCTGAGCACCTGTCACCGAACAGCAAAGGACCTCTGAAACCCTGGCGATTCCTTACTGAGGTCTGTCGCACATTGTTGTCTGTCCATCTTTTTATTTAATCTTCAGGACACCTTAGGTTGTAGCAAAGGAAAAAGATTTAATGATGTCCTAAGCCAGTGATAACAGACAGGGTTCAACTCAAACACCAACTCTAGTAAATGGCAGTGGCCGTGCGGGCTACGATAAAGAGAAAGACTGTAAGGCTGACTATGTGTGTCTGGCGTGGCCATGAAGAGGGCGTACCTACATCTCTTGTGCCATGAACTTGCCACACCTGCTCTCAACTACACTACTCCAACTCACTATGGCTATACTTTAAAGCAGCAAACTATATACAGTGCTTTCTTGAATTTTTTAAGTTTCCTTCTAATTTTCTTCCTTTTATATAGCTGTAACCCAATGTCTGCAGAACAAGGAAGAGAAGAGATATTTTTCCTCTACAGTCGTTTGGAGGTTTTAGTGCATCCCCTAGAGGCCAGACCCAGTGGCAGCCTAGACGGGACCTAAAGCCCAGGGCTATAAAAGAGAAGGTTCGTAAACAGAACCTAAAAACCCAGCCAAGGACCCTGGTCTTGTGCTTCGTGATTTCCCACCAGGTAGTAATGGCAACAGAGAGTTCAGAAATTCATAAGAAATAATGAAAACCTGGAAGACCATGGGAATTTCGATTTCTGAACATGCTACGTGCTGATCTTGAAATTGGAATTTTTCAAAAAGAGACTATCGGCTTTTCTTTGTACCCAAAAATGCAAAGACAATAATAATTAACCTACAAAATGATCATAAACATAAAGCACTTTGTAAGTTACCATTGCTCATGGTTAACCAATGAGTTGGTCAAGTTGGAAAACCAAGCAAACCGAACCTCTTTATTCGAAGTGGAGCTGCTAAGAGAAGCTTAGCCTTCCGTATACATTCATAAAATACCTTTACAGCATTTCAGCTGAATTTTATTATTAGAATTATGGTTTCACTAACCAAAGAGTATACCACTAATTCAGAGTAGAAAAGTAGAATGGACTCTTATTTCTAAGCCAAGTTATATTTAATCTGGGAGGGAAACGATAGCAGATTAAGTATATTTAGTTTATATACTGCTATTACGTCAAGAAACATTGGAGGATATTTTTCATCCCTCACATTCATAAAAGCATACAAAATGCCTTTTCAAAGGTACAATTTATCATTTATTTGATCCATGATTCTGTCTAACACATCTGGATACACAAAATACATTCACCAATCGATTCTTTGCTTAAGGAGAGAAAAAGGGAAAAAAGAAAACTAATTTTCTTTAATCATCACAACTTATTCATGAGTGATTTTATTCCCATTTTAGAGATGATGACAGAGCTCTGAAATTTCCACGACTCAAATTCACAAGGATATTTTAGAGGGTACTTTATGATTTACATATTTATTTCTGTCCTTTATTCTATTACAGAGATTAACTGGAATTATACAAAAAATAATTAATCCAAAGAAATACACATATAAAAAACTATGGGAAAAAAATATTTCATTAAATTTACATCTATTAAACATTTCTATATTCAAGGCACTATGCCAGATACTTGGATGGAACAGAAAGTATATCACAGTGTGTATCTTGCTGACATTTACAGTGGGGCATGTGTTGGGGAGGGAGGCATGGAACATCCAAACAACATATAGAGCACCAGATACGGATAAAGACTCTAAGAAACTGTAAACCTTACTGGTTTTAGGGGGGAACACCCTGCGTGGTTCTGCCACCCTAGAACGTAGAGACAGTGATCTGCCTTCACTTACCACTGCTCATCAGATATTCTCGGAAGAGAGGACACCGGAACCAAATTGGGAGCACATGAAGATACGCGGTAAAGCCGGGAAACAGCTTCTTGAAATCCGAATAATTTGTACAAAAATTTCCAAAGGCTCCGGCCACGAGCACTCCATGGGGGTGAAACCCAAATACGTAGTTGTGACTTGGATCCAAATCCAAAGTTTTGATGAGCTACAATGCATTTATATCGAGATTTTTTTTTTTAAAAAAGATGTACCCTGATTAGTTTCCAATAAGAAATAAAAGGACTCATGATTAGTGCTTATGTCAAGAGGAAATGAGACTATGACTTGTTTTCCTTCCCTGGGTTAGAGCTATTCCCAAAGTTTTTAACTACTTCTTGAGCCCAGAGCCCCTCACAACAATAGTGTTAGCTTCGAGTCCACTTAGTAACTTGGGCTGACTTGTAGGCTTTCTCCCTTTAAAAGGGGAAAGGCTTGAAATATACGGAATGAAAATTTTCCATTCTTCTCCCAGCTCAAAATCACACTATATAAAACAAGTCTACTCACATGAATTGGAAAATAGTCCTTGAAGTACCTCCAAACAGTCCAACTTCTGACCCAGTTGGATCTTCTACCTCCTTGCTCTGGGGTCTGCCAGTCGAAGTACAGCCATGTCAAATAAGGGATGTACAGAAACCAATAGTTGTATATAATCAGTATCAGAAGGATCCCAATGCACACCTCCGCTGTAAGAAAGAGAAAGAGCTCAGGAACCGGGCCCGGTTAGCGTCTCGTCATCACACAGCCATTGGCCCATGGAGGGGGATTTAACACAAAGGCTGTTAAATCGAGCCTCAGTTAAGTGGGCAATAGAACAAGATGGCAACGGTATAGTATCATTTGACATTCATTGGATGCTTCCTATATACCAAGTATTGTATTGTATACTCTGCCAAAACATCTCCATTTAATTCTCATACGAAAAAAAATAGGGCGTGCCAGGACAGCTCAGCAGTTGAGTGCTTGCCTTGCAATCAGGAGGTCTGGGGTTTGATTTCCAGTTCCGGCCCGTACACACCCATATGCTGAACTGCAGCACAATAGGGAGCCACCAAGATGACGCGTCTGCAAAGGTTCTCACCTCCCATGAGGGAGGCCCCCAGTTTGGTTCCTGCCCCACACAGCCCCACATCCACCTGGGTGGAATGAAACCATGACACAACTAATGATGTACAACTATGGAGCCTGCTCTGGGCCTTTAGATAATAATAAACCTCATGAAGCCACAGGAGCAATGAAGCAGCCACAGTACTCGTAATACTCTTTACATAGAAAGCAGAGGTTTAGAGAAGTGAAGCGAATTGTCCAGGCCATATAGAATGAAAGTGGTTGATCTGTCTAAACTCAAAATTCATGTCCCTGCACTGGCTCCCTGAGGTGACATATGTGTGTGTGTCACTGGTAGGAAGGATGCGGGAGTTCCTGCCTCAGGTGTTTACCTTGACTAAGCAGCCATTATTCATGTGCCCACAGAGGGCACATTCTAATGATAAACTTCGTTCGCAGAAACTCTATTGCCAGAGACAGAAATAGCTTCAGAGGTACTCTCCCGCTTAGCTTATCTATCACTACTTTCAGCATTTCACCATGACAGAGCAAAATTCAGATTGTTTAATGACACAGCTCCAACAACTGGCATAACTGACCTGGGTAGTAATGACAAGAAGGTCTGTCTTAAAGTAAGACATTGAGCTAAGCTAGACATTATCTTCTTTATGTCTGTGCTATGTATTACACTAAAAAAATATTTACAAAAGGAGAAATTCATCAATATGGGGGGGGCATAAAGACAAAAAGCTAGGCAAACAGTAAGTGCTCACTAAATGCCAGCTATTACTATTACTAAGTGCCGTGGCCTCTTCTCTTCTAGGATGGGCTGCAGTCGCCAAACTAGTGCTGACTTCAGTACCAGAAACTCCTATCCATTCCCCATCAACTTTGTTAAAAAGACCTCTGTTCCCACACCCCCGTCATGGCACCTGACTAACAGCACCTTCATGGAGCATTGTCTTATAAACACACGTCGATTTTTTTCCCGCCAAAACCTGAACGTGTATGTGTATGTAAAAGTATGTATATTTCTTAAGATACATAAATAAATAAATTTCCCAATATAGACTTAACCCACACACAGAATTGATTCCCCATCAGAGGACTGACTGGCTCTCCACAGGATGGGCTACAGGCTAAAAGCAAGCATGCAAGGTTAAGCAAGCACACGCCCTGACTCCTGCATTCTTTTTTAAAGATTTGTTTTATTGTTTTTGACAGAGACAGACAGACAGAGACACACAGAGAAGGGGGAGGGCCCAGAGCAGTCTCCATAGTTGTATGTCATCAGTTTTCAACATGGTTTCCTTCCACACAGGTGAGTGGGGGCCACACAGGGCGGGAACTGAGCTGGGGCCTTCCGCATGGTAGGCACGTCCCCACAAGCCAGGGGCCGAACCAGGGGGTGAGAACTGAAGTGGGGGGGCCACCCGCATGGGAAGCACACCCCAGTTCAGCATATGCTCCAGATGGGCCGGGGCCAGGATTCAATCCTTGGTCCCTGGGGCGGCTAAGCGAGCACTTAACCCCTCGAGCCATCCCGGCTTCCCTGGTGTTGCTGCATTCTTGAATTGCCAACAAAGTTTCCATGGGTCCAGAAGCCAGGCCAAAAGAGTGTCCTCTGCCTTTATGCCTACCAGGATCATTCCATTTTGCTAAAGCTACTTCCCTCTACCCAAAGCCAAGAGCTGACAACTTACTGCCTTTGCTTAATTTTGTTTATTTTACTAAAATGTGCAAAAAATGTATAAGAAACGTAGGCAGGTGTCTGAGCTAGATCAAGTAAGCACAGATGGAAAATGAAAAGGAGAGGATAATTAGTAAGGCATCACAGTCTCCCACTGGCAGCACTCAAGGTACATATTACTGTCCCCATTTTGCAGTTGTGGAAACTGAGGCTCAGGGAGTTTAAGTGTCCAAAGGGTCTGAACCTGGATCTGCATAATCCCTAAACCCATGCACTTTATATTTTTTTACAAAATCAAACTATCTCCAGTTAATGGTAATAAATCATAAACCTCCAAGTATTGTAAGTATACAAGGGCTGTCCAGAAAGTATCCAGCTATGTAATCATTCTCGATACATTGATAATGGCTGGATTTTTTTCTGGACAGCCCTCATATAAGCAGGTTCATAAGCATAAACACTCTGGCTAATGAGATATCCTGGACTTTTTTAGTATAATGATGGAGAACTGAGACCAAAAACAAATTTATTAATTTCAACCACTGAGTCATGTTTCTTTAATATCCATCATATGTCTTGCATGTACGAGTACAATGGTTAAGACACAAATCTGGAATTGGGCTCCTTGTGTTGGAACCTGCCACTGACTAGCTGCTTGGCCTGGGGTAAAATCTCTTGCTTCTTGATCCTCAATTCCTTTACTTGTGAAATGGGCTAATAACCGCACCTTTCCCCAAGGACCCTGGAGGCACTAAACACAGAGATACTACAGTGCCTGGCACACAGCAAGCACCTGACAAAGGGAAGCCACTGTTATAATAATTTTCTTTACTATTACATATTCGATAAACACAAAAAGCAGAAGCAGACAAAAAGTCACCTGTATTTCGGTCATCCAACAAAAACCACTGTTAAGATTTTCTTCATGGTCTTTTTCCCCTAGGAAAAGGCTATGTTCCTTTCTTCTTTTTTTAAAAAAATATTTATTTTATTGTTTTGAGAGAAGGTGAGCGAGAGAGAGAGAGAAGGGGGGAGGGCCCAGAGCAGTCTCCATAGTCGTACATCATTTGTTGTGACATAGTTTCATTCACACAGGAGGATGTGGGGCCTCCTGGGGCAGGAACCGAAACCAGGAGCTTCCCACATGGAAGGCAACAATCTTTGCCACCATCCATTGGTTACCAGTTGCACCACAGTTCAGCACATGGGCTTGAATGGACCAAGGCCAGGAATTGAACCCTGGCCCTTGAGACTGCGAGGCACGCAGTCAACCACTGAGCTATCCTGGCATCCTGAGTTATGTTTCTTTAACATAGTTGATCACACATATTTTTTATTCTGTTTTTAACACTTACAATGACCTCACATTCAGACTGGTTGGGACAAATGTGGTAATATAACTTTCACAAATATTATATTTAACGACTAATAAATGGTCCATTGATTGTCAGTGCAAAATCAATCCTTGTTTTATTTTTGAAGATTTAGACTTATAAAAAGTTTTCTCTATAAACTTGCACAAAGTTTCCCCAAATTTTGATTTACTTCCACAGGCTGGAAAGTCAAATACTGGATCAAGAAGCAGAAACATCTTTGTCACCTGATACACGTTGATACCTTACTATCTAACGAAGTTGTTCTAATTTAAACTCCCAGTCCACACATTGCACACATTCTTTTATATTTCACATCATAGACAGAACCAAAATAGTTTTTTTAATCCTTTGATCCTACATTGGATCGAAAGCAGAAAACTCTACAAAAACTAGGTGAATAGATCACCTCTACTTTCTATTTTTAATTTCATTAAGCAATCCAAGGTAACACGATTCTTCTAAATTGGAGGTCAAGGGGACAAGAAAGATACAAAGCCTGTTCCAAACACAGTCAGCCCTTGCTACCAGTGCCTACATTCGCAAACCAGGTTGCACTGGCCTGAATTTCAGCCGCTTTGACTTAGGTATATCCTGGGTGATAACCACAGATCAGCCTCCCGTCGCTAACACTCCCACAGACACGACTTTCTCCACATCACTGAAGACGCTGCCTCCCACTATTTTTTTTTAAGATTTATTTTATCGTTTGAGAGGAGAGAGAGGGGGGAGGGCCCAGAACAGTTACCATAGCTGTACAGCATTAGCTGTGACACAGTTTCATTCCACGCAGGTGGATGTGGGGCCACGAGGGGCAGGAACTGAACTGAGGGCCTCCTGCATGGGAGGCGAGAGAATCTTCACTGTCATGCCATCCTGGTGGTTACCAGTTGTGCCGTAGTTCAGCATATGGGTTTGCACGGGCCAGGGTCAGGAATCAAACCCCAGACCTCAAGATTGCAAGGCCAATGCTCAACTCATTGAGCTAACCCAGCATTCCCCCTACTATTTTTTTTTTAAATATATATATTTATTTCTTTATTTTTGACAGAGAGAGAGAGAGAGAGAGATACAGAGACAGAGAGAACTGAACTGGGGGAGCTCCCAGTTCAGCATATGGTTCCGCACGGGCCAGGGCCGGGATTCGATCCGTGGTCCCCGGCGCTGCAAAGTGAGCGCTTAACCCACTGAGCCATCCCGGCTTCCCCATCCCTACTATTTTTTATTGAGGTGAAATTCGCTAACATAAGTTAACCATTTGAAAGAAATCAATCTGGCAGCATTTAGTATATTCACAATGTGCAACCACCACCTCTTTCTAGTTCTGAAATGCTTAGATCATTCCAAAATAAAACTCTGTACCCATTAAGCAGTTACTCCCTATTCTCCTCTCCCCTGACCCTGGCAACCAACAACCTGCATTGTTCGTATGGATTTACCTATTCCAGGTGTTTCATATACATGGAATGGTCCAATATGTGAACTTTTGTGGACTTTCACTTAACATCAAGTTTTTGAGGTTCATCCACTTGAGCAGGTATCAGCACTTCATTTCTTGTTATAGACAAATAATATTCCCACGTGTGGATATCTCACAATTTGTTTATCCATTCATCTGTTGATGTAAATTTGGGTTGTTTCCACCTTCTGGTGATTGTGAATAGTACTGTCGTGCCCCACTCACTTTAACCATACTTAAAGTCAGAAACAAATAAGCCCCAGCCAAAGTGTCTGCATCATTACTACATTCGGCATCACCACTAATGGGACAAAGTGACATAAACCTCATGATAGGATCTAATGGAAAATACACCCCATCACCTTTGTGGTCTTCTCGCCAAAGAAGTTTAATCCAGTTCTATCATGAAACCATAACTAGGCAACTCCAGACGGTGGGACAGTCCATAAGATAATTAGCTGGGGCCATTTGGTGAAAAATCAGTTATAAAAGATTAAAAAACAAAAGGTATAGGTACTGTTCTAGTGTTAAAGGAAATTTTGAAGACAATTAGGGAAATTTGAGTGTGAACTATAAATCAGATTATTGTATCACTGATAAATTTCTTTGGGATGCAACAGGACTGTGATTATGCTTTCTTTTCTGGAGACATACTCTAGTATTTAGGGATGAAGTTCAGTGATGTCTACAGTTTACTTTCTTAGTTTCAAATGGTTCAATAGCAACATTAGCAAAATGTGTGTGTGTGTGTGTGTGTGTGTGTGTGTGTATAAAGAGAAAGCAAATGTGATGAAATGCTAAGAGTTGGCAAATTGAAGTAAAAAAGAATCTTTACTGAGCTAGTCCTTCAATACTTCTACAGGTTTGGCAATTTCCAAAATTAAGAGATGGGGGGTGGGGCTGGGGGTATGAATCACAAACATAGCCAATAATAGCTGACTGGCCAGGGACCAGATGGAACCTAATAGAGAGACCTACATTTGCAAGCAAGTCATAACTTACAATCTCTTGTAAGTAGAGGGAATGATTGAGCCAATAACCCACTTTCAGATTCAAAGATGCTTTTAGGAATTCCTAGCTTTATAGAAAAGTATTCTTGCAAAATCAGGAGTGTACATTTCATTGTTTTTCTAAGGAGCAATGGCTGTGTCTACAAGCTTTTGGGTGGATGGTTCTTCAGTGCTTAAGTGGACACTTCCCATCTCTGCAGCCCTTTAGTAGTCATCTTCCAGTGCTGCGTCCACAGTTCTTGACTCTGGTGCACTCCCCAGGATACTTACAATCACCGAAATTGTGCTGAACAAGAAAATACAAATTAAAAGCCACTGTACAATGTCTGGCCCATGAGCAATGCTTGACCAATGTGAACAGAAATGAGTCCTGATAACACCCTTTGCCTACAGGGCACTTTTCCGGGCAAAGACCTGATATGTGTAAATTGATCAATTCCTTTAAGTCCTAGGTTTTCCCTTATCCATTTTTCCAAAGTTAAGACAGAAAGTGTTAACATGAAAAATAATTGGGGAAGCCGGGATGGCTCAGTGGGTTGAGCACTCACTTTGCAGCCCCGAGGACCGAGGATCGAATCCCGGGCCCGGCCCGTGCAGACTCATGTGCTGAACTGGGAAGTGATCCCCATTTGGTTCTCACCGGGGTGAGACCCCGGCCCAGTTCCTGCCCTGTGCAGCCTCACACCCACCTGTGGAATGAAACTATGTGGAAAAACCAATGATGTGCAACTATGGAGACTGTTCTGGGGCCTCCCCCTTCTCTCTGTCTCTCTCTCTGTCAAAAACAATAAAAATAAATCTTTAAAAATAATAATAATAATTGTATGGAAAAGTGATTGGTTAGTGAAACAAGTAAGATAATACACAGAAAGCCTTAAGAACAACAATGGCCTATGGGAAAATCTCAATAAATGTTAGTTATTCACCACCATTGACTCCTTGAGACCTTCAAAAACACCAATTCCATGTGGTTCAACCCAATACATTTTCTGATTTGTTCCCCAGTGCACATATTATTTTGATAAAAATAAAATTAAAAAAAATAGACAAATAGAAGAAAAGGAATATGCCAAAATATTAACAGAAATTATCTCTGGGTGGGAACATGAAATTTTTCTAATGTCTTCTAACAGCTCTCCTACATTTTCCAATTTTTCTAATAACTAGCATGAATTATCTTATAATAAAATATTTTTTTTATTGTTTTTGACAGAGAGAGAGACAGAGACAGAGACAGAGAGAGAACTGGACTGGGGAAACTCCCCAGTTCAGCATATGGGTCTGCAAGGGCCGGGGCCGGGACTCGATCCTCGGTCCCCGGGGTTGCAAAGTAAGCACTTAACCCACTGAGCCATCCCAGCTTCCCCAAGTTATTTTTAAAAGAATTAAAATGACTCCACTAATGGGGGTGGGGTGGGGTGGGGAGGAACCTTTGTAAAACAAATTTACTTATGTAAGAATATTCTCATCTTTAACATGATTCCATTATATTTCTATGAAAAAACTACAGCAGAAAAACATTCTATAAACTATTGAAAGTTTATTTACCCATATTAGTAATCAACATTAAGAAATAATTTATGATATTTAACACATATATGTGTGTGTATATATATTCTTCCCCTTTATATCCAAGAACTTTTCATTTTCCCCCTATGAAAATTGTTTCTGTATTTTTGTACTTATTTTAACCATTTAATACAGTATGGAGAAAGAAAATGAAATTCAGAGGCAAGCAACATCCTTTAGAAATCACATTCTTTTCCTTCTTATTCCTGAGGCATTGTGTTTCAAAACCCCAATCAGAGCCATCTGCTATATATAAGAATGTAAGCATAACATTCTTCTGATTTTTAAAATTCCTGTTTTAAGAGAACCATCTCCCAGGGTTTCTCAGGGCAGTGCTAAAAGACAAATCTAAGACCCCTTTGAAGAAATTTGCAGCCCAGTCTCCCTCATATGTGGGTCTGCTCCACACTGCTTTGCAAAAGTATATATAGCCTATAGGGAGGGAATCACATTTTTTTATTTGTTTAAAAGCAAATTTATTATTGGACCTACTTCTTCGCCTAATGGAGGCAAATAAATTATAACAAGGATCCTGCTGAAACCAGTCCCATGTTCTTAATGACAAAAGAAGCACAAATACTTTGTATAGCTACAAACCGAAAATCACATAAAAAGTCCCGCATAGAAGAGGCACAATCACATTCATGGAAATCCAAGAAACATGTATAAATCACTCAAGTGAATGTTAAAATGTGCCCCCTCGAAAATTTCCAGATTAAAGAAACCTAAAGACACATAACAAAATACAACATGTGAACTCCTATGCTATAAAGGACCTACATGGGATTATTGTTGAAACATGAATAAATTAGATCACAGTACTGCATCTCTATTATTTTTCTGATTTGGATAATTGTACTGAGGTTATGTAAGAGAATGTTCTTGGTTTTAGGAAATATACATATATTGAAGTACGTAAGGATAAAGGGAAACCCTGTCTAACTTACTCTTCAAAAAACAATTGTGTGTGTGTGTGTGTGTGTGTAGACAGGCAGATAATGTTGTAAAATGTTAACATTTGGGGAATCTGATGAAAACATTCAGAAATTTTTGGAAATTTTCCAGTACTTTTATTTTCTGTAATTATTATTTCTGAAATTACTTCCAAAAAAAGTTAAGAAATGTTAATGGTACTTTCTAAGCCCTACAGACTCAAAATCTCTGGGGAATTTGCATTTTAACCAGGTGATTCTTAAATACACTCCAAAGTTTGAAAACTTGTGATAGAAATAAAATCATACAGTGGAAGACTCACTATATTTGAGCCATCAGTTCTCTTCCAATTAATTTATAGACTAATCTCAATCAACAAGAAATCCCAGTGAAAATCCCAGCAGGCTTTTTTGTGGAAATTGATGGGCTGATTCTAGAATGCATATGGAAATACAAAGAACTTACAATAGTCAAAACAATGCTGAAAAAAAAAGAACAAAGTCTGCGAGTTGACATATCTGATTCCATGAATTATTATAAAGCCACAGTAATCTAAACAGTATGGTCCTGTCATCAAAGAGACAAACAGATCAGTGGAACAGAACAGAGTCCAGAAATAAACCGCACGCATATGGACAACTGACTTTTGACAAGGGCACAAGGGCAACGCAGCACAGAAAAGACAGCTTTGTTTTTTTTTAATAAATGGAGCTAGACAAACTGGATTATGCATATGCCAAAAAATGAACTTAGACCTTACACCATAAGCAAAAATGAACCCCAAATGTATCACCAACCTCTATGTAAAACCTAAAATTATGAAACATGGTGAAAGCATAAAAAATCTGTGACCTTGGATTTAGCTATACCTGCAATACCAAAACCACAATCCATTAAAATATGTGGATAAATTAGACTTCATGGAAGCAAAAAACATCTGCTCTTCAATTGACACTGTTTAGAGCATGTAAGATGATACATAGGCTGGACGAAAAACTTATGCAAGGCATATACATAGAAGACTTCCATCCAGAAGAACACAGAACTCTCAAAATTCAGTCATAGGAAAATAAGCAAACCCATTAAAAATGGGTAAAATATTTAAACAGGTACTTCAACAAAGAAGATATACAAATAGCAAATAAGCACATGAAAAGTTACTCAAAGTCATTAGGGAAATGTAAACTAAAGCCACAATGAGAAAACACTACTCACCTATTCTAATTGCAAAGATTAAAAAGCCTGACTATATCAAGTGATGGCAAAGATATGGAGCAACTGGAACTCTCACGTGCTGCTGGTGGAAATGTACAATACTACAAACACTTGGGAAGAAGGCTTAGAAGTTTCTTAAAAAGTTAAACCTTGGGAAGCCGGGATGGTTCAGTGGGTTAAGCGCTCATTTTGCAGCCCCGGGGACCGAGGATAGAATCCCAGCCCCTGCCCGTGTGGATCCATATGCTGAACTGGGGAGTGCCCTCAGTTCAGTTCTTACCGGAAGACCCCGGCCCAGTTCCTGCCCTGTGCAGCCCCATTCCCACCTGTGGAATGAAACTACGTGGAAAAACCAATGATATGCAACTATGGAGACTGTTCTGGGCCCTCCCCCTTCTCTCTGTCTCTGTATCTCTCTCTCTCTCTCTCTCTCTCTCTCTCTGTGTCAAAAACAATAAAAATAAATCTTAAAAAAAAACAACACGTTAAACCTCTATGAGTGGTAAGAACACAATGCAACACACAGATGATGTGTTACAGAATTGTACATCTGAAGCCTATATAATTTTACTATCCAATGTCACCCCAATAAATTTAATTTAAAAAAGGTTAAACCTGCACCTACCATACTATGATCCATCATTCCATTCCTAGGTTTATTCAAGAATAAAGAAAGCATACATTCATCAAAGATTTCTAGGCAGATTCACAGAAATATTATTCATAATAGCTACAACCCAAATATTCATCAACAGGTGCACGAACAACCTTCAATATATCCTTTCACTAGAATACCACTTCAAAACAAAAAGGCAATGAACCATTTATACACACAACATAATGAATGAATCTCCAAATAATTCTGTTGAGTGAAGAAGCCAGACAAAAAAGAATACATATGTTGTAACCCCATTTATACAACACACTGGAAAATGCAAACTAATCAGTATGACAGAAAGTACATCAGTGGATGCTTGGAAAGATTACAAAAGGGATATGAGAAACCTATAGGAATATTGGCCACATTCACTATATTATTAATAACTGTGGTGGTAGTCTCTTGGATATATATAATCCCAACCTGTCAAATTGCATAGTTTAAATATGTGCCGTTTACTAAATGTCAGTACATCAGGAAGGCTGCTTAAATAAATAAGTAAATAAACAGAGCCACTCAGTAAATGATCATGGTCCCACTCATGTGGTCTTAGGCAGTCTACTTAACCTCTTTTTTTTTTTTTTTAAGATTTATTTTATTGATTTTGTTTTGTTTTGTTTTATTTTGACACAGAGAGAGGGAGAGAGATACAGAGACAGAGAGAGAACTGAGCTGGGGGCACTCCCCAGTTCAGCACATGGGTCCGCACGGGCCGGGGCCGGGATTCTATCCTTGGTCCCTGGCGCTGCAAAGTGAGCGCTTACCCCACTGAGCCATCCCGGCTTCCCCATTTTATTGATTTTTGACAGAGAGAGACAGAGAGAAGGGGGAGGGCCCAGAGCAGTCTCCATAGCTGACATTAGTTTTCCATATAGTTTTATTCCACAGGTGGGCACAGGGCTGCGCAGGGCAGGAACTGGGCCGGGAGCCTCCACATAGGGTCCTGGCAAGAACTGAACTGGGGGCACACCCCAGTTCAGCATGTGGATCCGCATGGGCCAGGGCCGGGATTCGATCCTCGGTCCTCGGGGCTGCAAAGCGAGTACTTCACTCGCTGAGCCATCCCAGCTTTCCCTACTTAACCTCTTGAGCTTCAGTTTTCTCATCTAAAATAACAAATCTAATCATCTCTACCACATGAGGTTGTAGTTGGAAGATGGTCAATAAACGTTGGTTCTCTTTGTCAGTTTTCTACTTTTCAGTCAGCAGATTGGTAGCAAGTAATGTTTCTATTTTTTGAATATTAAGATTAAATGACAGGATCGAGCAATTCAACATCTGGGTATTTACTCAAAGGAAATGAAATCACTATCTCAAAAAGATATCTGCACCTTTTGTGTTCACTGCAGCATTATTTACAATAACCAAGGCATGAAAACAACCTAAGTGTCCACTGAAAAGAATGGAGAATATATATATTTGTATTCTGAAAAAATCCAGCCATAAATTCCTCTATTTTTCATATTACATGGCTGGATACTTTCCAGACAGCCTTCAGTATATGATGGAATATTATTCAGCCATAAAAAAAGAGAAGGAAAGCCTGCCAAATTGTGACAACATGGATGGCCTCTGAGGTCATTATGCAAGTGGAGTAAGTCAGACAGAGAAAGAAAATACTGTGTGATCTCACTTATACATGGAATTTAAAACATCTAACTCATAGTTATAGAGAAAAGATTGGTGGTTGCCAGAGGGGGTGGGGTGGGGGATAATGGTTGGGCCAAAAGGGTAAAGGTGGTCAAAAGGTACAAACTTCTAATTATAAGATAAATAAGTCCTGGAGACATAAAGATGCTAAGAAAGTAAATTTTTAAAGTTCTCATCATAAGGAAAAAACAAATTGTTAACTAGTCGCATGTGTGGTGATGGATGTTAACTAAATTTATTATGGTGATCATTTTGCAATATACACATATCAAATCATTACGTTGTACACCTAAAACTAATACAACGTTATAAGTTTGGATAACAGGTACTTAATATTTATCCCAAGGAAACAGTGCTTGATTTCATGACTAAATAAAACATTTTGCTTTTTTTTTTTTTTTAACATATCCCAAGAGCTAATAGCTTAAACTCATTTCCTGATGTGGAAAGAAGAATGCATTTCAAGATTTTGATATAGAGATCTTAAAACATGTAGTTTAATGAAACCTCTCTTGTCAGCATTAGAAATAGCTATTATATCAACTTCTTACTTTAAAATGGATAATTAAGTGGAAAGAAATAAGTAAGCTTTTATCCTACCTTTCCTGTAAGAATTGAATTGTAGGGCTGTCAAATGATCCTAGACGGTGGTAAGAAATTATTTCTTGCACAAATTCAAGCTAATATGTGAAAAATGAAAGAAAGAATAAGAAAACTATCATTTTTATTTTGCAGTCCCCTAAAACAGTTGATTCAGGCAAGAATCATTAATAGACTTAAACCACTAGGTCAAGGGGGAACTTGTGTTTGCAGCATGCCAATTACCACCCCTTTGATTACTTCCCATCTGGGCTGCTGACCACTCTTAGACACTAATAATGGGACAACTAGCCATTGTACGCATCCTGCCATAATGCAACGTGAAGCACACAGCAGCAGCTAAAGAGGTCGTGACAAAAAGGGTTTCATGTAAATCTAATAAAAAATTTGAAAACCTTAGTCCGCAAAGGTATCTGTACCCCAATGTTCATCGCAGCACTGTTCACAGTGGCCAAGTCGTGGAAACAACCAAAGTGTCTTTTGACAGATGACTGGATAAAGAAGTCGTGGCACACACACACAATGAACTACTACTCAGCCATAAGAAAAGATGAAATACTGCCATTTGTAACAACATGGATGGACCTTGAGATCATCACGCTAAAGGAAATAGGCCAGATAGAAAAAACTAAGAACTACGTGACCTCACTCAATGTGGAATATAAAACTGAAAGCAACAAAGAAACAAAACCCCATGGTCACAGTCAACAGTTTAGTGGTTACCTGAGGGTAAAGGGGGAGGGGAGTGGGGGAGGAGGGATGGGGAACAAAATATATGGTGATGGAAGGAGAACTGTGTCTGGGTGGTGAGCACACAATGCAACACATAGACGATGTCATGTAGAATTGCACACCTGGAACCTATGTAATTTTTACTAAGCAATGTCACCCTGATAAATTTAATAATTAAATCAATCAATCAAACTAATCAAGCCTTTAGGTCTAACTTCCATTTTAGAAAAAAGTACAGAGGGTTGGGGAACAAGTTAACAAAGAAGCAGACAAATTCTGAAGGTGAGACACCCTGCAGGATAGACAACCTCACTTCAACACCCCACTGACAAGAAACAAATGGGAGCATACTGCTCTCAATTAAAAGACACATAACAGCTAAGCGCAACCTGAGGTCTCATTTAGATCCTGGTTCAAATAAATCACCAATAAAAGTGTGCGTAGGGCACAATCTAGAAAATGTGATTTGTTTGAAAACACATTTGGCAAGATAATAGACAAGACTAATAAATATGGCAAATTGTTCAAATAATTATAAACCCAAGTAATACGTATATGGGTGGTTATTCCCTTCTCTCTCCTGTTCTATGTTTGAAATTTTTCATAATACAATTTCCAAAATATATAAAATAATTTGCTCCAGGTAACGCACATGTCAAACGCATGCAATAAAGGCATTTCAAAGAATTATCTGCCGAGCTTCTGTCATTTGATTCAAAGTAGAAATCATCAGCCATGTCCAGGTTACTAATTCACTCACATTTGACAGGTGTGGCTCCACCACTCACTTTATGAAGCACGTGACCTGAAGCAGTTGACTTTGCCTCTGAGCTCTCTCCTTCATACAATGAGTACAGGGTAGCCCTCACCTCACAGGGTTGCTGTGAGGATTACACAGGTTAATAGGACTCAGGATATGTAGGGTGGGTGGCTAGCTTCCCTTCTGGGTGACAGAGTGGAGAGAAGAATGCCACAGCATTTATTTTGTATCTTCCATGGGCCAGGCATGTGCTGGGTGGTCTCTCACTGAGCTTGAGGACAAGGAGGGCAATACAGACCTTTCTCAAGTAACTACAGGCATATACAAATCCAAGCAAATGACAAGTGCCGTGAAAGAGGACAGAGAAGGGCTGATGGATCGGCAAGGAAGTCTGTCTCCACGTTGAAGCCATTAAAGTGCGCGGCACAGCAGTTAAAGCAGGGGCTCTTGGTAGAATACTCAGGTTTGCACCCAGCTCCTCGCCTCGATCTCTAACTCTGCATGACCTTGAACAATTTACTTCCCTTTAGCTCCTGTAACTCATAGGGTTGTTGTGGAGATGACAGTTAATGTGTATGGGGCTTAGCCTTAAGGCCTGGAACACACTATGCCCTCCACAAGTATGTCTGTTACTATCTCGATGGTCCTTTGGTCCAAAGCAGCATGGAGTGGCACGCTCTCAACGCAGTCTCACTTTGGCCAGTAGAACTTAATGAGTTAATGCTTTGAATGTCCTTTTTCAGTAAACAACACCTACACACCAGGGTCACATGGAGAGTCCATTAAAAAGACAATTTCTTTTAAATTATATATATAATTTTTAATATATAGTACACACACGTACACACACGGATGTACATGCTCCGTTCTGAAATGAACTAGAAATTCTAGGGCTAGAGGCTGGGCAGCCAGATGTTTTAGGAACTCCTGCACTGATTCTAAAGTGTAGCCAGCGAGGGGAACCACAAGGTAAACCAGTTTCAAGTGTGTGGACCTCTCCCATGCAATGCGTTTACTATTACTGCTATTATTGTGGCCTCAACAGTTTATTGTGGCCTCAACGGTTTCAAAACCCCTGATCTGATCTTAGAGCATGCAAATGATGTTAGCCTTCAGAAGAGTTGAAGTTCCTCATAACTCCTCTCTCTTCTCAGACCATCCCCCATTCCTCCAAGTGCCAAGCAAACATCCTGACAAAAAGCTGTTCAGGTAAGGAATCAGCCTCCCCTTCACCCCATCCTTGTGTGTTTTGAGGGGGGCTTACCTTGGGAACCGGCCAGGACACACTCCAGGGGGAAATGATTTACAGACACAGGCTACCCAACCCAACCCACTGTTCGGAGCAGTCTTCTTTGCAGCCACGTACCTTTCTGCATCCGGAAGATCTTTAAACACGGAAAAGTTAACTCGGCTATTTATTATGAGGGTGGGGAGAGGAAGAAATCAGGTGTTTAATATCGGGGCATGATTTTACCATTTATGAATGGACGATTTAAGAAACGAGTTTACCAACTTCTGAGGAGCCAAAGCGCAACAATGTTCCATAGCTCAACTGGGTCGTGGTTACGCTTGAGTGTATACATTTGCCAAAGTTCGTTGGGCTGTACATTTATAATCTGTGCCTTGTGTAGTGGGTAAGGTACACCTCAATTAAATAAAAAAACCAGCACAGGGGAAATAAAGTTGGCAAACTGTCGTTCGCTACGAGGTTCACGTGGGGAGAGAAACCGAAGAGGAGAGTCCCAAGTTAGCTCCAAACGCCCGCTTTGACCTGCCCGCCCCGGCTTACAGGGGACGAAGGATTGGAGGGTCTAAACATGTCCTTGAACAAGGACTGTCGGGGACCGAGCCCGAGCCCGGTGCACCGCGGAGTTCTGCCTGGATCTGGCGCGGCAGGGGGCGCGCGGGGTCCTTACCGAGTAGCAGGAAGGACAGGACCCACTGCAGCACCGCCGCCGTCTGCAGCCGCCGCGCCAGCGGGATGTTGAGAGGCGCAAACTCGACCTTCATGGCCCCGCCGGCAAGAGGACAGCCCGCGGCCGCCTGGCACCTCCTGCTCCGCAGCGCCTGCGGGAAATGCACGGCCGGATCAGGGCCCCGCGGGGGGCACCCACCGAGCGGAGGCGAGAAGGAGGCGGCGGCCCTGGAGCGGACGGGGGCTGGACTTTGTCTTAGCTGGGAGGGCGCGCCCGGGCCGGGGCTGGGGGCTGCCAATCACGGGCGCCCGGGCCCCGGAGCAGCTGGAGCGCCCGGGGCGCATTGGCTGGCTCGCGGGAGCGCCGGGAGAGCGCGCACCGTTGGGCACCAGGGACGCCCAGAGAGATCAGCTGGCTGCCCGCCGGAGCCGGCAGCGTGGGTTCCTGCCACCTTGCCTAGGCCCTGGGACCTGCACCGGCATTCACTGCTCTTCAGCTGATCGATCGCCGTGCGTTCGGGTTCAGCATCCGCCCTTAAACCCACCCCTTCCTCTAAACACTCTGCGGCTGGAGGAGGGGTAGTTCAAGAAATCACCCACCAGCTGGAGGGAGGCGCGAGATTTAGCTTCTCAGGGAGCAGGGTACTCACCTGTTTATGTGTCTGCGTCCCCCAACCCTACCCCCAAATTCGGGTGGAGACAAGCGGAACCTGGCCTCCTCAATTTTGAGTTCTCAACTTCCTACTGGAGTCTGAAATCTTCACTTATTCATTCAACAGACTTTTACTGAGTACCTACCACGCGCCAAGAGCCATTCTGGGTGCTGGGGATACACCCAGTAACCAAGCCATCCATCAATTCTGTCTGCAGACTACAAATTACCAGTATGGGGGTGGGGGGTGATAAACATAAGTAAAATCACCACATAATTGGGTGAATAATTGCAAACTGGAACCCTTCTATGAATGAGTGGGACAAGGTTCTAGGACTTAGAACAGAGAATCAGGAAAGCTTCTGAAGATGTAACCTTGACTTGAGCTATAAGTTTGAGTCTAGTCCCCCCAAGAAAGCACCTGTGGGAAGGTCCAATGGCTGAAACTCAACGACCAATGGTTCAGAGAAGGAGTAGATTAGGGTGAGATGAGGCCCAAATGAAGTCCAAGGGTCAGGTGCTTGTAGGCTGTGTTTAAAGTTCAAGTCTATAGCCCGAAGGGTTTCAATTATGATGTGTTAAATAGATGGATGTGAGTGCCCACTACATTGTCTTTAAAAATAATTACTGGATAGTTGAAAAACTCCAAATGGCATGAGGTTGTCAAGTCATTGCTAGAAAGAATTTGGAACAGGGCAAAATATAGTCATATGCCACTTAGCGATGTGGATACATCTGAGAAATGCATCGTTAGGCAATTTTCTCATTGTGTGAACCTCATAGAGTGTACTTAACACAAACCCAGATGGTATAGCCTACTTGACACCTAGGCTATGTGATAGAGCCTATTGCTCCTTAGGGGAGGAAAAATAATTTTCCCTCTACCCTTCTGGGTTCTTGGCTAAGATATCCCTGTAATAAAAAACAATCAGGAGTAAAATACAAGTTTAGTAACATGTTTACCTCCTGTACATACAGGAGAGAACCAGGGACACTTGAGTAGCTTGGCCAAAATATCTGAAGCCACCACCTTAAATACCATTTCTGTTGAAGACAGAAGATGTTCAGGGTAAAGAAAGTAATTTATGAGAGGTTACCAGGAACAGCACAGTAAAGCAGGGTAAGGTGGTTGTGCAGATTGAAGTAATGGCCATCTGCAATGATAAGAGTTTCTAGAGATAAGATTATCCCCCTCTCCCCCATACAGTGAGGAAAACATTCTTACAAATGGAGATTTCCCTTACAGGTGTAACTTCTACTTGGTCTTCAGAGCTTCTCCTAGGTCTGTTGTTTCTTACCAAAATAATCCCAATGACAGTGAGACTTATTTTGGGGTGAAAATTCTGTTCTCCCATTGCTCTTAGGCTGCAAACTTGCACAGCGTGTTACTGTACTAAACACTGCAGCTAATTATAGCACAATGGTAACTATTTGTGTAATTCGGTGTGCTACTGTTACCGCGTTCAAGTGCTGCTTGCAGCCTCCAAAAATTGAGATACAAGGTTGGTGGGGAAAAAAGTAGGTTTATTCAAAATGCCAACAATCTGGGAGGATGGTGGATTCCTGTCCAAAGGCCATTTCTGCATTTCCTGCATGGCCAAAAGATTTCATAGACTCGAAAGAGGAGGCAGAATAAAGGAGAGGTGGTCCAGCAATTCTTGGGCAATTTGCAAAAGAAAAGTGACTTCCCAGTGGTTTCAGGGATTAGGGTGGATTTTTTTTTTATTGTTAAATTTATTGGGGTGACATTGGTTGGTATAAATTCCATAAGTTCCAGGTGTACATTTCTACCTTATATCATCTATGTATTACATCATGTGCTCACCACCCAGAGTCAGTTCTCTTTCAATCACCATATATTTAATGCCTCTCGCCCATCACCCTCCCCCTTACCCATAGGTAACCACTAAACTATGGACTATGTCTGTTTTGTTTCCTTCTTACTTTCAGTTCTATATTCCACAGATAAGTGAAGTCATATGGTACTTGATTTTTTCAGTCTGACTTATTTCACTTACCATGATGATCTCAAGGTCCATCCCTGCTGTCACATATGGCAGTATTTCAACTTTTTTTTATTGTGGTACATTTACACATTAGGGTGGATCTTATGCAGATGTTGAAAAGACTGTTTCCAAGTCAACATAAATAGAGTCATTGAAACTGGTATATATAGTAAACAGAGTAAAAAGTTATTGACTGCATTAAGGTGGGGAACAAAACAAGTTTTAAAGATTTTAAGCTAAATTACATTGTTGAATTGAACAAAAGTTAGGGTGTTAGATCCTGAAAATAGAGAATACAGTGTCATCCTTACACTACCATATTAATTAATTGACACAATTTTTTCCATTCCATTACAATTCTACACCACCACTGTTATATGCATGTTGCTTTGTTGACCAAAATGTTATGCATGCCCCTTTCTCCTTCAACATTTTAATTGAAACTGGGTAGTTCAGGGAGTTGTTTGTGACTTTTTTTTTTTTATTATTGTTTTTGACAGAGAGAGAGAGAGAGAGAGAGAGAGAGAGAGAGAGAGAGAGAGAGAGACAGATACAGAGACAGAGAGAGAACTGAACTGGGGGCACTCCCCAGTTCAGCACATGAGTCCACACGGGCCGGGGCCAGGATTCGATCCCAGGTCCCCAGTACTGCAAAGTGAGCGCTTAACTCACTGAGCCATCCCGGCTTCCCCCATGTTTGTGACTTTTTTGTATGTAATTTTTTTTTGGTTTAGGTTCTTTCCTAGTTGAGGAGGCAATTTCTTCTATCCTTTTAGGTTTCTTCCCTGAATCTTCCCCTAGTTCTAGGTAGGGATACTTATATGAGTAAATAAGGGCTTTCTGAAAAAAATCCAGCCATTGTCAATATAATGAGAATGGTTACATGGCTGGATACTTTCCGGACAGCCCTCGTACACCACGTAAGTCATTGTGCAAAGCCTTGCACAAGCCTGAGCTTCTCCTATAGCAACCCTGAGAAAAAGAAGAATTATTTCCAGTTTTGTAGGCCAGGAAGTCCAGGCTCAAAGTCACCCAGCTGACAGAGTGGAAAAAATTTAAATACAGTTTTGCCTACAACCTGGAGAGTAGAGTCACTTTTTCATCAACTGCATCGAACATGGAGCACATGTTTATTGTGTGCTTTGTATCAGGCATTCCTCTGGGCACTGATGACACACAAGTGAATTCAGACTTGGTCTCCAATTCTTTGAGAATTCACCTGCATTTATCCCTTATTTGTGGAAAGGCCATGGGTTGGCACTAGATGGGGAGTGGGGATGGATTACAATAGTGAATAAGAAAGGTCTGTGTCCTCATGGGGCTCACAATTGAGTGGAAGAAACAGAAAATAACCACATGAGTATATAACCAAATGTGTGGTATCACCTATTTAGATCAGATTGGAGGTGAGAAGAGAAGAAGCAGAGAGACCCTAAGGGGTTATCGTACAGTGAGAGACGAGTATGGTGGCTTGGTCTACTGTGGGGCAAAGGAGAATAGAGATGAATTTGGGATCTGCACAGGGGATATAAATGATAGGACTGGTTGATAAATTGGATTCACAATTATTAAATAAGAAAAGCAAGACAGCCAATTCCTAGTCCTAATCACTTGGAGTTGACTGGATTGAATCATGCTTTTATCACTTTCCTGGAGCCTTGCCCTTGCAGAAAATAACTATCATCTCCCACCTCAGCCCATTACAGCAAAGCATGGACCCTCCAAAGCTCGGGCAGTGTCACAGCCCATCATCATCTTAACCATTAACTCATTCACTCATTTGTTTGCCATCAACACGTTTACCTATGTGTCCCAGGTACTTGGCGTTCAATGATTATTGGAATTAAAAGGTGAGAAAGCTTTAACTCATCAGGCTATTCAAAACAACTCATCTGTAAGAGTTTCGCTGATTTCTAGAACTAAAATCAACAGGAAAACATGAATCGTCAACACCTTTTTAAACTATACATTTCATATAATAGGGAGCCGAGAGCAGAGAAGTTGAGTTGCTCAAGATAACCAGCCAGTTAGGCAGGGAGTAGACCTAAATTTCTTTACAGCTGTACTAAAACAGACGAGGAAAAACAATGGGGTGTAGATTAATGGTTTCAAACTTTGATTTTAGCAGGGGAAATTTTTTTATCTTCAAGGAATTCCAGTTTATAAAAAGAAATCCAAGCAAAACAGCTCGTGTTGAATAGGAATGGGGGACCTGCCTCCTACCTTCTCCTCATCTTCCTCCTTCCTGGGGTGACTGTATTTTGAGCAAAATGAAATTGACATCAAATAGGCACAGAAACCCTTAGGGTTCAGCAAAACTCGGGTTGGAAAGCACTGCTTATTTGCTCTTTTCTTATTCTTTACATTGTGTATATATGGGGGAGGGAGGCAGGCTAATGTTGGAAAAATACTTATTTGAATGGGGTTCTAGTTTAAAAAAAAACACATGATATACAACATTACTGAGTGCTTACTACCTACCAGAAACCATGCACTACCTGGTCTGGTTTAAACCTTACAACTCTCAGGGTAGGTACTATTATTCCTTTTATTAAAGGTCAAACTAGTTGTTCACCTAGGAAATAGAAGAATGGGGTCTTGAAAATAGGTTTGACTATTTCTAGAGCCTGAGAAAATAACTGCCATCCTAAGCTGTCACTCAAATGACATCACTAGAAGGAAAGAAATAGTGAAAAAGAGGAACAAATCACTGAACAGTGGGCAGAATTTGGAGGATCAAATTTGTTCTAGTTTGGGTTGGCATTAGTTAATCATTCAAACAACAAATAGTTAGCAACCACACACTATGTGCTTGGCATTAGGCATATATGAGTAATGAAGCATGCATATATTTTTAATATAGTAATTCAACAAAAATGTACCAAGCCCATCTGCTGTGCAAAGTCCTGAGTGTAAGAAAGCAAGGTTGTCTGTCCTGCTTTAAGATCAGAGATTCCACTGACCAAGAGCAGTTTCTCTTTCTACTTCTCAACCGAAGGAATAAGCATGTGACAGTTCAGATTGCCTCATAGATTACAAAAGCCAACTCTGGGACATGAACAATTTAAAATCACTTCCTTGTTTTATTTATTTATTTATTTTTCTGTGCATTTTACCATAGCTCACTTCTTTTTTATTTTTTTATTGTAAAATTTCTTTGGATGACATTGGTAGGTAAAAATTACATAGGTTCCAGGTGTACAGTTCTACAATTCATTGTCACTTCTACTATAAGGTGACCAGACATCCCGCTTTTGGCGGGACAGTCCCGATTTTTAACAATTTGTCCCATGTCCCGCAGTGTTTTAAAAAAGTCCTGATTTTTAGAAAGAATGCACGACAAGCTAGGGAACGGCGGGAGAGAGACCAAATTTTTAATCAAGAACCCCCTCCCCCCCGGTCAATGGTGTCCCGCTTTACCAATGTTAAAATCTGGTCACCTTATTCTATAGGCAAGAAGATAACATTTTCTTATAATGTGACATTTTACTGTGGCTTGAGTTAAAAAGGAAGTAGTATTCTTTCTAGATTGAGAATCCTTAGAGCTGGCAATTTAGGACAAAGATCACTGTTCTGGTTATCATTGGATACATTAATCATAAAAGTAAATATTCTTAAACACACACACACACACACGGGAAGACAAATGTAATGGTTAACAGAATTCATTGAGAGTGACCAGCTCTGGTTAAAGTCAAACAGGATCCTGCCACTATTACAGTTTCAATGGGATATCCTTTAAGAAATCCTACTTCAAGTCTCTTCTAAACTAAGTTCAAGAAATGTGCTCTGGCTCCACTGTTTTCTTAATCTTCTTGATGAACTATTTTATCAATTTGCTGGGGCTCAATATGCTTCCTCGGGGCAAAGTTTCAGGAGTCTTGCCCGAGACAGTGAGTTACTGAGGCTTGATAAACACCATGGTTACAGTCCAAGGTTTTCTTTCCTCCATAGTTTCATGTTGCTATACAAAGTCTCAGACTCTACACCATTCTTGCCCTTCTTCCTCTCACATTCTTCTTCAAATGCTCCATTGACATAAGTTCACTTGTTACCTGTCCATTAATCCATGTCAGTATATGACGTTTGCTCTACAAAATAGGTGCTCTTTAAGTAATTATAACTCTATGATGATTATGCCTAGAAATTATTATGGTAATTACTAATATTTATTAAGTGTCTTTGCTCTTTCCATGTACCTCACCCTCACTTTTGTTTGCATTTGGCCGGAGACCCTGCACGAGACCCCAGCAACTCAAACAAGAGAGGAGGGAAGAGAAAGAGATGGGGAATGTCTCCCACACCCAACCTGGGTCCAGGGCAGGCTCTTGAAAGAGGTGGTCAGTAACTCAGCAGTATCCCTGGAGGTGTGACAAAGCAGCCTCCATCACTTATTTCCAGTTTATGAGAAGGTCCAATCCACTGGGTGGACTTGCACTCTTGCTGGTATTTTTCTATTAATAGTTGTTTCTGGCTACTTGGTATATGACCGGTTGATTCCTCTGATCCATTATTATTATTATTATTATTTTCTACTCATGCCATTTCCCCAGCTCTGGTTGCTATCAATTCTCCTCTGGATTATAACAACCTCCTAATTAGTCTCCATGACCTGAGTTTTGCCCTCCAAACTACCACTTTTAATCCTTTCTTCACAATGAACCTAAGGTCATCTTCCTCAAATAGCAAGTTGTTCATGTCATTTCTTTGCTTAAAATTTTTGCATTTCTTTCTATTGCTCTAAAGAGAAAGTCCAAATGCTCGATTTTAGTTTTGGAGCCTGCAATATAAGACATCTGCATCTTTCTTGAGTCTCAGCTGTCAGCCTCTAACTCACACTAAGCTTTCAGCCATCTGAACTTGATTCAGTTGAAGAACTGAGTTTCAGGAAGAGGAGGGGACACTTGGGTGTTCAGAACAACCAGGGATTTAAATGCTTCTAGGTTTTTCTCCACTATCTTTCCTCTTAGAGTCCGCATCATTTTATCTCACTGCAGATTTGTTTTCTCCTTGTGGTGAGAAACATGGCCGCCAATGGCTTTGGACTTACAAAAGACATTTTCCACCTTTAAAAGAAATGGACTTGAAATTTCCTGTGGTCAAACCAAAATCCAGCATGGATCAGGCGTTTACCCCTGTAACAAGTCACTGGCATGAGATACAGGATCCCTTTGCTCTAATATGGTGACTCAAAGGTTTGTCCCATGCAAAGTCAAAAAAGCATGCTGATTCCAAGTTTCCTCAGTGCTAGGCAGTTAAGAGATAGAAATGAAGGAGGAGGAGTTAGGTTGACATCAGTATTGATGGCTTGGATAACTAGGCGGATGGTGATATATTGAAACGTATGGGGATTACACAGGGAAGAACAAGTATAAGGATAAGGGGAAAGTTCAGTTTTTCACATGTTGAGTAAGAGAGCCTGTTGAGCATCCAAGTGCTGATGTTCGGAAGCCAGTAAGAAATGTGCAAAGAAGAGATTTAGAGGTTGGAGATTAGAATGGGAGCCATCTACATTTAGGTGGTAGTGGGAGCTGAGGTCTTTCGAGGAGATCACCACAGACATAACTCTGGGGGGCAGGGTGCCCCATACTGAAGGTAGGAACACTGTAGTGCAGGAGACAGAAAAGGCTGGGAGAGGCAATATCTACAAGGTGTTCATGATGTACCAAACCCGAATATAAGTAGTTCTCTTAAAACTTACATAACCACCCTATGGTATACCTATGAACTAGGTATTATTATCATTATTATCTTCATTTTATAAGGAGCCAAGGCTTATCAGTATTCAGTAATGGTCCAAGGTCTCAATTAGTAAGCAGCAGATGCAACATTTTAATCTGTAATTAATTTATAGACCTCTTAACATTACATTGAATTGCCTCTCACATAGTGATGGTAGAAAAATCCGGAGAGCTAAATATAGAAGTTTCGAGTCAGGACAACTAAGAAAGGAGAATTTCAAGAATGAGGGAATCGTCAATATTATATAATGTCTAACAAGTTTATTTTAAAGATTCAAGTAAAAACAACCATTGGTTCAACAAGCAGGAAGTCAGTACAAATCAGTCTGATTCTTGATGGATATGTCATACCTTCCTGGCTCCAGACAGATCCATCAATAGTAAGCCAAGAAGATAACTGGACTTTGGTCATGTCCTAATAATTTTGGGGTACTCTCCAAGGGGAGTAGAGTACCCTGGGAAATTTAGAGGAAAGGCCTATTGGGTTTTAACCAGAACAGAGCCAGTTTTGGATATACAGCAGTTAAAACAAGGTCAGTCATAGTATTGTGTTATGTGTCACCTGAGTTCACAGCCCTACCCCACCTTCTTGCAAACAGCAGCCCAACTTTCACAAAGCTTAATACCAGAGAAAATTTATAGTCTTGAATCACATGGGTTGTTACCTTGAGTATAAATATCTAATATTTGAAGGGTACTCTGCAGGTTTGAAATGGTTTCCTCCTACTTTATCCTCACAGCCATCTGATCAGCTCCTACTCCATTTTATGGATGAGAAAACTGAAGCTGGGAGTGGAGAATATTTGTTTTGGGGAAAGGAAAGAACCACACATACCACCAGTATAGATTTTGAAACTTCCCACTGCTTCAATGTAAAATGTCATCAGAAAGAGTACTGCATATTTAGGACCCAACATAGTACGTAGGAAGGATTTCAGACCTGACAACACCTCTTTCCCAATAACTGCCCAACTCGCAAGCATTACAGGAAAGTGGCATAATCATTTCAAAAACTTTCGCCACGTTATGTTTTACAGGCAAAACTGACCATGATTGCATGGATCTACACAGCCTCTGACCTATGTGGGTGCAAGTGTTGAATTGTTTACTAATGTCTGATAAGGCAAGGGGAAGAAGGCAACATGACTTGTTGTTTTTTTCTCATAGTCACTGTTAGTGCTTTGGTGTATGTCCCGGCTGTGTGATTTTTGTTCACACTCACATACATGCATTTAAAAGAAATCAATCACTTTAAGTATATTGTTCAGTAACTTTTTTTCACATGTATGTTGTGGACTTTTTTTTTTCCATGTTAAAAAATGTAGTTCTTGAGTGTCATTTTTAATATTTTCATAGTGTTTTATGGTATGAAGGCACCAGACTTGACTTAATCCAGCCCTATATCATTGTTCATTTGGGTGGTTTCCAGATTTTTTACATCACAAGTAGAAAAATACATCCTTGGGAAGCTGGGATGGCTCAGTGGGTTAAGTGCTCACTTTGCAGCCTCAGGGACCAAGGATCAAATCCTGGCCCAGGCCCGTGTGGACCCATATGCTGAATTGGGTAGTACCCCCAGTTTGGTTCTCACCAGGGTGAGACCCCCACCCAGTCCCTGCCCTGTGCAGCCCCGCGCCCACCTGTGAAGTGAAATTATGTGGAAAAACAAATGATGTGCAACTATGGAGACTGTTCTGGGCCCTCCCCCTTCTCTGTCTCTGTCTCTGTATCTCTCTCTCTCTGTCTCTCTGTCAAAACCAATAAAAATAAATCTTTAAATACATCCTTGATTATTTTGTTAGAATAATTCCAAGAGTGGGATTTCAGGATCAAAGAGAATACATATTAAAAAAAAGGTTTTTAATTTTTAATTACAGTTGATATTTACTAGTAGTGTCAGATGTACAGCATAGGGGTTAGACATTTATATAATTTATGAAGTGATCACTCTGTTAAGTCTAGTGCCCACCTGACACCACACATAATTAACAATATTATTGACCATATTCCCTGTGCTGTACGTTACATCCCTGTGACTATTTTGTAACTACTGATTTGTACTTCTTAGTCCCTTGACCCTTTTCACCCAGCCCACCAACCCCCTCCCATCTGGCAACCATCAGTTTGTTCAAAGGGAATACATATTTAAAATTTTGATTTATATTGTCAAACTGCTATTTATAGTTATGACAGGTGTGTCTAAGAGAGCCAGCTTCCTAAATCTCTGCCAACACGAGATGGTATCATTTATTTCTTTATTCTCTGCCAGACTCCCTGGAGAAAATATCCCTGCTTTCCCTGTTGTTTTGATTCACATTTCTCCTTCCATCCTCACTTTTTGTTTTCTGTTTGCATTCAATGAATTGGTTGTGCTTTTCCTTTGTTCATTTTTTCTTTTTCTGTTGAAGTATATATTTTTAAAAAGAAAAGATAACATCCCAGGTATTCCTATCATTAAATAAAAACTTCAAATATTTATTGAGGGTCTGCTCTGTGCCAGTCACTGTATAAGGCTCTTGGCATATACAGTAGACTCTCGGTTAACCATCACCCATGGAAATTGGTAGATGCTGGATAAATGTAAGTAGACTTTCCGTTAATTGGAACTCAAGCAACAGGCCCTCAAGCAATCAACAAAATATTTTGCCAGTTGCTTTAGAGAGCTGGTTGCTTTAGTTTCAGTTAACAAAGAGTCTATTGTTTTAGTCAACAAAACACAAAAAATCTCTGCCCTATAGAACTTACACTTTAGCAGAGAGATACATTTATATCTAATAACCATTTAAATAATATAGTCAGGGATAGGTCTTTTTGAGAAACTTGTAGCAGCTGAGGGAGCTGGGCTTGCAGGAGTCTGGGGGGCAAGATCATTCTAAAAGAGGGAACAGCTGGTTCAAAGACTCTAAAGTGGATCATTGCCTGACATGTTCAAAAACTTGCATGGAGGCTGTGGTTCTTGGATAGAAAGCTCACTAAATTAACCCATACATTATATTTGATTCTTAAAATATCAAAAGAATGTCTTTCAGAACTTGATGAAATTCTAATGTTCATCTAGAAAAAGTATATTTTTGAAAAAGAAATCATTGGAAGTACACTATACCTTTCAAATATTAAAATGTATGGTAAGCTATAATATTAGAAATAGTTTGGCATTGGTAATGGAATAGTTCAGCAATAGATCCAAATATATATGGAAATTTAATGTGGTAAAGAAGATATTTCAAATCTGTGGGAAAAAGAAACTTGTTAAATAAATTGTGTTGGGCTAATTGGATCACTGTTTGAAAAAAATAAAGCTGGTTTATTCACTTGCTCCAAAGCCAAAACAAATTTCAGAAAGATCTGAGATTTAAATGGGGAGGAAAAACGAATCCATCCAAGTTCTTTAGGAAGTATATATGATTAAAAAGAAAAATCTGGGATGTCAGGCTAGCTCAGAAGTTGAGCATTTGCCTCACATTTGGGAGGTCTGGGGTTCAGTTCCTGGTTCTGGCCCGTGCAAACCCATATGCTGAACAGCAGCGCAACTGGTAACCACTGGGATGGCGCGGTGGCAACGGTTCTCACCTCCAATGTGGGAGGCCCCCAGTTCAGTTCCTGCCCCACATGGCGCACATCCACCTGTGTGGAATGAAACCATGTCACAACTAATGATGCACAACTATGGAGACTGCTCTCTCTCACCCCTTCTCTCAAAACAATAAAAGAGAGAGAGAAAGAGAGAAAGAAAGGAAGAAAGAAAAGTTTTGGGGTAGTGAAAACCTTTTAAAACATAACCTAAAATTCGGATGCTATTAATACAAAGGAAAAGACTGAAACTGAAAAACAGCTATGAAAAAAAAAATCTAAAATCGAATATTAAGAATTTTTATTACGTTTCAACTCAGCTATAGGCCACCAAGCATTTGTCTACCTCACTCCCAAAAGACTGCCACATTCATCTCATTTCTCACCTTTGTTTTTACTTCCTTACAATACGTCCATGAAGGTATACCAGCTGAAATAGAACATTACCAATATCTCTGAAATGTTTTTGGTATTGCAACTCCCAAGCTGCCTCCTTTCTATCCAGTCTGAGATTTCATGTTTATTGTCCCCTTTCATTTTAGTTGTGATATCAATTAATATATATGTGTGCCTAAACAATATCCTCTTCAGTTAACCTGTTTCGTTTTTATATAAATGACACCATGCTGTATATATGCTGCTGTGATGTACTTTTCTTACCCAAGTTTATGCATACGGCTGTAGTTCACTGATTGTCACAGCTTTATGTGCTGCATAGTATGAATTTATCATAATGGTTTACCAATTCTAGTAATGATGGGCATTGGGATGTTTCCTGCTTTTTGTTATAATGAACAATGTAATTATAAACATTCTTAAAAAAAAGATTTAGTTACCAACCAATGTCACCCCATTAAATTTAACAATAAAACATAATAATATTAAAAAAAAAAGATTTATTTGTTTTGAGAGAAGGTGAGAGGGAGAAAAGAGAGAGAGAGAGAGAGAGAGAGAGAGAGAGAGAGAGAGAGAGAGAAGGGGTGGGGGGAGCTGACCAATCTCCATAGTTGTACATCATTAGTTGTGACATGGTTTCATTCCACACAGGTGGGTGTGGGGCCACAGGGGGTGGAAACCAAACCAGAGGCCTCCTGCATGAGAGGTGAGCACCGTCTCCACTGAGTCATCCCAGAGGTTACCAGTTGTGCCACAGTTCAGCACATGGGTTTGCGTGGGACAGGCAGGGAATCAAACCCGATCTCATGATTGTGAGACAAGTGCTCAATAGCTGAGCTATCCCGGAATCCCTTAACATTCTTTATTTGGGCTTCTGGTGCACCTGGGTAGGAGCTGGAGAATGTTCCTGGGAGTATAATTACTGGGTAGTAGGATATGTACATGCTTTGATATTCTAGGTAAAGCCATGTTTTCCAGAGTGATTGTATCAGTTCATACACTTACTTTCTTGTTTTGTCAGACTTTCACATTTTTACCAAGGTGGTTATAAAAATATATTTTATTATAATTTTAATTTGCATTTCCTTAATTTCTCCTTCTTTCCTTCCTTCCTTCCTTTTCTTCCTTGCTTTCTCTCTCTTTCTTTTCTTTCTTTCTTTATTGTTTTTGACAGAAAGAGAGAAAGAGGGAGGAGGTGGGCCCAGAGCAGTCTCCATAGTTGCATATCATTAGATTTCTACATAGTTTCATTCCACAAATGGGGGTGGTGCTGCACAGGACAGGAGCTGGCTGGGGACCTCCCATGGGGCTGAACCCGGGCCCTCCCACATGGGAAGTTTACCCTGGTGAGAGTCAAGCTGGGGGCACACCGCAGTTCAGTATATGGGTCCTTGTGGGCCAGAATTCGATCCTCGGACCCTGGGGCTGCAAGACGAGCACTCAACCCACTGAGTCATCCCTGCACCATCCCTCCTCTCCTCTTTTTTTGCATCTCCTTAATTTCTAATGCATGGAGAGTTTTCCAAATGTTTATTAGCCAGACCATCTTTCATTTCAAGAAAATGCTGCCACCTCATTCTTGCTCTCAGGCTGTTCCTAAAATTAGGTGAGAGAGGCACCTATCTACATTTCATGAGAAACTATCTCAACACTTTCCAAGTTTCTTTTCTATGGGTCAGCCAATGCCACTGTGATGAGCACTCATGGCCTAGTTCTTCCTCGTCCATTAGAATCTTCTAACAGTTTAGCTAGTCATAGAGAAGGCACAGAGGAATATGTGCAAAGTTGGGTCATGTGGGAGATGAGAACAGATTGCCCCTGGGTAGTCTGAGAATAGTTGGTTCAAGAATAGTCAGGAAACTGAATAGAAGGATAGATAACAATAATCACAGCTGCCCAGTTCCCAGGACCTATGACATAAAAACTAAACTAGTCATTTACAAGAATTATTTCTCATCCTTACAATAATTCTCCAAGGTGTGTATTATTATCCCTACTTTATTGATAAGGAGACAGAGGTCTAGAGGCCACCAAACACTTTGGAGTGCCCAGAGGAGAGCAGGTGAGCATGCAATAATTCAGAAATTCCTCTATTCATTAATTGGACGCTGAGTACCAATTTGAGGAGAGTGTTTTTACTTGGCATTGGAGATGTTTTGTTATTAGGGGGGCCTCTGCCAATCTGTTATGTTGGGCACTGGGAGGGGACTGCCTGTATCCATGGGAAGAAAGTAGTATAGTGAAAAACTGCTTGACTGGCAACTAGGAAAGCCTAAATTCAAACCCATGACTGTTCCCTCTTCAGAATGACTGTAGAGGCCCTTCCTCGCCGTAAAGCAGAAAAATTGACAAAGCTCTTTGGTGGAAATGATGTCTCAGCTCTGTTTCGAGCGTTGGGTGATTCAGATAGCATGTGCCTCATCTTCATCTGTGAAATAGCATAATGGTAGCACTTGCCCCCATGTATAAGATCCCCATGGCTGCTGTAATAAATTACAACTTGGTGACTTTAAACAAAGTAATTTATTCTCATAGTTCTAGAGGTCAGAATTCCAAAATCAATTTCACTGGGGTAAAATTAAGGTGTCTAGAGACACTATAGGCTTTCTTCCAAAGGGTGAGAGGAGAATCCTTCCTTGCCTCTTCAGTTTCTGGTGGCTGCATCACTTCAGTCTCTGCCTTCATGGTTACATTGTCTGCTCTTCTTCTGGTTTCTCTGTCAAATCTCCCCCTGCCTCATTGTAAAGGACATGTGATCGAATTTAGGGCCCATTCTAACAATCTGGGATACTCTCACCATTTTGAAATACTTAACCTGCAAAGACTGCTTCCACTAAGGTAACATTTACAGGTTCCAGATCTTAGGGCCTAATATCATTGCTGGGTAGGCTTATTCAGTCTATTACATTCAGGGTTGTTATAAGGAGGGAATCTGCTAATGCCGGCCGGGGGTTGAGCACGGTGTCTGCCAGTAGAGAGCACTGAGTCTTGTTTCCTTTTCTAAAAAGAGGTCTCTCATGAAGCCTTCCTTATAGGGTTGCTAAAAGGTTCAAACAAAACACAGGTGTAACACTGAAAGGTGTACAAGGGAGACTACGTAAAAATGAAGCAAAAAGTGAGGTGTGTTTTTTTTTTCCTGTTTCCACTACTCGGATATACACATTCTTCTATGTTTGTCCTGGATGCCTGGGTCCCTGCCAATTCCCATTCCCGCCACCTTCTGGCGACGATTCTCCACCTCGAGGCCCCGCCCCCTACTACGCACTCGCCCCTCCTGCACCGCCTAGTTTGGCGTCATCCGCCCGTAGTGCGTCAGAGGCGTGAGGGCCTTCGCGGGCTGTCCATTCTACTGCCCATCAATTCTAGCATATTCTATTCAATTATGTCCCCTTTACCAGCCTGTACATTATTCATCCAGCGCAGCTAGATTTACTGATCTTAACAGTGGCGATTTACTTGCCTTTGGACGAAAACGAAAGCAGAAGCTGTTGGAAATAGGCTGGCAATATTCAAGACAGCCCACATGAAAGGGGGGCCTGGTACTACACACCTCGGTCCCCGAGCCCTAGCCCGCTCGCCGCGCGTGCGCTGTGTCCCGGACTCGCCATGCCGACTGTCAGCGTAAAACGCGATCTGCTCTTCCAAGCCCTTGGCCGGACTTACAGTGAGTGCCGGCATCATAGCCTGGGCACTGTGGCTCTCCTCGGAGACAGGGACTCCCCTCCCCCCCGCCAAAGGGCATCGCGACACGTTCCTGCAACCCGGCCCGTTTTGGCCTCAGGCGGTCGCCGGGTGGAGGGTTGCTGATGGCCGGAGCGGCCGACATGGGCAGATGTAGCCCTAAGAACCGTTCTCGCCGCAGCTGCCTTTGCATCGCACGCACGTGTCTGGCTTGCTGTGCCATTCATTCAGTGACCTCGCGTGGATCGCCTACTACCTGTCTGGTGCCAGGGGACAATAGGAATGAAGCCGCGCGGGTTGCATCCCAAGTGTTAATTGGTTGAGTGCAATAAGAAGAGCATATGGGAACTGCATCTGTGAAGGGGTGGGAGACGTTTGAGCAGGAAGTGGGGGACGGTATTGTCTTATTCTGCTTTATCTTATTAATATTTATTGAGCGCCTGGACCAGGCACTGTTCTGAGCGCTTGGGACTAGCGGTGCACGTGACACATATACACATTCGAATGAGGGAGGCAAACAGGAACTAACTAGCACGTACATACTCATTTCGGATAGTGTTAACCGCTGTAAAGGAAACAAAAAAGATACTGCGCTAAGAATAACATTAGATAGGGTGGTAACATTTGAGCTGAGACTTGAGTGACGAGGAGTCTTCTCCGTGGGCTTAGTCTTCATGCTACACTTCATCTCGTCTTCAGTTCTAAATACCATTTAAAAAGGGGTAATAAGTACAGTTATCAATTATCTTGCAGATGTAGCGGTTGAGCTTACATCTGTCCGCTTCGTAATTATTTGCTTGTATAAAGGTGTAGCAACTGATTTGTGAGTTATCTTTGGTTTCAGAGCTCAATATGGTAGCAAAGCCCTATTCAGATTATCCGACTCTGCTTCCTAGTATAAAATACTGTGGAAATAAAGTTAACTTCTAAGGACATTCCTAAAGGGGCACTTTTTAGATACTATGTATTATGGAAATGTTACTTTGTAGATGTGTGCATACACCCCTGAAAATAGAGGTAATACTCTTGCCTTCTGAACTCGGCTCTAATATCCTACACATTTTATTTTCTAATATGCTTATTTATTAATATATTTCTTACCCATCCTTCTAAATCATATTCACTACTAGTATATGGTATACCTGAATTGCACAAGCTGGTATGTGGTGAATAGTTTGTTCAAGACACTGATCAGCTATCCCTGGGAAAGTAAGAAATAATCCAGGTTTAAAAAAAATGGTGAGATTTATAATGTATTTACTGTCCTCTGGTGTTTTAATACATTCTCTACCTGTCCACTTTTTTTTTTTTTCATATTGAGAGAAATCAGGTAAACACGATTTTCCACAAATATCTGTCAGCTACTGACTAAAATTTAAGTCAGAAAGATTAATGTTAATGAGATGTACTTGAGACAGGTCAGAAATAATAGTCATTAGTTTATATTTCATGTGTTTTCTCTTGAAACCTTTTAACTTAATTTGGTTGAGGTTAAAATTGGAAAAGCATGTTTGTCAACCATATGGTTTCCAGTTAGTGTGGATCCATCATGTTTCTTACTCATTTTTTCCAGTTTTTCTTTTTCCTTGTTTTCAGATAATGTTACATCCACTCTTTTCCCATTTTCTCTTTATTTCAGTCCCTCCAAGAGTCATTTTTTTTTTTTTTTGGTCCTAAATTCCACTGTTTTCTGTGTCACCGCCTTCTTCTACAGCCCTTCTTTGTTTTTCAAGGACATTTCTCAAGCTGTTTTTCTTATTCTGATCATTTTGACCCCTCTGGAGCAGTTTTATCTCTTTGGTCTACCTTTTTATTGTCTTTCTGCTTAGATGTTTTTCTCTTGTCACTAATTTTCTTGGTAATGGATTTATTATCACTGTTCTTCAATTCTGGTTCTGTTCTGCTTTTGGTGGTATTGCTAGAAATACTATTGGAGCCTTGTGTATATGTCATGCAAACCCGTTAGGTGTGCCATTTTATTAGAATTATTAATCACGATTTTATTGTTGGTCTGCCTTGCTTACTAAGCATTTGAAACATAGTTGAAAGGAATACAGACATACCTTATTGCTTTTTGTGTTATTAGCCTCACGGATGTTGTGTTTTTGCAAGTTGAAAGGTACGACCTTCCACTAGCCAAAATACTGACTCGTTTTATTGCCATTTGTTTTATTGCAGTGGTTTGAATCAAACCTGCAGTATCTCCAAGGAATGGCTGTGAAACAAATTGTATGACACTTAGTATACAATGAAGGAATGGTTATATTTGAATGGTTCCGTGCAATTTGGTCAGTAACCATGTAGTTATCCAATACCTCATAATGCATTACCCCCAAATTTAGCAGCTTGAAACAACAATCATTTGTTAACTTACCGTTTCTGAGGTTTAAGGATTGGGAGTGGCTTAGCTGGGTGGTTATAGCCTTGGCTGTCCCACCAAGTTACAGTAAAGGTCCCAGTTCTGTGGTTGGCTCATGGCCTAACGGGCTAGAGAATTTAACTCCAAGTTCACTCAAGTGGTTGTCAGCAGATCTTACTCCGGTCCTTGCTGATTTTTGGTCAGAGACCTCACTGTCTCTCATCTTGACAGCTCCATAAGACTCTCGGTGGCTTGTTTGTCTCAGAGTGAGAGGTCCAAGACAGCAGGTAATTGAGAGAGTGCACAAGAGGGAAGCCACAGTTTTTAATAACATCTCAGAAATGACATACCGTCCATTGCCGTGTTTTCTAAGTCACACAGACCAATTCTGGCACAGTGTGGGAGGGTACTACATGGTGCGAACCGGAGACGGGTATTCTTAGAGGCTGACTTCTACTGTCTGCCCTCTGGTCCTCAATGATTCATGTTCCTCTGACATTCAAACTATGCTTACCCCCTCCCACGGTCCTCAGAAGTGTCATCCAATTACATCCGCAGCTCCAAATCCAGAATCTCATCATGTAATTCAGATCCAGGTATGGCTGAGGCTCTTCAGGGGTAGTTCCTTAAGTACATCTGCTTGAATACAGTTACTGTTGGCCTGAGAGACTAAAGAGACAGTCTTTCTGCCCCACCTACACCTAACATACAATGGGGGACTAACTATGATACTTATAGACCTTCCTCTTTAAAGGCAGGGGAAAGAGGAGGCCCCTGGCAGTTCTGAAATTGAGCTGGCAAATGTTGGATATTCTTGATTAGGTCTCAAGGCCTAGGATCATTCTCCATGACTTGGCCCTAAAGCAGGGGTGTCCAACCTTTTGGCTTCCCTGGGCCACACATACAATAATACTAACGATAGCTGATGAGTTAAAAAAGAAAAAAAAAATGCAAAAAAATCTCATAATGTTTTAAGAAAGTTTATGAATTTGTGTTGGGTTGCAACGGGCTGCAGTTTGGACAAGCTTGCTCTGTGCTCTTGGTCCTACCCTCTGAGTGATCCATATTTGTCTGTTTATTTAGGTGAAAGGAAATAGGTGTTTTATAGCTGATCAGCTTTCTCAGTCTACTAATGGTTAATAGAATTTAGGGGTTCAGAGACTTCATTTTGTCCCCTTTCTGTCCCTTTCTTCACAATGTTTCTGCATATGTATTTCTTTTTAAATACTTTATGGGTCTTTGGTGAATTTTACTGATTTCCGTTTCTTTAGTCAAAAGCCACACCAGCCACAAATCTCTGAAATAAGCTGGTTTGTACCTTGGGCTTCTGATACAAAGCCCTTCACTAAACTCAGTTGTGTGACAGAATGAGTTTGTGAGGCACACCCTTTATTCTTTTTTCTGAGTGAATAGTACCTTTGATCTTTCTGAGTCTTAAGATTTTACAACCACAGCTTTGATTTCACCTTTGGACTATGTTTTACTGGCTCTTTGCTCAGAAGTCACTTCTTAATCTTAAGGTTTTACCACTGGAGGGGTAAGACTTTTTAAAACCATCAAGTCTTGGTTCCTTTTTGTTTAAATGTCTCTCCTTCAGTTATAAGTAGCAAGTAAAAAACCAGGTGACACTCTCAGCACAGGTCGGAAATGTGAGTTACATCACCAGTCGAGTCGGTTCATTTTCTATAGTCCACAAAACTGGGCAACAGCGTTGCTAAACTTTCTGCCTAGGGATTCCGCTTCTGCCATTTTCCAATAACAGGACCACCCTTTCTTCCATATCTTCACCTTCATCCTGATCAAAGACTCTGGCTTTTTCTCAGCACTTTGGCTGTCATTTACATTCTCATTAAAGACTACCTCCAGGTTTGAAAGCCATTCCCATGTTTCCTCAGGTTCTGCTGTGGCAGCACTCACTCCACTTCTAGGGACTAAAGTCTGTATTCTAATTGCTACATAGCAAATGACCCCAGTACTTAGGACCCCAGCAAGCCTTTCGTATTTCAAATAGTTTTTTTTTTTTGAGAGAGACGAGTTGGGAGTGGCTTAACTGTCTGGTTCTGGTCCTGGGTCTGTCACCACGTTGTAGTCAGGCTGTCAGCTGGGCCTGCCTTCAGCTCAAGTCACGGCTGGGCTGGAGAACACTTATCCTAAGCTCACTCATGGAGTTGCTTCAGATCTCAGATCTCACAGGAGGCAGGGATCACCCAGGGACCCCTGTTATTCCCTGCCCCTGTTAATACTACGCCCACCAGAGACTGGGGAGTCATCTAGACTCCTGCTCAGTCATTGAGTCTCACAGATTTGGCCTCATGTTTTCATGTTCTTCTCCCTCATTCTCACTGCTGCTTTAATCGAGTCCTTGCTGTGTCACCTGTGTTGTTGGTATAGCTCCCCTGCCCCAGTTCACCCCCTGCACTGCCACCATTTCTTTCCAATTTTAGATATACAGCATAGTGATTAGACATTTATATACCCTGCCACCATTCTTTAAAATGCAGATCTAATCATGCCTTTGCTCAGCTGAAAAATTTTCAGTGTAACTCCCCACTGCCTGCAGGTAGGAAAGGGTGAATCTCTTGGCTTGTCATGAGTTGGCTTCTACTTGTTCCATGGTGTCTCTTCCAGACATGAATTTTAATGTTTCTTCCATACTGAACTTTGCAAATTTGCTGTGCTGTTGTCTCACTCATAATCTCTGCCCAATGAACTCATCCTCCCTGTGCAGACGTGGCTGACCCTAAGTGGAGCTGGTAACTTACTTTATGCTACTTCTGTACCTTGTACTTAACTATATTTGCACATCTGGTTTCTTCACTAGAGTAGGAAGGAGTTAATATATTATTTGTGTTTTATTTATTTTTGTAGCCCTGGCACGGAGTACAGTGGTTGACATATAGTAGGTGCTCAATAAATGTTAAGTTGAAGTTCCATGTTGGGATCAGGAATCATTTTTTTTTATTACATTTTAAAATTTTTATTAAATTTATTGGGGTGACATTTGTTTGTAAAATTATATAGGTTTCAAGTGTGCAATTCTATAATCCATCAGCTATATAGTATCATATTTTTCTGTGTATAAGATGCCCCTATATATAAGATGATCCTACTTTTCTAACCCAACATTGAGAAATCAATACACAGGCTTACTCCTGTGTATAAGATGACTCCCAATTTTTGGTGTAACAATTTTAGAAAAAAGTATCATCTTATACAAAGAAAAATGTGGTACATTGTATGTTCACCACCCAAAATCACTTCATCCTTGTATTTAATCCCTGCTTCCTTCTACCACTCTCCTGTCCCCTCTTACCCTCTGGTAACCACTAAACTGTTGTCTGTGTCTATGAGTTTTTGTCTTGTTCATTTGATGCTTTCAGTTTTAGATCCCACATACCAGTGAAATCATATGGTTCTCAACTTTTTCATTCTGACTTATTTTGCTTAGTGTGATAATCTCAAGATCCATCCATGCTGTTGCAAATGACACTTCATCTTTTCTTAAGGAGATCAGGAATCTTTTTTTTTTTTTTTTAAGATTTATTTTATTGTTTTTGACAGAGAGAGAGATACAGAGATACAGAGATACAGAGACAGAGAAGGGGGAGGGCCCAGAACAGTCTCCATAGTTGCACATCATTGGTTTTCCCACATAGTTTCATTCCACAGGTGGGCGCGGGGCTGCACAGGGCAGGAACTGGGCCGGGGTCTCACCCGGTGAGAACTGAACTGGGATAACTCCCCAGTTCAGCATATGGGTCCGCATGGGCTGGGGCCGGATTCGATCCTTGGTCCCCGCAACGTCAGCGCTTAACCCACTGAGCCATCCCAGCTTCCCCAGGATCAGGAATTTTAACAAATATTTTTTTTTATTTATGTATTTATGTATGTATGTATTTATTTATTTTTGACAGAGAGAGAGAGAGAGAGAGAGAGAGAGAGAGAGAGAGAGAGAGAACGAGAACGAGAGAACGAGAACTGCACTGAGGGAGCTCCCAGTTCAGCATATGGTTCTGCACGGGCCGGGGCTGGGATTTGATCCCTGGTCCCCGGCGCTGCAAAGTGAGCGCCTAACCCACTGAGCCATCCCGGCTTCCCCGGATCAGGAATTTTAAGACCAGCTTTTCATTAGGATACACTGGTAATAATGGTTTGTGTCCAAGTTTTGGTAATGAGGAAACCCTGAAAATGCTTTATCAGGCAGCAAAGCAAAGGAGAACATAATTTCAAATAAAGAACAGAACTGTTAATGATTGCAGAACGACTACATTTCAGGGCACTGTGCTAGGGCCATTATCTGCATGAACTCATCTAAATCTTTCCAACAGTTGTATGCTATAAATAATAGCTGTAAACCGCTACTTTATGAATAAGGCATTTTGATCCACTTTATGGATAAGGCATAGGAATTAGAAAGTTTACATAAGATGCCAAGCTCTCAGAACTAGTAAGCGGGATAATCAGCATTCACTCTGATAGCCCTGGCTCCAAAACCACCTGTTAGGCTGCCTCAGACAAATTTGCACAATAAGATTTATATAATATTATATCCTTGTGTTGGATCTGTGGCTTGGAGCCTACTTTACATTTGCTCCCTGCTTAATAGGTAGTTTTTCTTCTAAGTGAATGTAAACTTGCCAGTGCAGGTAACCTACTTCTGTAGTTGATGTTAGATAAGTCAGCCCTTTAATCATTTTGTGTGTGTTTTCTTATTTTTAATCTTTTTTGTTCAAGCTTTTGTTTCTTTGTTTTTAAATGGTGATACCTGATGGCTGATATTTAGAATGCCTGGTGTAAGGCAGTTGATAAGAAAATGCAATTTATATACTCATTTTATTTGTGCTGATCAGATTAAAATTAGCAATTTTTTTTCCCCCCTAGCCGACGAAGAATTTGATGAACTGTGTTTTGAATTCGGTCTGGAACTTGATGAAATCGTATGTATCATATATTTATTTTCCAAATATTCAGTGTATAAACACATTTTTCAGAGGTTTCCTATAGTGTATCCTTGTTGTCTTATGATGAAACATTTGTGGGCCATGGTGATTTTTGGGTTCTCTGTATTAAGGGGCTAAACTCTGCTTCTGAGAAGGTTTCTTGCTTTGCTTGAAACTCGAAAGGGCTTCATGCCTTAAGTGGTTCATACTTCTGTATGCAGTCACCTCAAGTTACCAGGCTGGTAGACCATCTCAGATAACTCTAGAATCCAAGTGAGCTCCCTGGCAGTGGGGTGCCTTATTACAGGCTGACCATGTGGGCTGTCATTTGCTGACCTTTGCCTTAGATGAATTTGTGGTGTTCCGGAATGAATGAAGGTGCTTGATGTCTGAATCAATAAAAGTCATGTTAGGGAAGCTGGGACGGCTCAGTGGGTTAAGCGCTCACTTTGCAGCCCTGGGTTCCGAGGATCGAGTCCCGGCCCCGGCCCATGTGGACCCATATGCTGAACTGGGGTGTGCCCCCAGTTTGGTTATCACTGGGGTGAGCTTTCGCTATGGGAGGCCCCTGGTTCTGTCCCCAGCTTGCGTGGGCATGTCTCCCATGTGGGAGATGCCCAGCCCAGTTCTGCCCTGTGCAGCCCCCGCCCACCTGTGTAGGGTAAAGCCATACTGAAAACTGATGACGTACAACTATGGAGACTGCTATATGCCTTCCCCATTCTCTCTGTCTGTTTGTCAAAAACAATAAAATGAATCTTTAAAAAAAATGTTTGTTGCAGATATGATAAACCAATGTTTATTGCAGAAAAGAACATGTATAAATATAGTTACTGCTTTATAGGGCTGACAACTACTTTTTCAAAAGAACTTAGGTTTATTTAATTTTATTTTCTGTACTTGTTTTAGACTTCTGAGAAGGAACTTATAAGTAAGGAACAGGGTAACGAAAAGGCAGAGGGGGCATCTGATGTTGTTCTTTACAAAATTGACGTCCCTGCCAACAGATATGATCTCCTGTGTCTGGAAGGATTGGTTCGAGGACTTCAAGTCTTTAAAGAAAGGTAAGGGGATACAGTGTTCCCTCGCCACTTCGCGCTTCATGGTGTGCGGCTTCAGTGCTTCGCGGGTTTTCCCAAAATATTCATCAAAAAATAAAAATGAAAAAATACAACCATGTAGGCAGCCACCTTGCGGAAAGGAGCGTTGTTTTATGTTGATGTGCGAGAGAGAGAGGATCCCTGCATGTCAAACAAAGAGATGAGTTGACTCAGAGTACATACCACGGGCTCTCATAAAGGCGCATGATTGGTTTCCGGTGTGACATCGACCAATGAGAAAATTCCTAGGGGCAAATCCAACTTCGCAGTTTTTCAGCTTTCCCGGAAGGTTCTGGTCCCCATTAACCGCGAAAAACGAGGGATCACTGTATATCCATTAAAATGTTGCCAAATTGGATTTCTTTTCTTTTCCTGTCATTGTCAGCAACTTTCTAGAAAAAACTTTGTTGAACACGTACACAGCTCTAGGTCGGCATAGAGGGATGACTGGAGGGTAAAATTCATGTAGATTGTAACCATTTAAAACTTTGTCTGGATACTGAGTCATAGCCTTTCATTTTGGGAACATATGAGAGTTGCCCAGAAAAAAATCCAGCCATAAATGCCTCTATTTTTCATATTAATGGCTGGACACTTTCTGAACAGCTCTCGTATTTTAAAACTGAAGTGGTCAATGATTTTATGACTCTTAAAAATGTTCATTAGTGGTCATGTGAGTTCCCTCAGTAATCCAGTTGGAATAGATGGTTCATTGTATTTGTTAGAAAGGTTGGGAGGAAAAGTGGAAGTGACAAAACTTTAAATGCTGTTTTCTTAAGAATTCTAAGGAAGTTTGTGTGGAGCTTTCTAACTGGACAACTGAAGATGTGATGGTTATATGATCTTGGGCAAGTTAATTGGCTTATCTAGTTTCAGTCTTCTATTTTATTAATATAATGAAGATTTTAAAGTCTGCTACCAACTCTTTACGTAATAAATAAAGAAAATAATCAGCGTATTAAAGTGAATAAGAGGTGAAACAACACCTATCAAAAATACTTATTTAGGGTTTTGGTTATTTATTTATTATTTGGTCAGTTGCAGAAGAATAAGAGCCTCTGGCTGATGGGCTAGATCAGGTTTGTCCAGCCTGTGGCCCATGGGCTACATGTGGCTCAGGATGACTTTGAATGTGGCCCAAAACAAATTTGTAAATTTTCTTAAACATGAGATTTTTTTTACAGCCTTCTTCTTTTTTAGCTCATAAGATATTGTTAGTGTATTTTATGTGTGGCCCAAGATAATACTTTTTCCAATGTGGCCCAGGGAAGCCAAAAGGTTGGACATCCCTGCCTCAGAGTATGTTTCCCAAACCTAGCTGATGAGAATTTCTGCTTTTAACAGGCATTTCACATGATTTTTTTTATAATCAGACAATTAGGAAAGTAACTTAAAACCTTCTCTATTCAAAGTGTGGTCCATGGACCAGCATTATCTGCATCACCTGGGAGCTTGTTGGAACTGCAGAATCTCAGCCTCTAACAAAGACCTGCTGAGTCAGAACCTGTGGTTTAACAAATTTCCAGTTGATTATAAGCACATTGAAGTTCAAGAAGCACTGACTTTAAACAGTAGTCCAACTTTTGATAAGAAATATTAACAACAGGGGGAAGCCGGGATGGCTCAGTGGGTTAAGTGCTCACTTTGCAGCTCCGGGGACCGAGGATGGAATCTCGGCCTCAGCCCGTGCAGACCTATCTATATGCTGAACTGGGAAGTGCCCCCAGTTTGGTTCTCACTGGGGTGAAACCCTGGCCCAGTTCCTGCCCTGTGCAGCCCCATGCCCACATGTGGAATGAAACTATGTGGAAAAACCAATGGTGTGCAATTATGGAGACTATTCTGGGCCCTCCTTCTCTCTCTCTCTGTCAAAAACAATAAAAATAAATCTTAAAAAAAAAAAAAAAGAATTATTAACACCTAGATGGTACCTTCAAACTATCCTTTACCAGGCCTTTCTCTTGAATAGGTTCAGATCTATATTTTTAATATGCCCTATTTTTCTCAGGAGTTCAGAATCTCATGCTTGGGATAAAACTTAAAGGTTGTTTCATCCAGTCCCTCAGCTGATGTTTAAAGCCCCTTATACTGTTGCTTAGTTAGTGGTTTCCTATCTTCCACTGAGACTCAGGGCATCCTATACTGTTTGGGGTAACTTTATTAGGAAGTTAGTCTTTGTTTTTAATACTCAGTTTAAATTTGATTTGCTATGACTTTAACCGATTGTCGTAGTTCTGTTCATTTTGTTTACTTTCTAGATGCATAAGAGAATATAATTTATCAAATATTTTGGTTAATAATGAACATGCTTGTTTTAATATTATTTTAGGATAAAAGTTCCAGTGTATAAGCGGGTAACGCCTAATGGAGAAATCCAGAAACTGATCATCACAGAAGAGGTAATAAGGATAAAATCTCATTTTCCATTTGGAAACAATCTAATTTGCGTGTATGTCTATAAAGAGGGGAGGAAAGAGGAACAAAGCTGACCTTTCTGCCAAGTATAATTTCTTTGATCATTTGTTAAAATGGTTGTATATTTAACCTCTAGCTCTTAGAAATTGTCAATTTGTTTTTACCAAGAAATGAAAGGGAACAGATCATCTGTTTTTCATGAATAAATTGGAGAACATCCACATGCTTACTTAAAATACATTTGAGATATAATTGTTTAAATTGTGGTATAGTAATAAAATTGAAAAGAAAAACTATGGTGAGGGTTATTTTGGGTTAAAAATAACAACGATAAGCAAACTACTTGAAGGTTAATTTTTTCTCATTTATTTAATAAATTTTCAGAAATCTTACTGAAATGTAAATTCATGAGGATAGTGACTGTCTCTCATCACCATTATTTCATTGCTTGTTGTCTGACTGACTGGATATGTACTTACTAGAATGAGAATGTGTGACAATGTCAGGAGTGCAGCTAGCTTTCTATTACAAGATGTTATTACAAAGAAAAGCCTTAATACTCACCATCTCTAATGATATGAATTTCAGACAGCTAAAATACGCCCTTATGCTGTAGCAGCAGTTCTCCGAAATATAAAGTTTACTAAAGATAGATACGACAGCTTCATTGAACTTCAAGAGAAATTACATCAGAACATTTGCAGGTTTGTGGCTGCATCTCCTATTCTCCTTGCCTTTTCTTCTCCCCATCACCCCTTTCTCCACTGGGTTTCCTTCCTATTTCCCCTCCCTTCTTTCTTCTTATGCAGATTTTTTTCAAAGCATTTCTAAAGTAATATGTAAAAGTAAAAAGAGTTGAAATTTGCCTTACCAGATAGCACATTGTTACTGCTTAGAAATAGTGTATTAATAGAAAAAAAGGAAATACATTTTAAATACTATACAGAGAATATCTGTTACAGCCCTAGAGATTTCCTTGCTTTTAGTTCTTTTGATTCAAATCATTAGTAGTGGTTTATACTATTAAATATAAACTATGGTAATTTAAAATGATGCTATTTTAAAAATGGAATTCTTTTGGCTTAATCTGATTTTTTTTTTTAAGATTTATTGTTTTTGACAGAGAGAGAGAGAGCGAGAGAGAGAGATACAGTCAGAGACAGAGAGAAGGGGGAGGGCCCAGAACAGTTTCCATAGTTGCACATCATTGGTTTTTTTCCACATAGTTTCTTTCCACAGGTGGGCTTGGGGCTGCACAGGGCAGGAACTGGGCCAGGGTCTCGCCCCGGTGAGAACTGAACTGGTGGTACTCCCCAGTTCAGCATATGGGTCTGCACGGGTCGGGGTCAGGATTTGAACCTTGGTCCCCGGGGCTGCAAAGTGAGCGCCTAACCCACTGAGCCATTCCGGCTTCCCTAAACTGAGTTTTTGAGTGAGTATAATTATAAATTGACAGATAAAACTTGAGACTTTTAAATGGCTGAATTTTCTTACAGCTTTGACATCATATACATCATGTCCTATACCGAGTCTTTTTAATGCAGATTCAAACCGTAATAATTCCTGAACTCCTAAATGTCCAGGGAAGGTAACAGTAGGAGTCCTTGAATTAGTTTCAGTATTTCAAAAATCCTATTTACTGATGATCAGGCTTTAGCTAACATATCAAGTATTTTTGTGTTGGTCCTCAAATATATCAACATGTTATCTCATTCTGACGAAAGGTGTGATTAGTAGTTTTGTGTGTGTGTGTGTATCTTGAACAAAAATAGAAAACAGAATTTTTATTTTTTAATAATGCATTTTGTTAAACCATGGAGACTGGAAGAGACTTGTATGTAAGTGATGGGCTAGGGACAAGGTTGAGGGGACTCTGACCATTTTCTTCTGGGATGAAAAAAATGTTAAAATAAAAATCACACCTGTAGTTAAGCTCACTGAAGTCTCTTTTTCCTGAAACATCTTTGCTCATGTGGTAGAAGAAACTTTGTTCTTCAGATTACAATGAACATTTTATAAGAAAAAAGTTCTTTTATAAAGAATCTGTTTGTTAGCTTGCTAATATGTCATTATTACACAAAACAATAAGAATTTAAAAATAATTTCAAAATAAACAACAAGATACAGGATTTCTGACAAGGATAGGTATAGCTAGTAAAGGATTAAGCCAGATTATCTGTCCTTGACACAGTTTCTTTGAAGAATCTATTTTTATCTAACTCAGAAGTCATTTCCTCACTTAATTAAACTTTAAGCTCTATTTAACTTGCTGTATTTGGAAATCATGAGCTTTTATGAAGGGAGGAAATAATTCACATCCTAATACTCTGGTGTGCTAGAGTCCTTATCTGACAGTAAGCTCTTAATTAACCTTTTTAGTGAGCTTTGGAAATTTGTATTTTTCAAGGAATATATTCAGTTAGTCTAAGTTGTCAAATTTATTGACGTAAAGTTTTAATGTTCATTTATTACCTTCTAATATCTGAAGCGAATAGCACCTTTTTCATGGTATCTTTTTCCTCTTGATCAGTATGGCTAAGATTTATCAACTGTATTGATTATGGTTTCATTGGCTCTTCTCTGGTTTTTGTCCTCTGTTTTTGTTTTTCATTGATTAAGCAGTGATCTCTGTAGGGCTAATTAGTTGCTACAACTGGGGCAAGACCCTCCTGCCTACTTTACCCATTGCCACATGCGTAGTGAGGTTTTCAGTTCGTCTGAGCACTGTTCCCCTTAGTACCCTTGGATGGGTCTTTGCCATGGCCTGGTTGTTTTTGCATACACCTGTGCTGATCAGTACTTAGCTGAATACTTGATGAGGAGTTTCTGCAGATCTCCAGAGCTTGTTCGCTCCGCACTCTCCTTTCCAGTACTCTGCTCGTTGAACTCCAGCCATCTTGGTCATCCTAGACTCTCAGCTGTATCTCTTCAAGCCAGGGGGTTCTCTGGGCCCCAACCATGTTCCCCTTTCCTGCCCTGAAGCTTGGAAACCCTTCCAAACAGGAAGCTGGGGAAATTGTAGGGCTCATTTGTCTCCTGTCCATCAGGAATTGTGGCCCTTTGTTGCCTGATGTCCAGTGCCAGCCATGAAAACTGCTTGTTTCATATATTTTGCCCCTTTAATGGTTGTTTCAGGCAACAGAATAAATCCAGTCTCTGTTAGTCTGTCTTGGCTAGAAGTATCCAGTGAGTTTTTTGCTTCAGTTATTTTACTTCTCACCTTTTTTTTTTTTTTAATTTTGTCTTTTGACAGAGAGAGAGAGACAGACAGACAGAGAGATCCAGTGGGAAGGGGGAGGGCCCAGAGCAGTCTCCATAGTTGACAGCATTAGTTTTCCATATACCATAGTTTCACCCCACAGGTGGGCACAGGGCTGCGCAGGGCAGGAACTGGGCTGGGAGCCTCCCACATAGGCCCTGGCAAGAACTGAACTGGGGGCACACCCCAGCTCAGCATATGGGTCCTCATGGGCAGGGCCCGGGATTCGAGGCTGCAAAGTGAGCGCTTACCTGCTGAGCCATCCTGGTTTCCCCTTACCGGTACTTTTCATATTTAGAATCCATTTGGTTCTTTTTTTAGTTTCTCTGTTTGTGCTGATACTGCCTCATCTCTTCATAACATGTGTATTCTCCCCACAATTCTTGAACAGTCTTTGTGCTTAGCAGCATTGAAATCTGGTCATTTGAAAATCTGGTCATCTTAGCATTGATTTTTTAGACAGGTTTTGTTTGAAGTATGAGTTATATCTCTCTGTTTCTTCTCATGATCACTGCTTTTTGATTACATATTATAGAAGATGCTCTTGATTTTGTTCTGTTACTAAGAGGAGTGGTTTTGTTCTTGCTGGCAACTACTCTTTAGCTGGAGTGAAACTTGAAACACTTGGCTAGACAAGACCTCTGCAGCTGCAGTGCCTGCATTTTGTGCTATTCCTGTCAGCTTTCACCTGCTGCTTTTTCACAACAGTACTTTAAAATTTTTTGCCAGTATGATAGGCAAAATCTTGATTTCTATTTTTAGTTTTCATAGCTATCTATATTTGAGATAGTAATCCTTTTTCTGTGCATATGTTATAAATCTTTTTTGTCAGTGTGTCTTTTAACTTTGGGGGTCTTTTGGGTATGTAAGTTTTTAAATTTGGATGTAGTCATCTGTCATTCTTCCTATATGAATTTTATGTTTGGTATCTAAATTAAGTAGGGGTATCCTATTCCACAGCATTAAACATTCTCTTACATTTTCTTTGAATAATTTTTTGTTTTCTTTTTTTTGTGTGAGTATATTTGCCTTTTGTTTTTCAAAATGTGTAGCTTTTTTATTCATCTGGAATATATTTTTGTGCGTATGATTAGTTTGAAGTTGAAATATTTTGAGATGCCGTTTTAGGATTATGGGACCAATATCAATATCTAAGAAAGGACCAATTTTCTTACCAATGGATTTTCCAATTATTAATTTATCTAAACTTATTACCATATATATTTCAACCTATGGTAGTTCTGGGATGATTATCTTCCACAAGCATATAACTCATTGAATAGAGTACCATTTCTTTTCTGCTTGTTAACATTTCTGTTATATTCAGCCATAGTTATTACGTTAATAAAATCTTTGATTACTAATGCATTTTATTTGTTTGGTATATGGATGTGGTTACACATCAATATGTAAATATATGTGTAAACATATCTAAAACCAATTTTAAGAAATCTTAAGAACACCATCATTCCTGACCACATTTCTCATTTTGAATTATCTGTTAGCTTAGAGCCAAATTAGTGACTCTTTGTGATAAGACTGGGGAACTTTAGATTCTAATATTAACTGGCTCTATTTTATATCTCTACTTCTATTTCTTTCTCTCCCAATTTGTAACTTACTGTAATTTCCTAAAGTTAGCTTAAATCCTTTGCAGATAAACTGTAGAACAATTTAAATTAATAGCTTTTGAACTTTTCTTATACATTAAACTTTAAATGTAATTCACAGTTCTTAAAATGAAATTTTCTCCATTGTTAAGATAATATAGCTATGTGACAAATTTAGGGGGAGGGGGGAAGCCATAAAGTAATTTAGTAGTTTATTCTAATTTAATAAAACATTTATGTTTACTTGAGGACACTAAGAGGAAATGGGTTAAAAGAGGTAATGTTAACTTTGAAAATGCCCTACTAACAGTCTTGAGAAAGTGTATTGAATTCACTTTAGCTACTAAAATAATGTGTTTTTATTAGCTTTATTTCTCATTACTTTTAATGGTTCCTTATACTCCTTCCTCTAAAGTTGCCATATAGTAACAAGTAATTTTAGGAAATGTCTAAAAATAATTTTTAATTATATAGTCTATGTTATCCTTAGAATTTCTACTTTGTAGTATACAAATCTCTTTTTCTCTCTCTTTCCTACTCTTTTCCTCTCTCCTTCTCTCTCAATATTTAGGAAAAGAGCGTTGGTTGCTATTGGTACCCATGACTTGGATACTTTGTCAGGCCCATTTACTTATACCGCAAAACGACCTTCAGATATCAAGTTCAAGCCTCTCAGTAAGACAAAGGAGTATACGGCCTGTGAACTGATGAACATATACAAGGTAAGTGTCCTTCTATATTATGCATAAATCATGGAGTTCCTTCAAAGTCCAGTCTTGGAATGACTAGAGAAAAGTAATAAGTGCTTTAAAAATAAAAATATCAGTGTCTGGGCTTCAACCCAGAGATACTGATCATTTAATCTAGAGAGGTGTCTGGGCATAGTTGTTTTATTTTTTATTACCTTTTTTTTGTTCTCTTGGATGATTTTAGTGTATAGCTAGAGTTGTGAACCACTGATCTAGACCGTACCACATTGTAATATTCTTATTTGGTTATAATTAGAACTCATGCAAGTATAAGGAACAGTAAGACTTAGCTAGTTTTTTTCTTTTTTTCTTTTTTGTGGGGAACAGTATTGCAAACTGTCTGCCTACCATTATTATCACTATAAAGTCCAGCAGTGAAAATGAATTCAGTCGTCACTTTAGATTGCATCTAACAAATAGAAGTAGTGCTTATTTAGAAAAAAGCAGCTGTTATCCTTGGCCTGATTTTCAGTGACTTCTACTGGTTTATCTAAACAGTTTTGTGATGGTGTATGTTTTATTTGAGATGATTCAGCCTTGCCTGTGCAAATCTATTTTCACTTTTTAAAAGTGGCTCAATTTTGTTCTCGTTTCTGCCCAGTAGGAGATGAGGCTTTGTAAATACGTTTAGGAATTATCTTTAAAACAGAATTTTCTATAATTTGGGGCTGTTTTGTTTTTCTCGCTTTCCCTCCTTTTATACTAGTGAGGTATGTAAACTAATTACATTGATAGAAACACAAAAAACTAATTTTGTTTGACTTAATTTCGTTTCAGACTGATAATCACCTTAAACACTATTTACATATCATTGAAAATAAACCTCTGTACCCAGTTATCTATGATAGCAATGGTGTCATCCTTTCCATGCCTCCGATCATTAATGGTGAGTTATTTCTTAAGCATTCTAGATATTTTTTCTGTCTCTTCTTACTCTTCAGCATTTCTTTTAAGATTCTGAATAGACTTGACTGAATCAAATCAAATAACTAAATCTGAGAATGTCAGGTCTTCGGTAGATTTTATTATGGTAATGGTTCATTTCATTCATTTATTCAACAACATTTTACTTGGGATTTTTATATAATTTATAAATGTGAAAATATTTTTAAGATTATAAATACTTTCTGATGCCAGTCTCCGGAGTCTGTTATATTCTTCCAGAGGGTGCTGATGTTTGGTTATTAACAGGTAATTTATTTAGTTAAACGCAAAATCAAATTCTGTTTTGTCTTGTTTTTTAAACTAAAGCTTGTAAACTGAATTTTACTCTCTTAAATTCTTTCTGAAGGCTTTTTTGATGAGGCATCTTGAAAATAATTACAAAATTTAATGACATAGAACACAGAGACATGTCCTTTTCTGGAGGTGAGAAGGGGGGTTAGTAGATTCACCCCCAGTGGAAAGGAGAGTCTGCCTTCTTGAGACCTTGGATGCTAGTAGTTAACAGTGGTTAAAAACCTGGGAATCAGAGTTAGCGAAATCCAGAGCCAAGTCTCAGCCTTTCTGCTTGTACCTTGTGATCATGTTCAGTGGGCTTAATCTCTGAACCTTAGCTATCTCACCTACAATTCTGTCACAGGTGTGGTGAAGATGCTGTGACACAGCCTCTGGTAAGTGCATGGCATAGCACCTGACACGCTGAGTGCACTCAGTTAGACTCGTTATTGTTTAATCTTTATTCTCCAGCTTGCAATGGCGCTTAAAATAAAAGTTGTATATCCCTTTACTTTGAGATGTTCATTTATTTTGTGTCCTAATTGAAATCTAGTTTCTATTTGGTAGAGCTATTTAGTTTATGCATATTTTTGAAACTGATTATGTTGTTGTTCTTGTTTTATGTTTGTTGTAGGAAATCATTCCAAAATAACACTAAATACTAGAAATGTATTTATTGAATGCACAGGAACTGACTTTACTAAGGTAAATAAAACTTTTTACTTTTTTTGTGCTGTCAGACAGGATAGATTTTACTGTTGGACCAAGACTAAGTGGCCACACTTTAAAATGTGTTTATTTTGAATGTGGGAACATATTTTAGAAATTTAGAAGATTAGAAGGATACATCTATTCCATACTTTAGTTATGGTGCTTTCATTCAATCGACAAATGTTTAATGAGCACTTATTCTCTTTCTGGTGCCATGAATTTAATAAGGAGTTGCATGTTTCTTGCCTTCAAGGAACTCATAGTGCAGTGGAAGACTTAGCTGTATACCTAACTGTAAAACAGAATGGAATTCTATTGTAATGCGATTTGGATCCCTGTTTACCTTAGTTGGCTTAATGTAAATGCTGACTAATTTTGTACTTTTGTGTACTTGGTAAAAATCTTTTCAAAATGAACTGGTTATAAAGAAGTTTTATTTAGCAGATTGATGAAGGGTTTATGTTCACAACATCTAAAGTATATAGAATAGTAATTCACTCACCTTTAGCTACAACATGGATTGGATTGGAGTGGTATGAAAATTATTTGCTATAGCATATGATTTCTTTATGCATGTTAAGTAAGGTCTAGAGTGAGATGCAGTTAAACAGTTTCTATGAAAGGTAAACTAGAATGGCATAAGAAAGCTGGAATACAGAAATAGGACAGATAAATGGCATTCACATACATCTTACAGAATTGGAGTGCTTGGTAAAGTATATCATTTATAACTTCATGTACCATATATGCTTTGCAAAAAATTAAAAATAAATTTATATATTAGACTTTGGATATATGTCTTGAAGCTTGTATATAAGAGTGAAGTATATAGAAAAGCAAAGCATATATCCCAATAAGGCTCCTGTATTTTTTCTAAGCATTTTTATTTTTCATTAAAAATTTGTTTTTAACAAATCTGTATGGCCTTCATTATGTATCAAGCATTGCTGTCTGTGTTGCAGACACGCACACATGCACATTTAATCCTCATAACCAAATGAGGTAGGAACTTTTATTATGTCCACTTAGCAGATGAAGAAACTAAGGTATAAAGACAGTAAATAATTTGCACAGAGCCAGACTGCTGGTAAGTGGCCGAGCTGTGGGTCAGGTATCTGTCTGCAAGGCTGATGAGATTGTTAAGTTTACTCCTGTCTTTGGCTGTATGTCTCTCTGGAGACTTGATGGACCCATAGGAGGGGTGGGGGGAATAAATGATTTGTCTCAGTCATGCATTGTATCTCTTAGCTGAATAAAAGCAGAACACCTAAAGATCAGGTCTTTATGTTTATTATTCGACTCCCTTTTTTAGAATGTATATATAAAAGTCCATTTTTAGGTGTTTGGGGAAAAGTATGTTAAATATTAATTTCCATCTGAGTAAAGAGAGAGTATGTATATTTATACATTAGCATAATATTTGTCTTTTTCCTTTGCAGGCAAAAATAGTTCTTGATATTATTGTCACCATGTTCAGTGAATATTGTGAGAATCAGTTTACGTAAGTTCATTTGGCACCTTTATTGATGGCCTGTTGTTCTGAAGACAAAGCACTAAGGCCTTGTTCTGAATACAAGGATGAAAAATTTGTTCCTGTGACTAGACATATAATCTTTTTGGAGAGCTAAGACGTGCATAAATAATGTATAAAATAAAAACTGATCAGTACTTTAAAAAGTTTCAGTGATGTAAGGGCAGGGTAGTGCTAGCTGAAGCACTCTGGGCGGGCCTCATGGAGGCAGTGAAACTTAAGCTGTGTTTCAGCACCTTTGAAGTTGAGAGTATAGACATGGAGGAACAGCAAAGGAAGGGCTACACAAAGGTAGAGAAGCATGTGTAAGAGCAAAGCATCTATCCCATATACTATATCAAGATTAGTATAATTTTTGCAAAGCTTATTTTTTAATAAAAGATTTATGGGGAATCTGGGACGGCTTAGCGGGTTAAGTGCTCACTTTGCAGCCCTGGGGACTGAGGATTGAGTCCCGGCACCGGCCTGTGTGGACCCATATGCTGAACTGGGGCATACTTCCCATTGTGGGAGGCCCCTAGCTCAGTTCCTGGCCTTCGTGGTCCCTGCCCACCTGTGTGGAACCAAAACTGTGTTGAAAGCTGATGACATACAACTATAGAGAGTGCTCTGGGCCCACCCCCTTCTCTCTGTCTCTCTTCGTCTCTATCAAAAACAATACAATAAAGCTTTATAAAAAAATTTTATTTAACAAACCTGTGTGGCCCTTACTGTGTGCCAGCATCATAGTTTATTCTAGAGGTTTAACTATAATTCACTGTAGAAAGCAGGGCTGAAATTTTATGGGCAATATCAGTTGCTTTTTATCTGTTGATTTGCATTTGAGTGGTTGTGTCAGTCAGCTTTCGTTGTGTGACACACCAGCCTGGTAAAGCCAGGAGCATGTGTGTCGCTGTTGGCAAGGAGTCCATGCACAGTGCATGGTTTACAGCCTGAGGAATAATCAGGTGGGCGCTACCTGGACAGACATGGGAGTCATAGGAGGTGAAATAGTAGTGATGGTGTATTTAGGGGGAGTAATCCGAACAGCAGTGTTGGAATGTGAATAGGTTAATGTGTTGAGGCTATAGTTGTAGACCAAGTGAAAGATTTGATTGCCATACTCATTTCTAGAATTTATTTACCCTTTTTTTCATAAGTATTTTATTTATTTTTATTTTTTCAGGGTTGAAGCAGCTGAGGTAGTTTTTCCTAATGGGAAATCATACACCTTTCCAGTAAGTATTTAAGAAGTGATGTTATGATTGTGACGACAATATAATGATGATGATGATGATGATGATGATGATGGCTATAGAGTGCTCATGGTTTATCTGTCCATCCATTCACCCACATGCTGGGCACTGTATGTGCATTTTATGGATTTAATCCTCACATTAACCCTATGATGGTGGATGCTATTATTATGCCCTTTTCTAGCTGGAGATACAGAGAGAACTTGAGATGTTAATTAGCTTGCCTATTACTAGTAAATGGGGGAGCTAGGATTTAAGCTCAGACAGTCCGACTTCAGCTCCTAACACAGTGCAATATACCACAGCATTATATGACCATAATTTCTGAAATTTATTCTCTTATTAACTAGCTGGGAAATTTATAGTCTTACCCCTTTAAGATTACTCAGCCATCTAAATTAGTCTGTTCACATTTGAATTAATAGTTGCTGAAGGCCATCTCTGTAACTAATAATCCCAAATATAGTAACAGAACTAATTTAGTGGTAAGCACAATTGTAAAGATATAGGATCATCTTGGTAATAAATCTAAACCAGCATTATTCTTAATTGTCTAGGCCTTTTCCCTCAAGATGGCTTCATAAATATAAAGGTGGCCATTATAAAACATGACAGCCTCCCAGTCATTTAGTTATGGTTCTGACTCAGGGAGGCCATATTTGGAGCTCTTTTTCTTTGGATTTTTCACTATTCCTCTCTTATAATATTTATGAAGTGAATAGAGCCCAGAATAACTCCTACTAAAAGTAGATAAAGCCTGCCAAGATCAAAACCTTCCCTTTCCTGATACCATTAGCATTTAGCATTATGCAGAGGGTGCCAACAAAATGTATACACCGTTTAAGAAAGAAAACACTGTATTAAAATTGTAGTACTCAGTATATACCAATAACAAAAGATGAATACAAGTCACTTTTGACTTCTGCAATTACAAGAGGTGCTCAAAGTGGTGACCATCAGTATTTATATAATAGTACATAGATAACAACTCTTAAAACATGTATACATTCTTTGGCACCCCCAAAATTTTATTCTAGAGTGTTAACTATAATTTAAAATAAATGTGTGAATATAGAAAGCATGACTGAAGTTATGGGCAGTATCATTTTTTTTTAAATTGATTTTAGTGGCTGTTATCAGTTAGCTTTTGTTATATAACAAACTACCCCAAGAGTTAGTGATTACTTAATTTATCTTGTGATCCCTTGGTCAGCTGGGTAGTTCTTCTGGTCTGGGCTCACTCCTGTGTAGTCAGCCAGTTGGTAGGCTAGCAGGTGGATCACTTGAGATCGCCTTGCTCATGTGTCTGCTTCTTGGCTGGAGGGTCAACAGGTCATCATCATCCAGTGGGCTGGTTTGGTCTTCATCACATGATGGTGGTTGCTGGATTCCCATAGCAAGAGAACATGTCCAGTGCCCTGTGTTTTTAAGCAAGAAACCTTGTTGGCCAAAGCCAATGATTTTGCTAGATTGGGGGGCGGGGATGAGGGGTGGGCAAGAAATAGAATCCAAGGGCAGGGAATCAGAGACAGGAAGAACTTGTGGCCATTTATACAGTTTACCACAGTAGTTGTTGGGGTTATCCAGAGGTGGCTTTGTATCCTGTTTTAAAATAATTCTGACTTGAAAAGTTTCATTTTCCTTTTTAATACGAAGAGTTGGTAAGTGTTAATAAAAGTGAAATATGCACTTTTGGGGAAAAAAATATATCTTCAAATTTGGTTCACTTTTCTCCTCATATAGATAAATTCTTGAAATCATTTATGGAAAACTTTCATAAATTTGAAATAGTGGGCTTTCTGAAAAGGAATACTACACCAATGTTTCATCATTTGTTAATTCATTTATTTCTACACTTGGACTAGAACAGTGGTCGGCAGCCGACCACTGGGAACAACTCTTCTCAGATTGTCCTCCTAGAAAACAATGATCCTTTAGGGAAAACTGATTCTTTTGCACATGAAATAGCATATTTTCTTAAACACTTTGAAAGTTTTTTGCTAGTCTTCTGTTATTTCATTTAAAAGAATAGAGCTTGGAATATAAGAACAAGAAGAAAAAAGTGGTAGGTAATCAGAGACACTGTGGTTAATTGTGTGAGCTTTCGAATTAAGCTACCTGAACTTGTTTATTCATTCATTCGTCTGTTACTTCATGCATGCATGCTTGTATTCATTAATTATATACCAAGTGTTTATTATCTAAACAGTGTTTTTCCAAGCACTGGGAATATAGCAGTTTACCATTGTGATCTGGGACTAGTTATTAATCTTAAACTCAGATTGTTTATGTGTAAAATGAGAAGACTAGTGGTATCTGTTATGAGGGTTAAGATTATCTTACAAGAGTGTCTTGCACTGTTTAGCTCATACTAGCTGTTCAGTTAAGGTTTGTTATTACTGTTGTAATCATTGCCATCCAGTCCAGTGCTTCTCAGACTCTAATGTTCATTCTCATCACCTAGGGATCTTGGTAACATTCAGGCTTAAGTTCAGTGGGTTTGGTGTCTAAACACCTGAGAGACTGCATCTCTAAGAAGCACTCAGGTGGAGATGATACTTCTGCCTGAGAATTACATTTTGAATAGCAAGGCTCTAGCTCATTGTCCTTACCTGAGTGCAGACGGGTTTTTAATTTACAGCCTTTTTGCTTGTGGCAGTTATACGTTTGAAAGTAATTAAAAAGTATTCACGATATATTTTCAAAGTTGCTAAGAAGCCTGCATTTTATGCGTGTTTGTTCCCTGGTAATTATACTCATATACTGTTTGAAGTCTAGTGGGTTCCAATCCATGAGATGCTCCCAACACTACCATCTCCTGGAGCAGCTTGATAACTATGAACGGAGGCATGGGTGCGTTTCCCCACCGGGAAAAGTATGAAAGGAATGTCTGTCATCATAACACTCTTAAACTTTGTATGATGGATAGTATACTGTGACACATGAACTATTCATTCTGGGTCATAAACACCGACTTGCGTGAGATGAAGCTGAAAATCTTCAAGATTTACAAGTATTTTAGAAATGTTGTAATACACCATTGTTTTATTGACCATCTAAAATGTTTGGCATTTTGTATTATTTCTGAGTAGTTCCAGTTGTCTAGCAAGTAAAATGTTAATGTATGAATATAATATAGCAAATATATTCTTCCATAATAATGTTTTGAAACACCAAGTTTACTTTCAATGTGTTGTTCTAGTGAGTTTCATGGGAGAGTAATGAAACCAATAATGAGTTCAGCTAGAGGCTAATTCTGTATCTGATGGGAAATGATTTTAAACTTCTCAAACTCTTTCTTTTAAGGAACTGGCTTACAGAAAGGAGATGATGAGAGCCGATCAAATTAACAAAAAAGTTGGAATCAGGTACATTCTGACAACTTCATTTATTTGTTTAGTTAGAGATAATTCAAGGACGAAGTGCACACAAGACTATTTAATTTTTCCTGAAAGAATGCTTGGGAGGGATTTTGATATCCCTTCAGTGTAAGTTAAGTGATGTTAGAATATCAGTTAGGGTGTCTGGTGTCTAATGAATTCAAACAGAAAGGTTACTATTTTCAGGTAGTAGCCTATTTTGAAACAGAATATAAACATGCTTTAAATAATCCAGTGACATCTATGTTTTGTATCTTCTCTATTTCAGAGAAACGCCAGAAAATCTTGCTAAGCTTCTTACCAGGATGTACTTAAAGTCAGAAGTCATTGGCGATGGGCATCAGATTGAGATTGAGATCCCACCAACCAGAGCTGACGTTATTCATGCATGTGACATTGTAGAGGATGTGGCTATTGCTTATGGATATAACAACATTCAGATGGCTCTCCCGAAAACATACACCATAGCTAATCAAGTAAGATTGCACCCTTAAGTAAACACTCCTTATTGTCAGAAATGCATTGTTGGATGCCAGGGAGGTTTCAAGAAAACCAGAACATAGGAATTAAGCAATATTTAGACATGCTCTGCTATGGAGGCATTTGCTATGGGGAGGATACAAAACAGATGCCCAATCGGTTAGAGTAAGTTGAAAACCTGTGATGACTAGTTCTTTGAAGAAAGACAGGTTTTGAGTGTGGAGCTCTTGTTGAATCTCTAACTGGGAGATTCAATTTTTTAACCAGGGCCCGGGGGCAGAAACTGTGTGTGGGAGGTGGAAGTGGGTTGGGAGGGTGGGTTGTATGTCTGTATAGGAGTATTTATTGGTAGTGAGGTGTGGGGGTGGTGTGGAAAGGGTGGTAATATGGTGGAAGGGTGCTTTTCTTTTAATGACATGTCTGTATAAATCTCTTCTTTTTTTAATTAAAAATTTCATTGAAGTGGAATAAATTAAAAACCTCTCTCCCCAGTTACCCCTTAATAAGCTCACAGAACTTCTGAGACACGACATGGCAGCCGCTGGATTCACGGAAGCGCTTACCTTTGCTCTGGTATGCTTTTCTGCTCAGCTGACAGTTTACTCTGAATCTCTTGAATTTTATTTAATCTATGATTCCTTATATCTAGACTGTTAGAATTTACAGGTTCTAGAAGAATAACTTTGTTGTTGAGATTGTACAATTTCTGGTAAAGAAATGTTGGAAGATTTCTTTTTAGTAACAGAAAAACATGAAGGACTAAAGTGTCTTAAAGGACAGATGACAACATGTTTTATAGTTTCATGTAAGTGTTGAGGGTTCATAGTGAATTTCATACTAAATTGTTATAATTTTTGGTCTTAACTCGATTGTGGCTGTGTCCACTAGATGCCGCCCTGGTTAAGGGCTTGGGGCTGTTCCACGTTACTCTTATTTCATTGTCTTTGAACATGTTCACAAACATTTGCTTTGAATTGAAAATCTGACATAAAAGGCCTAAATCAGGAAATGAATTTTATTACAAAATCAGAAGGAAATCCCCTTCCCTCACCAGATTGACAATTTGGAAAGAATAAAATGTGTGTGCAATTTGTAGTTCCCTTTTCTCTCTTGCTGAGCATTTCTATGGTGCCGACAGTTGTAGGTCTGAAATATTCGAGTCAATGTAGGGCGAAAACCAAATCGAGACAGGGCCAACGGAAAAAGCTACTACTACTTTATTTCCCCTCAACTCAGTTCTAGCCTGAAATTCTCAGTCCTTGAGAGTATTTACGGAAGGCAGTCATGGGATTACTACCAAGTACACAGGGTGACAGGGAGATGCTGTGCTCTCACGTTACCTTACTGAGCATTTGTAATTCACAGGACAGTGATATCAGAAGGGACCCTTCAGAGCCAGTTCACCACCTTCATTTTTCCAATTCAGCAGTCCTTGGTTCAACACTGTGTATGGTGTCTGTGGTATGCCAGGTGCTGTACCATGAGGACACCTGAGGCCACGAGAAGGTGATGAATTCCTAACAGAGTTGACTGGCAGCAGGAGACCCGTGGAGACTCTGGCCCTGGACTTCTACAGCGGTGCTTCTCCGTTTTCTCACGTGCTCAGTTTGCAGCACCGTGTCGTTCATGCACATATATGTGTTCATGTACAGTGTGAGCACCCTTGATTTTAGGGAGCAAAAAATGCAGGAAAAGCATCGAGAAATGGATTTTATTTTGTGAAATTGCATAAGGTGGCATAGGACGTGTTTTGTAACTGTGCGGCCCCAGGCATCTCAGGGGAGCACTTACACTTACCCTGCCTCCTGGCCCGTAGCTACTGTGCAGAGCGAGACCTTATCCTGGGCTGAGGGCCTTGCGTGGTAGGCTTTCCTGTCCACACAGCAGCTCATTTCGGTCACTTGTCCCACTGCATTCAGCCAGTTAGCTGTGGACCAGGCGTGCCAGCCCAGGCCTGTGACTGAGCTGTCCCACCAAAATGCCATCCTGTTCAGCTGCCCAATGTCATTTTACTATGTTGTTTATCCCCAGGAGGAAAGGAGGGAGATGAGTAAGAACAGTTTTCTACAGGAATTTCAACATTAAAGGCATTTCTAATTTAAAGTTACAGGGGAACCTGGGATGGCTCAGTAGGTTAAGCGCTCACTTTGCAGCCCTGGGGACTGAGGATCGAATCCCGGCCCTGGCCTGTGCGGACCCATATACTGAACTTGGGAGTGCCCCCAGTTCAGTTCTCACTGGGGTGAGACCCTGGCCCAGTTGTGCAGCCCGCGCCCACCTGTGGAATGAAACTATGTGGAAAAATCAATGGTGTGCAACTATGGAGACTTCTGGGCCCTCCCCCTTCTCTCTGTCTCTGTATCTGTATCTGTATCTCTCTCTCTCTCTCTGTCAAAAACAATAAAAATAAATCTTTAATTTAAAGTTACATACTTTCTAAGCAAACCTGAATATCTCTGAGCCTTGTAACAAGAGTAATAGCCTTTCTCTTCCTGAACTCAGCCCTTGACTTCCGAAGTATAATTCACAGCTCATTACGGTTTTTTGCTATATCTGCATACTAGTTGTAATATTTTCTTTTAAATTAGCTCACTTTTAAAACTAAATACCTAAATAGCCTTATAAAAATATTTGTAAAAATTTTAGGCTTCAGTGACCAGTTATATTTTTTCTAACACTTTAAAATAAACATATAAATATTAACATTTAAAAAATACTTCTTGTATACTAGCTACTGCCACTTCAGGATACCTTGATTTAAACTGCTTATCTCTGTCCCTTATTCATCATTATGATAAAGTACAAGGTCACTCAGAAGACCTTTTTTTTAATTCAGACAGTTCTAGTTCTGTTTGAGAGTAGAGTGCATTTCCTAATGCATTGATCACATTATGCTCAATCTTGTTACATAAACTCCTCTCTGTTGGGGAATATGGTCATTCCTAGCCTGCCCGCCACCATCCTCTGCTTCTACAGCGGTGGCAGGTCAGGGCTCTTTTCTTCTGTGAGGCCTGGCGAGAATCATTAGCACTGGCATTGGCATACAGCGCATCTAAACCCATTCTTTTTTTCTAAGTGAAATCTAGGCCAGCTAGTCCTTGAAGGCCATTTCATAGAGCGGTGCAGTGAGCAATATCACCCAAGACTTGAAAACAGCACGGTGATCTAAGAGTACCTCACTTTCCATGTTAACTTTTAAACTCTTTTTTCAAAAAGTTAGCATTAATATATGTGATCATTGTTTATTCTAAGTAAAGATTTATTATTTCTAATTTTTTTTGATCACTTGATTTGTGCCATGCATTATATTTGTATTATTTCATCTCATTTATCATTAAACTTGCTGTATCTAAGAGTAAGTTTTATTTTTACAACTTCTGCCAGCCATCCTGGCTTTTGAGGGCTCTAAGCATCTTTCTGTTTTTCGTAGATGAGTGCTTAGCAGTTTATTTATTACCCAGAGCTTTATCAAGCACATATACACAGAAGTTAATTGATACAAGTATAGTATATAGAACATTGAGCATTTAATGTCACTTAAATTCTCTCAGTTCTACCATTCCCCCACAAAACGTGTGGATTTACAAGATTACAATGGTCATCAAAACAGAAAGCTATAGGGACACCGAGGAGGGAGAGAATTTCTATGACTAGAGTCACGAGGGGTATTTTTATGGGAGAGGCATAAGTAGAGCTTGGGGGATGGCAGCAAGTCGGGCAGGAGGGAATTTCAGGTCAAGGCAGGGAAAAGTGTAAGGTTCAGGGAATGGTTAGGAGATTAGACTGGTAAGGTAAATGGGAAGAGTTTAGAAATGTCCCAAGTACAGGTTATACCACCAACCCCATGTGAAAAATTTATTGTAGCTCAGTATCACGGCTAGAACTCATTGTAAGAGATTTATTAATGTTAAGTTCTATCTGCTGTGGATCTGGGTTAATTGATATATGTTTATTCTTAGCTTTTTAACTCACTGATTTATATAGAGAATTGACATTGCTGTGAGACCACAGGTTGACATACAGCATTAAATAAATACTTTTTATATTAAATTGGTCATTGCTTTTCCATGTTGATTTATTTTGTATGTATTTCTTAGTGCTCCCAAGAAGATATTGCCGATAAACTTGGTTTGGATATCTCTGCAACAAAGGCAGTCCACATCAGTAACCCTAAGACAGCTGAATTTCAGGTAAGAATGTTAAGTAGATAAGAATTTGGGTAAAAACTGAGAGGCAATACATGAGTTATATAGTCTCTTTAATTATTATACCTCACATGACAAAAATCTTAGAGGTCTTTAAAAAAATCTCTCATTGGGCAGGTTTTATGTTCTTATGAGTACCACATACTTTGCTAACAGAAATTCTTAAAACTTCTCATAATCTTTCTTGGTTAACTTTATAGCTAGTTGTTACATGTTTTCTGCGCTCTAACCCAGTCTGAATTTTCCATTTCATGATTGATTTTTTTTTATTAGTTTTTTTTGACAGAGAGAGACAGAGAGAAGGGGGAGGGCCCAGAGCAGTCTCCATAGTTGACATTAGTTTTCCATATAGTTTTACTCCACAGGCGGACACAGGGCTGCGCAGGGCAGGAACTGGGCCGGGGTCTCGCCCCGGTGAGAACTGAACTGGGGGCACTCCCCAGTTCAGCATATGGGTCTGCACGGGCCGGGGCCGGGATTTGATTCTCGGTCCCCAGGGCTGCAAAGTGAGCGCTTAACCCACTGAGCCATCCTGGTTTCCCTGGTGTTCTTTTTAATAAGAGACGTTCAGATTCATTTGGATAGAGTGAGTTTTCAGTAAATACTGATTTTTATGTGAGTTTATTCCAAATTTTCTTTTTCTTGCAGTTTCATTATCAAATTTGATAGATTTAGTAAGATGTGCTAATGCTATGTTCTTCAGGGTTTACATTCTGTCATAATCTACTTTATATAAGTAGAATGAAGACAAATCAGAAACACATTAAATGTCACTATAAATAGCTGTGGCTCAGCACACTTAAAAGTCAATATTTCTGCATAAAATACATTAGAGATGAAAGTGAGTCTGTCTTTTAGATTTGACAGATTCGATATTTTATCCCCAGTTTATCAACAGATATGTCCTACCATTGTTTATATTTATTTATGGTTAAATTTAATTGGGAGTTGCTGATGGTTTTATAACTCAGTTTATTGTCTAAGTCTACTTTTCTCCTGCGTAATTCTTAACTTTGGGTATTTTCTGATAGTGAAGGGTGTCCCAAAATTCACGCAAGATTTAAATTCTGCGTCATTTGTGTGGTAAATTGTTGCCAATGGAAAACAAAGACAGCGTGACAGCTGACAGTTCACGGTTATTAAAAATGGAGTGCTACATGAAAGAACAACGCGTTTTCATTGTTGAGTAATGAAAATTTACAATTTTTAATTATAAACCTGTGTTTTCTATCAAAATTACTTCTTGCATGAATTTTGGGATACCCTTTAGATATATTAGTAATAGTAGTAGATGATGTGAATGGATAAAATACGAGGGATGTTATTTATCTAAAATATGTAAGATTTTATTATAATTATTATGAACAGAATTACAGAATGTTACCACATTCTCCAAAATTAGCAATAATATTCCTTAATATCCTCAAATATTTAGTCATTGTTCAAATTTTCTCAATTGTCTAAATTATTTTTAATAGTTTATTTGATTTGGGATTCAAATAAGTTTGCATGTCACAGTTGACTGATGTTCATCTTAAGATTCTTAAATGTGGGGAAGCTGGGATGGCTCAGTGGGTTGAGTGCTCATCTTGCAGCCTTAGGGTCCAAGGATCAAATCCCAGCCCCAGCCCATGTAGACCCATATGCTGAACTGGGGTGTGCCCCAGTTCAGTTCTCACTGGGGCGAGCTCCACGTAGGAGTCTCCCAGCCCAGTTCCTGCCCTGTATAGCCCTGTGCCCACCTGTGGAATGAAATTATGTAGAAAACCAATGACGTGGAACTATGGAGACTGCTCTGGGCCCTTCCCCGTCTCTCTGTCTCTCTCTGTCAAAAACAATAAAAATAAATATTAAAAAAAAAAAAGATTCTTAATTGTATAAACTGCCCATCCACATCTTTCCCCTCTCTCCTTCCCTCTCCTCCCCTCTCCTCCCCTCTCCTCCCCTCTCCTCCCCTCTCCACCCCTCTCCACTCCCCCTTCTCTTTCTGTTCCCTGTCTTCCTGCCCATTCCTTGTATGATGTTGAAGAAACTGGGTCATCTGTCCCCTAGAGTTCTCACATTTAGGATTTTGTTCAATATATTCCAGTGTCCGTCTATATTTCCAGGAAGTTCATAGATTTAGAAGCGTGACTGGATTCAGGTTTAAATTTTTTGTATTCTCTACGTTTTTAAATAAGCAAAGAAGGCTTGTCTGTAAAATAAACTGAAAAAAAATAACTAAGAAAAGTAATGTATAAAAGTAGCTTGTTTATATTCCAGTAAGTTAACCTTTTAAAACTGGTTTTGTTTCTGAATGGTTTAGGCACTGCCTCTTCAGTGGGGAATGTGAAGGATACTTAAGAGAGCACCAAATTGAAGGGTAGTAGCCACTTGCTGGTAGAGTGAAGTGTGATAGGAAAGATGTTCTCTTTCTCCCTCCACCCACAGTCTAGCAGGCCCTTCCAGGAGCTTCCTCTTCCTGGTGCAGGCACTAGTGCTGCTGTGATAGCTAGCATGGTCAGAGCAGCCTCCAGGGGAGTGGACCTTTGAGCAGGGACTTGAGGGAAGTTAGGTAGCCACAGGAAAATCTAGAGAAGACTACCAGGCAAAAGAAAGTGCAAGTGTGGAGGCCTGAGCTGGGCATTGGTGTGTGGTGTGTGTGGTGTGTGGTTGTATGGCTGGAGCAGGCATGAGGTTGGAGAGGGGCAAGGGCCAGATTCATATAGGGTCCCATGTAGGACATGGATTGTATTCAAAATCTGATGGAAACCTGATGGAGGCTTTTGAGCAGGGCAGTTAGTTCCGTGGTCTGATTTAAGTCTTAAAGGATCTCTCTGTGTGGGGAATAGACCATAAAGTGGCAGGAGTGAAAGTGGAGAAATCAGCTTGAGGCTCATGCACTAGTCCGGGCAAAAGATAATGATGTTGGAGTCTGACTGTAAAGCGTGGAATCTCAGTGATGATGTCATACCATTGCTCATTAAAATCCTTCCAGTCGCATTATGTGTTGAAAGCGAACTTATCTCATATATCTTAGAATGAGGAATGTATTTCACAGACAAAAGCAGGGAAGTTTTGAATTTTTTTTTTTTTTTAAACTAGTATTTGTATTTATACTTCTTTGGCTACTAAGCTGAAAACTATAGTCATAGTCTGCCCATAGCAGCTACATTGTGTGTTTTTTTTTTAAACAGGTTATTTATTTATTTATTTATTTATTTTTAATTGTTTTTGAGAGAGAGAGAGAGAGAGAGAGAGAGAGAGAGAGAGATACAGAGAGATACAGAGAGATACAGAGAGATACAGAGAGATACCGAGACAGAGAGAGAACTGAACTGGGGGAACTCCCCAGTTCAGCACATGCGTCCGCACGGGCCAGGGCCGGGACTCAATCCTTGGTCGCCGGCGCTGCAAAGCGAGTGCTTAACCCACTGAGCCATCCTGGCTTCCCCTACATTGTTTTTTATAGTGCCTACCGTACATATTTGTGTTTTGTTTTCCTCATTGTCCTGGTATTTTAATTGCATTTACATTTTTCCTGTGGTTTTTAAATTTTTTGATTAATTCATATTTAATCTATTTAAATGTTTGTATTTCTTGTAATCTACTTCAATTACTTTATAAAATAAGGCTGGATGTGAACACTTACATATTTGAAATCTTGAAAGCTAACTTTAATTTTAAAAATGATAATAAAATAACCAATCCTCAAGACAAGCAATTATATTTGTTAGAATAATTCTTTCTTATTTTTTAATCAAATTTATGATTTTTTATTTTGTAAGTTTGGAATTCAGAATATTTTAATTTTTTAATTTTTTAGTGTCCTAGAATTAAAAATTAAATGTGGCTTGCCTATATAGGCATTGCATTTTCCAGAAGTGTTTTCTTATGAAACCATAGATTCTTTTGGCTTTGTCTTTAACCAATTCAGTGGTCCCCGCTTATCCACGGTTTCACTTTCAGTACCTTTGATTAACGACAGTCAACCTGGTCCAACAGTATTTAATGTAAAATTCCAGAAATAAACAGTTCAGAAGTTTTAGGTTGCATGCCATTCTGAGTTAGCATGAAGAAATTTCATGCCAACCTACTCCGTTCGGCTCAGAACATGAATCATCCCTTTGTCCAGCATCTCCACCCTGCATTATTCTACTACTGCCTATTAGTCACTTAGTAGCTGACCAGGTTTTCAGACTGACTGTCATGGGATGGTAGTGCTTATGTTTCTGTAACCCTTATTTTACTTAATAATGGCCCCCAAATGCAAGAGTAGTGATGCTGGCAGTTCGATTACGCCAGACGGAAACTGTAAACTTTATCATATCTGTATGGAAAAAACGTCCTACACATAGAGGTTGGTACCATCTATGGTTTCAGGCATCCACTGGGGCTTTTGGACTGTCTATCCCGCACATGGATTGGGGTGTATTGTATGTCTCCGACTGGTTCCTGTCTAGTCAGAGCAATTTCACGTCTTCTCCTGTAGGTGGCGCGCACTACCCTTCTTCCTGGCCTCCTGAAGACCATAGCAGCAAATCGGAAGATGCCCCTTCCTCTGAAACTGTTTGAAATCTCTGACATTGTAGTAAAAGATGCTAGCAGAGGTAAGAATGAGTCACCTTTAATTGTATACTTGAAGCATTTTTTTTATTATTAAAGTTTCAACTGTGTAAAAGTAGAGAAAAATAGTATAATTGCCCTTGAGAATCTAGCACCCAGCTTCAACAGTTACCCACATGGCTGGGCTCCTTTCATGTAGACTCCAGCTCACTTCCCCATATTATTATAATGTAACTCCTAGACATCATATAATTTCATCAACAAACACTTTAGTGTGTATTTCTATAAGATAAAGACTACCGGTACCACTTTTGTCTCTTTGTTTTTAAATAACCTTTACCATTATCCTATCTTATTATCATCAAATATCTAGCTAATGTTTAAATTTTCCCATTTGTTTCATACATATAATTTTCATGATTGATTTTTTTTGAACCAATCCAAGCAAGGTCCAGATATGTGGTTACTGTATCTCTCATTTCTCTTAAGAATCGAATAATGTTTTTGAAGAGCCCTATTAAAACTTCAACTTGAGCAGCACTGTGGAACATTTCTTTTTTCTTGTACCACGTGATATAAGTGCATATTACTGTAAGGAACTTGAGATCTTGTCATTTTTTTTCAGTTACTGTTCCCGACCACTGTCATATTAATACTGGTGATTGTGAGTGTGTATTGCCAGTTTTTGTCTCTTTTGAGTATGCTCTGGACTTCTTAGTAGAGCAAACTGCTTGGTCCCACATTTGGAATGCAGTGGCTAATTAATAAATATATACCTAGTAAGAACTTATACCCAGTTGCTGAGGAAATCTGTCTTATTCAACCTTCCCATGTTTAATTTATACGTCTGCGTGTCTTCCAATTGATGCAAGTCTGATCGTTTTAAGCTGTACATGAGGTTGGCTCTGGTGAGCAGTGCCCTCAGGTGATGATGACAGTGGAGGCAGTATCTCCTTCGTTCTCTACACTTAACAGTTCAGCTCTTGGCTGTGCTCATTCAGTGCGTCTTACTCCAGCCTGCGGGACTCAGAGTCTGTTCTTCTGAGTCAGTTGACACAAACAGAGACGTTTCCTCTGTTGCTCCCGAAGAGGATAATATGGCTTCATTCTAACCAGCAAAGGCGGCCAAGGACAATTACTGTACATTGGCCTGTCTCTGGAAATAGCTATCACAGAGTCGTGTCCACCATGACGGTCTGTGTGTGGACTGTCCATAACAAACTTTTCAGCCAAGGTTGGGTTCCATGTGCTCCCCGGTATGTAGCCTGTTTTCAACTAACAGCATCACCTGGCATTTGTAGCGGCCTTTAACTTTTCACAAAAATTTGTAAACATACTTTTTCTCTTTTGATGGTTAAGTCAACTCTTTGAGGCAGATGAGATGATATAACATTGTCCCTTTTTAATCTGTAGGAAAATTAAGACAGAAAAGTAGTTGCGTAAGTATTGGACTTGGAGCTAGGGTCAGAATTTTGTTCTCATATGCTTATATCCTTAGAAAAGAAAAGTTAATTTTATTATCAGTCTGTGTAGAATTTTCTTTGGGTGGTAAATATTCTGTAATAGAAATCTGAAAACATTTTCAGTACCAGTCATAAGTAGTTTTGAGGGTTCTCAAAATCCTCCATTGATATAGATACCAAACTGAGAATTTGTTACATCCAGTGTCAGATTTTTCTGTTAACTTGGACTTGTTTTCTTTCATCTGAGTTCTTTGGGCTTTGTGTTGTTTTGATCTTTGGTGATTCAAGCATATTTATAAATACAGGATTAGGTTAATCGCGCTAGGTTGCCTCTGTTTCAGCAGGAGGCCTCTGCCCTGATTGCAAGGGCTCTACAGGGCCGAAGGCTGAGGAGCAAGCTGAGGTCCTCACAGTGGCCACAGGGAAGGTTTTGCTGTTGGCATGGAGCACTGTACAGTCCTGGGTAGAGGTGCCCTTTACTGATTTTTCTTTTCCTCTGTGTTTCTTGGGCAGGCCCAGACATAGACTCCACTCTGCCCTGTGCTTAGAGATGAACTCCCCTACTGGGGAGAGATGGTCTTACGTATCAGTGCTGCAGTCCCTGCATAATGAACAACCCTGGTGTTATCACCCCAGAAACCCCAGTAACCCAGTCCAAATACTTTTTAACTCAAAGGTTTGTTGCATTTCTGCTGCACTTGGTTTCTTCAAGAAGATAGTTCTCGTCTCACTAGTAGACTTCTTTTATTCCTGTTTTTAGTTGTGACTTTCTGCTCTGCTCTGTGTTCCCTGTGGAGCCATTTCTATCTGATAATTACTTTTGCCTGTTGTCTTATATCACTGTGGTTTATTCTTTTTCTTTAAAATTTTTGGTCATATCAGTGGGATTTGAAAAATGAGCAGGGGTACATATGCTCAGTAAGTTTACCATCTTGAAAACATAGCTTTGCTTTAATTTATTTGGAGTATGTTTCCTCTTTAGGTAGGCCTGGAGTCTATTTCATAACAAAAGTAGCTTTTTTGGTGGATTATTCTGAATATGTGCCTGTGGGCTCCCTCCGTATAATCTGGTGTACATAGAGGACAAATGGGCGGGGTGGTAGGGTAGGGGAAGGCACCACGGTTCTGAAGAGAGACTGAGGCCTGGGTTTGAGTCAGACTTCTGCTACTTACCAGCTGTTTGACTTGAGACAATTTATTCAACTTCTCTGTGCCTTAGTTTCCTCATCTGTACCATGGGGATAATGGCAGCACTTATTTCATTACGTTCATTATGAGGATGAAATGAAATTGCATTTGGAAAAAGTCCAGCCACATAATAAGCACTGTTTGGAGTTTGCTTTTACTATTAGGGCATTAGCAACTCTTAATGCCACAAAGCTAGCATCCTGTCCAGTCATTTTCTATGAGAATGACTTGAAAACCTTTGCTGGCCATTCACGGGCTAGCAGCGTTGGTGAGGCCCCTGGGGCTCGTTTTTATGCAGACCTTTGCCTTAATTGGTTTTTCTTCTGTTGTGGACTACTTTTATTTTTTTAGGATAAGAAAACCAAAATATACTAATGTGGGAATTTACTTAAGAAAAACAGGAATGTTTTTTTAGTAATTCATCACCCACTTCTCTTTAATGAATTGAGCACATATGTTTTTACTGTCTTCCCAACCAATAAACATTTTTCTTTTGGATTTACATTAGCCATTTCCTCCTAAATAATGTAGCTATTTTGAAGAAAAAAAGTCTTGACCGTTGAAGATGAACTGATAGAGGAGTTTTTCAGTTAATATGAAAATGTTACTATTTGGGTCAATAGCCAAACTACTGGTTCGAAAAGGGGTAGAAGTGTGTGGCAAGGGTGAGCAAGACAATCTCATTCATTGCACTGGTAGAAGTGTGGTTGAGGCCCTGAGAGGGAATGTATGGAATAGAGAAGGAGTTCACCAGTCTTGAGGGAGACAAGACCAGGGAACAGATTTTTATAGCTAGTGCTCTGAGGGAATATACAGGGTGTCCTATAGCACAGAGAAGGGTGTGGCAGTTGCCACTAACTTGTTTTGTAACACTTGGGAAAAACCTACTCTACCAGCCCCATGTCAGTTTTGCACAGGCAAGCATATCTTCCAAAGTGGAAATAAAAAAGGAATCTGGACTGGATTTCAATATGTCTCCCACACATTTGTCTGACCAGATTCCTGTAAGAGTAAATGAAAGTCCTAGCCCCAGGTTTCATGCTTGACCTCATTGTGGACTTTCTGGCTGACCGGAGTCCCCATTGGGAGGCTGTCGGGCCAGCTGCCGTTTGGTGACTGAGTCAGGCACACTTCTCAAGTATGAAGACTTCCACTGTGATTCAGACACATTCCAATTCTTCAGGGCTGAGCCAGCCATTGCATTTATAGAGTCTTAAGTTGCAAAGTTGCTGCAGCATTTAAAAAAATTAGTCATGACTGAAGGGACTAAGCTGATTTATCCCTTTTGTTGGGCAGAGTGGCATGTGTCTTTGGAATGAGAAGTGAATGTGGGCTGCTGTGGGGTAAATTTTCAGCTCTATAACTGGGAAGCAGCACATCAGGCTGCTGTGTGCGTTATTGATTGGTTCCAGCTGGCAATACTGTGTTTTTTTCTGCTAGATGTCAAGGATAACTAAACTAGAAACAAAATAGTAAAAATTTACTTTAAGGGAGCAGAGGACCTAATTGCTAAATCTTTATGCCCAGAAAGGCAACTCTATTTTATGAAGTCCAACACTTGGGCTTTTTATTAAACGCAGATTGAATTCTGCCATCACAGTTTATCCCATGATGGTCACTGAAGCTGCCAGTGTGCCTAGAAGCTCACTGAAGTGGCAGGAGAAAACACATCACTGGGTTGAGATTAAGTTTAAAAGGAACCATAGCCTGAGAAACATGACTTAGTTTGGTTTTGTAAACTGGATAGGGTGATGTAGATTTAGCACACATCAACCATGCAGTTGCCAATTTGACATATATCTGTGGAGAACCCTGAAAATCAAATTGCCATGCACTTTAGTTTCAACTGCTACATTTAAAGAATATAGGGTTTTAATAATTATCCTGGTAGATGGACTAGACGAAAGGCCCTTGACCACTCAGGGCTCCAGTTACCTCATTCACCTTAGCACACATGTGCTCTTAACTCCAAGCCTTCACTTCGTGCTCAGACCATTCCTACTTTCTCCCGAGTATTGCTGCAGAAGCTGCATTGCCTCTGCTTCCCAAATTATTGTTTAGCAGGTGATCCAACCTTTTGCTTCCCTGGGCCACATTAGAAGAATTGTCTTGTGCCTCACTTAAAATACACTAACACTAATGATAGATGATGAGCTAAAAAAACCCCAAAAACAACTCAATGTTTTAAGAGAGCTTACGGATTTGTGTTGGGCCACATCCAAAGCCATTCTGGGCCGCATGTGGCCAGTGAGCCATGGTTAGACAAGCTTGGTTTAAATAGTTTCTAAAATTGTGTTTTCCCTGAAGCTTATCTAAATCAGAGAATTATCTACTTCTTACTTTGACTAGTTTGAATATGGAGTACCAGAATTTATTTTTTAAACTTTATTTGTTTAATATGTATTTAAGATTCTTGTTCCTTTCCTTCCTGTGGCTGCATGGAACATAATAACTAACTCACTGTTCTTTTATGATTTGGTTGGTTCTTTCAGTTTGCTGTCAATTTGTACCATTCATGTATATGCTATATTGTAACCTACTGAAATACAGAGGCCTGATCTTTATAGTTTTTCTTATAACTCTTGGCCTGATAAAGAGTTCATTAAAAGCCTTGTCATTATGAGCTTGTGAAATACTTTAGCTCTGAGAAATTGTCCCTTAATTCTTCACCCGTCAAATAATGGAAGATTATCTAACCTCCATATGTGGAATGTGGTTTTCTGAAGAGAGCTTATGTCATCCGTCTGGATTAATTTTACTATTTCATATTTTTGGCATGTAGAATTTCCAATTAATAATTCAAAAAATATGGGTGAAAGGAATATTGACATTAATAATATTTGAAGTAACATCATTCGCATATATGATGGCATCTTAACTGTGTAAATAACATCATTTTTAATATAGAAAGTTATTTTAGTACATTTTGTTCCACATAGTTAAAATTTGCTAATGTGAGTATAATGTGCTCTGTCATGCGTTGCATATTATATACTTTTAATAGATAAAAATCCATTCCAGGTTTATGTTAACTAAATAAAAGCCAACCTACAAGGATGGCTTTTTCCTTCATGCATTGAGAAGGTCATAGATTTTTTTCTTTGACTATCAGCATTGTTTAAAGAAGAAAGAAATCTGTATTTTAATGCTATAATATAGATGCATTTTAAGAAAAATTGTTCTTAAGTTTTATTTTTGTTTTTAAAATTGAAAATATATTTGTAATATTCTTAAGAACTTCCATAAATATGTATTTCTAGTTCAAAAGTAATTCTATTCTCCTAGTATTTAATAAAAATACACATATCTCCTTCTCCCTAATTAGTTGCCAGGTGTTTTCTATGCACACACAGCCACATTTTACATTTTATATGTAGCCATGGATACAGACTGATACTTTTCTGGGTGTGCACCAATGAATTTATGCTTTACCTGTCCTGCTTTTTCCTGTGAACCTTGCTTTTTCCTAACGAACACATTCTGTCCACTTCATTCCTGTTAATGGCTACATAATATTCTATTGTACAGATGTCCTGTCGTTTATTTATTCATACTTCTAATGATGAATATTTAGATTGCTACCAGGTTTTTGTGAAAATATATCTGTTGTAATGAATATATTTATATTCTTAGAAATAAAATTGGTCATGCCATAGGTATGCACAGTAAATGTTTGCTATCTTGTCAAATTTTCTTTGAAAAAGGATTTTTTTATAAATTGGCAGTCCTACAAAGAGTGTATAAGGTTCCTGTTTTCCTGTTAGCTATAATTTTTTAAGGCATACATCTTCAGAGGATTCTTGTAGCTTTTTTGAATCATTTAATACTACTCTGGAGTTTTTCAGGAGATATGTATACCAGTAAGTAAGGTTCAGTCTCTTGGGGACCAGTGTTAAAGAAATTTGAAGAAATTTATGTGATGGAATAGATAGACTAAAAATCAAGGTGCTTTGTGTTATTAAAAATTTATGAGCTTGGCCAGACTGTTCATCTTAAGCTCAGCGGTTATCCTGAAGCCTTTTTGGTTTTTAGGCGTTCTCCTAGCATCTAGATGCATGTGGGCGTAGAGATGGAAAGGTTGAAGACTGCCCTTTTCTAGTCTGCCATATGTGATAACCTAGCACCCCTAATTTGCTTTTAATCATTGGTACTTTGGTGAAAAGATCTACAGCATGTAAGAATCTGTGCTAAAAATTTGTGTTGTATTGTCATCTACTAAGGGGCAGGATGTACTATTTTTTCCTTTCTCTTCTTTCAAAAAAAAATTGTTTGGCACATTCTGTCAGCTTGCAGAATCGTAGCCAGCCACCCTCCTTTGGGTGGTTTAGATCAGCCTCTCCAGGCAGGACTTTGAAGTCTGTGAAATATATTGGTAATGTAGGCTGACATACTTGGCAAGCCCATTTTAAAAGCAGAATTGTTTGATGGCAGGACACAAGAGGTCTGTTAACTGGGTTATAAAGAACTGAGTCATTTCCAGCAAACCCTTGTTTTGGCATGAAAGTTAAATAGTTCTTATTTTGTGGTTTGCAGTCAGTGAACTTGTGATGTAATATGGTCCCAAATGCAAAATACTAGGAAATGGGAATTTCAGTATATCGAGCATTTTCTCCAGGGAGGAATTGGTGTAACTGAGTATGTGGTTATCTTCTCTCTTTTTTCAGTTTGGCCACAGTAGAGGGAATATCTTAGCAAGATGTGAGGAAGCAAGTCTAGAGGGAATGGTAGCACTTGGGAAATGTGAAAGACCAGCCCATCAGTGGTGGGAATTAGAAGGGGCTGCCTGAATAATGAGTTTAATCTAATTCTTATGGTGGTTTTTAGTACAAAGCCTTAAAAGTCAGGAGCTTTTTAAAAAATACTGCAAATTGAATCTAAAAATATATAGCTCATTATTGTGTATGTATGTCTACTCTAAACATCCTGAAACCTTTCTTGGATTATAATTTTTTAGAAGTCCTATATGTTTTATTGTAATTTTAGTATTCTGGTCATAAAAAAAAAAATCACTTAATTTTAAATTCTAAATCTTTAAACCAGATGTTGTTCCTCTTATCAGAAAGGTAAGTTTTACACAATTTGGAGATCAGGAAATAAGTATTCCAAGGCAAAGGTTACCAAAATAAAGCTTCCAGTTTATGTTGTTAAGCTTTCTGAATGGTGGCCTTAACTGTTGGGCTCTTCTCTCACAGCAAAAAAATGGAACAACAAAGTAGCTTCAGTACGTGGCTGTGTGTTAAAGTGGAAGCATGTGACACCAACAAATGGGGAACACATGGCAGAGATGCCCAGGAGCAAGTCAATGTTATGAAAGGGATAATTTAGTTCTGTTTCATTTCATTTTCTTCCCTTCAAGGAGGGAGGGAGGGAAGGGAGCTGGGAGAGACAGCAAAAAAGAGAGAGATCCTGTAGAGGAATCAGGCCTTTCATTTTAGTTTGTGCATGTGGTTGATTTCGTGAGGTTTTATGCCTGCTTGATTTTAATATTAATCTTTATTCTTACACCTTCAGTTAAAGCTTTTAGATACCAGATTACTTTATCCTTGCAAATGGAAATGATAGAGTGTGACAGTAGTACAGCACTCACTTTCCCACATCAGCTGATTTTGTGCTGACTTAGAATGTGGCCCTCGCACTGATCTGGTCTTGTTAAATGTGTGTGTGCTTACCTCCCTTTGCAGGGTTTGTTTATTTATTCACAAAATAATTGTTGAGAGTTTTGCCTATGCAGGCCCTGTGCTGACTTTGACCTTTGCCCTCCAGGGATACCCAGAGTGCAGTGCCTTGAACATAGTAGGCACTAAGAAATACTACATGACAAGAACAGTTATTTCTCCACATGTGTTCAGTCATCATTTAACTTAGAATATACTTGGCATGAATTACAGTACTGCTGATGGGTAGGAACTTTAGTTAATTGACTTCTAAAAATAATTTATTCTAGTTGCTTAACTAGAATTCTTAAATATCATGAAAACTTTTCAAAACTCAAACATCTGTGTATTATATCAAAAACATTTCAAGAATGCACATCTTTGACCATATTAAGTAGGTATATATATCCATATATGAGTTTGCCCTTACATTGTTTTCATCTAAACCTTTTAGAGACTTAGAGACTTATTTAAAATCCTTTAGAGATTTAGAGGTTTTCACTGTACAGTGGAAAGAGCGTGGGTTTTAGAGTCAGACTATCCCAGTCAAATCCTGGTTCTAGGGGAAGCCGGGATGGCTCAGTAGGTTAGGCGCTCACTTTGCAGCGCCGGGGACCGAGGATCGAATCCCGGCCCCGGCCCGTGCGGAACCATATGCTGAACTGGGAGCTCCCCTAGATCAGTTCTCTCTCTGTCTCTGTATCTCTCTCTCTCTCTCTCCTCTGTCAAAATAAATAAATAAATTAAAAAATATTTGAATACAATTAAAAAATATATATATTAAAAAAAAAAAAATCCTGGTTCTATAACTCATTAATTATATAATTAATTGCAGTTAACTTCCGCCAGTTGGCTTGACTTTGGGCAAAATCTTTCTGAGCTTTTGTTTCTCTATTTTACTTTCCTTATTCTATTTTATAGGGATAACAAAACCTACCCTATGTGATTGTTTTGAGAATTAAATAAGATTATAGACATATTAATAGATAGGTACTAAGTACCTGGCACATGGCAGGTAATAACATTAGTTTTACCCCATTTATGTATTTGCACACTTTTATATTATACTTCAATAGCTAAGTACAGTGTCTTAAAATACCCATGTGCTTTATTTGGATATCTGGAACGTAAAAGGCATTCTATATTTTGTGTCAATTATGGCAATGGGACTTGTTAATCAAAAATCTTTAAGGCTGAAAGTTTTTCTAAAAGAAAGAATTTATTGAGTCACATGCTAGCCATAAAAAGGACCAGGCCCTGGGGTGTGTGGCCTAAACCAACAGCAGGGCGAGATGGAGAAGACAAACTTGTCTGCTATCCTGGGATTGATGGGACTGTTTCATACAGTGAGTTAGGAGAAGAAAGATGTACCGGTAAGTTGTTTTGAAAGAATTTACGTTGGCTGTGATAAAGGGGGCAGAAAAGGAGAAGTGGGGCACAGTTCTGGGATAGGTGCATAGACAGTTAGGAAGGTGTATTTGCTGCTTTTGGATTGGTTGTGGGCAACAGTCTGGAAAGTTCATGAGTAACTAGGGTGCAGTGGCTTTTGATGGTCAGCTGAGTCAACTGTTCTTTCTAGATCCTTGAGGAAACAGCCATGTGAAAGTTGATGGAAAGTTTCAATATACATTCAGAAATGTAAGCAGTCATTTGTTGGTTTCAGGTCTTTGGCTATTCATTGATTAACCTCCCATGTCTCTTCTACCCTCTGGCCTGCTGAAATTTAATAAGACATCTCAGAATTTTTTCTTCTCAGAATAAATCTATGGAGGAACTTTTGCCCAATACATGCTAATATGAAGCAGCTTTTTATTTTTTATTTCATTTCCCCAGATAGACATTAACTTATTCTTTTTTTCTTATCCTAATTTGAAAAGCAAAATGAAACCAACATTTATTCAGTGTTTGTGTTAGAGCAGTGGTCTCCAGAATTTATTAAGGGCTACAATTGTATATACTGTTATAAAGTTAAATGATCACCATTGAATTTGAGTCTACCTTGATATGCTATGCATTTCTTTAAAAATGAAAAGTTCCAATACTGGTTTAGGGTTTTATAACCATCACTACAATATACAAAACAGTTCTCTCTCACCCTGAAACCCTTCATGTTGTCTCATTGTAGTCACATTTCCCTCTCCCATGTTGAACTTCAGGCAACTACTATCCTCAGTTGCTGTAGTTTTGGTATTTGCAGAATGTCATGCACATGGACTCATGTTGTATGTAGCCTTTTGATACTGGCCTTTTATTCAGCATAACACCCTTGAGATTAATCTAAATTGTCAAGTCTTTCAACCAGTTCCTTTTTATTGCGGAGTAGTATTCCATTATGAATATAAACTGCCATTTGTTATTCAGTCACCCATCAAGGTTTATTTGGATTATTGCAGTTATTTTAAAAAATATTACCTTTTGGGGAAGCTGGGATGGCTCAGCGGGTTAAGTGCTTGCTTTGCAGCCCTGGAGACTGAGGATCGAATCTCGGCCTTGGCCCGTGTGGACCCATATGTTGAACGTGGGTGTGCTTCCCATGCAGGAGGCCCCCAGTCCAGTTCCCGCCCTGTGAGGCCCCCGCCCACCTGTGTGGAATGAAACCATGTTGAAAACTGATGACATACAACTATGGAGACTGCTCTGAGGGTCACCTCTGTCTCTCTCTGTCTCTGTCAAAAACAAGAAAATAAATCTTTAAAAAAATATATATTACTTTTTGTTTCTGAATTTCAAAGTAATAAAAATAAGGTTGTTTGGAAAAAATCCAGCCATTGTCAGTATAATGAAAATGGTTACATGACTGGATTCTTTCTGGACAGCCCTCATATACTTATCAAGGAAAAAGTAGAAAATAGATATAACTTTGAAAAAAAGCATCCCTGCCCAAACATACCGTCTCTCAACATGTAGATGTATTAATATTTCTTTTTAGTTTTTTTTCTATTCCTGGAGTTTTTTGACTTATGGTTACATTTATATAGTTGTAATTATTATCTTCATATATTGCTTTTTTATTTTTAATTGTGAAGTGAATATAAAATATGGTTTGACAAGATTATTATGAAGTAAATACTAATATAACCTTCCAAATTAAAAAGTGGAATATTTCTAGTATCTTAAGCTTTCTGTAAGATCCTACTCCATCGGATCATCTTCCCTTTACCTACAATAATCACTGCCAAATTTTGTGATAGTCATTTCCTTCTTTGCCTCATTATTTTCCAACCTACATATGATCTTTGAATAACATAATTTAGTTTTGACGGTTTTCAACTTTATGGTTCCCTGTTTTGTTTGTTTACTATTTCAAGTATTTGCTGTAGCGCTATTATGATAAATCTTCATAAAAATGTTTTTTAGCCACTTACTATTCTGATGAGAGATTGTACTTTATATAGTCCAGGCTTGTCCAACCTGCCACTCGCAGGTCATGTATGGCACAGGATGGCTCTGTCTGTGATCCAACACAAATTTATAAACTTTCTTAAGATGTTAGGAGATTCTTTTGCGATATGTTTTTTTTTTAGCTCATCAGCTATCATTGGTGTTAAGTTTATTTTTGTGTGTAGCCCAAAATAATTCTTCTTTCAATGTACCCCAGGAAAACCAAAAGGTTGGACACCCCTAATTTTGCCATTCCCAGTTGGTTTCTGACTTCACTATTGGAACTAAGCCTTTATGACGAAATAAAGTCTTTCTACATTAAATCTTTTTTTGTATTTAGAGTTATTCCCTTTATACAGTATTGTGAATAAAAGCATACGAAGTTTTAAGGCTCTGATAATGTTGCTAAATTGTTAACGAAGAGTTTTTTTACTAGGTGTATACTAAGTGAAGCCTTATTGTTCCTGGGCCAGAGTTGAGGCTTTTCCACACCTCCCCAAATAAAAACACCTCAGGGAATTTGATGGTTGAAAAATCACCTTGTCTTGCATTTCTAAGGTTGAATGGCTCTCTATGTACTGTTTTACTAATCTGTTTTCTTTTTTGTTGACTTTGCCCAAGTTTGTGCTAGGGTAAATCAGATTCTTAAGTAGTGGTCAGTGTGGCCTTGTGACTAATTCCTCCTAACTCTTTTACTTTCTCAGATGTCGGTGCAAGAAACTACAGGCATCTCTGTGCTGTTTATTACAACAAGAATCCTGGGTTTGAGGTCATCCACGGGCTACTGGACAGAATTATGCAGCTGCTCGATGTGCCTCCTGGCGAAAAGAAGGGAGGATATGCGATCAAAGCATCAGAAGGTGAGACAGATCAGCTGATTCCAGAGGTGGTGATAATATAATGGAGAGGCCTAGCCCTCTTTCTGATAAAGTGTTTTTTGGTTTTGATTTGAGGAGGGAGGCAAGAGGTAGAGCCTCATTTCAATGACTTATTCGTATCTTCTAGAAAATATCCCTCTTCCCTTCCACATTTTAAGAAAATGTTTTTCAGAGCCTTCGCAATGCTGCTCAGCTCTAGCTGAGAGTTAGTAACCCCCAGTTACCAGCACCATTAAGCCACCAGCACCATGGTGAACCCAGAAGTCCAAAATGAAAGTTGAGAGAACCTAAACTGATAATTTGTACTCAAAAGCCACCTGTCTGAAGCCTTTAAGGCAAACACACACCTCAAAAGTTGCTCTGAAAGATTTCATATATGTTAATGAAGTCATGAAATTGAGGAAGAGTGAGAACCTCCTGTCTCAAAGCCCAAGTACAGTCAGACCTCTGTTAAAGAGTGTAAGGCTAACTAAATGGGAGGCAGTTTCGCTTCTTGAGGGCACCTGGGAAGGTATTCATGAGATGGGCCTTTGAAAAAAGAAATAAGGGGAGACAGGAAGCAAGGAAAGCAAAACATGAGCAAAGCCGAAATGGTATTCCTATGGGGTAGTGTGGTCTGGTTTGACTATAGGGTGAGGAAGTAGCTTTAGGACTATGTTTAGAGTTGTGAATGCTAGAATAAACGATCTTAGCTAATTAGGGGGAAAATATTGAAGCTCCTTCTTCCTTTACTTTTCAAGCAGATGAGTAATATGATTACATTTGCACTGCAGAGGGATTAATCTGGCAGCAATATGTAGGTTGGGTAGCAGAGAGTAGAGGTGAAGAGATGGTTGTATAGTGTCTGATAGAGCAGTTAGAATGAGGACCTGAACTTGAACACTGGCCGTGGTTATACCAAGGAGAAGACTGATTTCAGAAGCCTGAGGAAGATAGCAGCTACAGCATTCAGCATTTGGAAAAGTTTATGATATGTGCCACTTGGAACCTTTTATGGTACAGTGAATATGTATTGATCTTTTTAAAAGTCAGATTTTTATTCTAAACCTATGACATTATAATTTGAATCCTATATATTTTAGCACCAAAACAGTATAATACTTAGAACTTAATTTCCCTAATATGTAGATGTCTGTTATTTTGGTTTGGAGTATATTTTTTATTAGAAAATATATTCATAAACTGTAACCACTTAGGATGTGTTTGTAGATCTTTATGTTCAATTTTTTAGGCCAAGTTGTAACTATGGCTTTTGATTAAGTCTGAAGACAGCTGTTTCCTTGTATTTACTTTGGCTCTCATAGTAGAGTATTGTAATGTTTGTAAGTTTTTATAGCTGTGAAATGCCTACATTTATGAATTTGAGAAGCTTTGCTACAACTTCTTTATACCTAGAGGTGGCCTGGATCAGTATATTTTAATATATCTAACTTTTTTTTTTTTTTAAAGAGACAGGTATTTACTTTCACTGTCCCTAACAGCACTAGCCACATCATTTTTCTTAGGATGTTTTCTGTAAGAGCCATCAAGCAAAGAGAATTAGTGTCATTATAAATAATAGTTCCTCATTTCTCATAGGAATTTCGAAGTCTATTTTGATTATCTAATGACAAATACAATTGAACTTTTTTTTTTATGGTTAAAGAAATCAAGACCCAAAGAAGTGGCTTGTCAAAATAAGTCAGCAGCAAAGGAGGTATTAGTTCTTCATCTAAAATTTCATATATATATGAATATCTATAAATACAGGAATTTGGTTGCTGAGGTGTGTTTAGCTACATCATTTTTTTAAATTTGTATTTTGCATGTCACTTTTTCTGCTGAGAAAAGGTCTTCTGAGTATCAAAAAGAAGAGTAGAGACAGATTAAGAACTACATTTCCTGTCATTCCTAATTACTGAGCTGTCTTCTATTACTCTGGCATATGGTTTTCCATTTAATAATTAAAAGCCCCTAGTGGCTTTGCAGTTAGAGTTGAGCTAAGTCTGTTCACCAGAGACTCCTGCTAATGTCAGTCCATTGGCAGTTATACCTGATTTCTTCCTGTCCTTTCTAATGGACACCGCCAGCTTCCTTTTGTGTGGCTTTGTTTGGAGGTAGGGGTGAGTGCAACAGAACTTGATTCTCCTTTGGGAAACTTGGCCCAGTCCACTGTAAGAGAAATCTGGAAACTCATTTGATGGATCATCACATTGATCCCAAGGAGTTCTGTTGACATTGGTGTGTAACCTTATTATTCAGGCAGCAGCCCTCTGGCGTGGGGCGACTCTGCAGAAGCACTCCTTGTGGCCCTGACCATGGCCATTTAGAAGCTGTGGTCGCTTAGTCTCACACAGTTTTCATTTGCTGAGCACCCTTGCATTTAAGAATGGGTGGGACAGAATGTCGTGTTGCTGATAGAATAAGGTCAATTGTTGATTAGAAAAAAGGAAAGCAGGAGCTTTAACTTTTTTTGCAGATTGTAGTGTTTTGAGGGTTTCAAAAACTCAGAATGTTTGGTGGCATTTGATCAGATTCTGACAGCATACCTATGCTCTTTTTCAGGCTTCTTCCCCTTAGTTTTGTGGTTTGTTGCAAACTAAATTATGTATGTTAAGATGCATTTGTCCTTTCCAAAAACCACTTCTGGGCAAGGGAAATTCTCAATATTTTTGTGTTTAAACCGTTTTATGGTTCTTGGGCAAATCAGTGGCAGAAATCATTTCTTGTAGAAGGTAGTGGGCTTTATGTGGGATTGGCTGCATTGATTTGAGGGTGTATTTTTTCCCCTTTAATTTGTTACCTATTTCAGTTTTATTTACTTATAGTTCTACAGAAGTTTTTAATTTAACGTGAGACAAAATCCCTGATGGAGAGATAGTTTTAGAACTTTTGGTTGTGACAACTCAAGTTTTCATGCTGTTCAGAATTCATTTTGTGAAATGAAAAATACCCTTGTAAATAATATGCACATTTAATCCTGCACCATATGTACACACAGTGGTTACCTTCTGTTACAGTAATACCTAATGATCATTGACTTGACCTGTAGGTCATGACCTTTCTCCTCTTTCAGGACACCTGTGAAAGATTTCAGATACAAGAAAATATGGGTGAAATTGTGTTGTTTCTCTGGTCTTCACACTAGTTTTTAGTGTAATATGAGCTGGGAAATATTAGAGAAGAATATATACTAAACAGCTTGTTGGAGTCAAGGTGTTCCATTTATGGTTTGATTTACACAAAATGTTCTGGACTAGAGTAAAGCGGGAACTGCATGTCATACCCACATTTAGTTACCATCAACCAAGATGTTACTCTGTTAAGGCATTGAATTAAAAGAAAAAAAGGTTGGGAAATTTTTCGGCTTCTTGACCTTACTACTGTGTGTGTGAAAAATAGTCTCTATTTCTTTGATTCTCTACTTTTGTGTATGAGGCAAGCTTCAAATACTACAGTTCTCACTACCTTCTTTGAAGGTATTAAAGGACTCTAAGCAATGTTAAACACACAAGTAGTAATCACCAAAGTCAAAACAGCAAGAAACATGGGCCGTGGTGTTTACAGAAGCTTTGGCAGCTGTCACACAGTTCACTGAGCCCTGTGCTGATTTGAGCATGTTTAGCGTTGACCGCTTTTTCTTATATGTACAGGCAGAGTTCTTAGCACTCATGCTCACGCTTTTTTGGAGGAGAGGGGAGTACTTATTTGACATTTTAGTAGGCGGCAAAATAGAGTGCTTCACCCAGGTCGCACTGGGATGAGTTGGTCAGCTCACCTTCCCTTCTAATAGATATTGTTGTAACAACATTTCTCAGCCTTTTAAAAAAGGATCTGCCCCCTAAGGATTTTTTTTACATGTCTTTCCTAATTGCCCCGCCATAAAGTTTTAATACCACAGATTTACTGCTTGCTACAGACTCTTTTTCAAGAAAAGACCTATATCGCTCAACTCTTTTCTTGAGAAATATTTTAAGAAATTTGCAAGTAGACATCAGAGTCAGCATACTAGTCTCCTTGGTCAGCCCCGTCACGCTTAGTCCATTAGCAGTCCTTCCAACGTTAAAATAAATTTATCTATAAGGAAAGCCTGATAATTTGAGATTGTGTTGAGGCTTTAATCATAGAGTCTGTATAAGACTCGGAAAGATTCTGAAAGAAAACATTTTTGCCATACCTAGGGAATTTATAAACTACTTAGACAATGCTCTATTTATATGTTAGATTTTTTAGTAACAGTTTCAGTAATACATTATGTATTAAAATATGTGTCAGAGACTGAATATGGACCCATTTACAGTGGGGCTGGAGCAAATGTTGGTTTCCACATCCTTTCAGGGCACTTTGCAACTTGGTCTCTCCCATGCAAGGGCTTTGTTTAGGGTGATGAACTTGGGGCCAGCTTTTTTTTTTTCTTCTTCTAACTTTGCTTATTTATCCTCTCAGAATAATGAAGTTGTTTCTTTGGATTCCCATAGCTTTTTGACCATTTCTATTTGCTCCTCCCTTACTTAGTTGAACCAAAGTTAGAGTTTGATATAATAACTTTCACTGCTCAGTAGCTAATAGCTCACTATCTGTTATGGTTTATCTAGGAAATTAGAAGGTTGTTAAAAATCGCTTTTTGCCTAGCATTTTCCCGATATTTCTTTTTAACAAGCAAGACTCCAGCAGCTTTTAATACTAATGCATGCTTAGATTAAAAAAAATACTGTATTAATCCATAAACTTCTTTGTTTAAAAGTTAGAAATGTACATTTACTGTGGGCATCAGGGAAGCAGAAATTCAGACAAGCATCCAGAAGACATCTGTCTTCTCCAGCGTTTCTTTCTCTGCCAGCACCTTTCTTCTCATCGCCCCATATTATGCTTCGTTAGACACCCCTCCCTCCTTTCTGCCTTTTAGGTTAAATTTATCTTTTTTTTTTTTTATTGTTTTTGACAGAGAGAGGGAGAGAGAAATACAGAGACAGAGAGAAGGGGAAGGGCCCAGAACAGCCTCCATAGTTGCACATCATTGGTTTTTCCACATAGTTTCTTTCCACAGGTGGGTGTGGGACTGCACAGGATAGGAACTGGGCCAGGGTCTCGCCCTGGTGAGAACTGAACTGGGGGCACTCCTCAGTTCAGCACATGGGTCTGCACGGGCCAGGGCCGGGATTCGATTCTCAGACCCCTGGGCTGCAATGAGTGCTTAACCCACTGAGCCATCCCGGCTTCCCCAAATTTGTCTTTCTTATATTCTATAGTCATGGGAATCTCACAGAGTGATGTTCATTTAAATATTCCCAATATTTTTATATAAACGATAGGCAGACAATTAAACTTTATAGAAGTCCCAGTTGTGGTTTTGATGTGTTACTCTGCTTTATTTTGGTGTTGAATAGCTGTGGCCTACTCTTGACCTGTTTGAGAAATAAATGCTAATAGTCACATTGGTGACTTGGGCAACCCATCCCTCATCCTGGAAATACCTCTGAAGCACCTGCTGGTTCAAGTGGGTTCTGAGTCAGGAACGTAATCTTCCTGCCAAGGATAATTCTAGGCCAAATGTGGGGCTGGCAGCTGGTCTTCAGAACCCAGGTCTCCTCCATCTTGCAACCTTTGCAGCATTGTTGTGTCTTAGTTGTTCTTCTATTCCTCCCCTCCAGGACCAATACTCACTTTTTCCCTTCTGCCCTTTAAAAAAAACCAAAACACTTTTTTTTTTTCAGGAAAGGATTTGACTTCAGTTTCAGTTGATACTTATCATTGCAAACTTAAAAGATGCTTTAATGTTTAGCCTTCTTTTTACTTGTGAAAGGAGAACGTTTTGGTCCCTTTATGGAAGTTTCAGGTCTGAACAAAAAGTATGGAACAAGTTCAGTGGAATAGAAAACCCTACCCACATCCTGTGGAAAGCCTTGCACACTTGGAGGCCTTCCTTATGTGCAAAGAGCATATTTAGGAAGAAGTAAAAGAAGACATCTGGGGAGCAACAACAGTGCCTAATATGTTAATACAGGTATTAGCAAATTCAGGCAGTAAATATTTACATGCCTTTTTTCCTTCCTTCCCTTCCCTTTCCCTTCCCGAGAGAGGGAGAAGGAGAGAGAGACAAGGAGAGAGAGGGAGAGAGAAACGGGGAGGGCCCAGAGCGGTCTCCATAGTTGTACATCATTAGTTGTGATATGGTTTCATTCCACACAGATGGATGTGGGGCTGTGCAGGGCTGGAACCAAACTGGGGGCCTCCGACATGGAAGGCGAGAACCTTCACCAAGCCAGCCCAGCAGTTACTGGTTGTGCCACAGTTCAGCATGTGGGTTTCCACGGGCTGGTGCTGGGAATTAAACTCTGGACCTTGCGATTTCAAGGCAAGCACTCAACCACTGAGCTATCCCAGCTTCTCCTACTTGCCTTACTTTAAATAGTAAACTCTGTGACTGTAGTTATAATATTCTTATGTCTTCTTAGCACTATGGAAGTCCATAAAGAGTAAACACTTGAATAGAAGCATCAGATAAAATGCCTTGCTTTGAACAGCTCCAGAAGTTTTGTTTGTTCTGTGGGACTGGTTTTGATGTGTGTGAGTTTCATCAGTTGCTGATAAATAGTTATCGGTATTGTTATCTCAGCCACTAGACTTTGGCATGCACCTTCCAAGAGAGAAGAGTTTCTGGCCATTCTCTTAAGCTCATAGGCACCTAGCTTGTTTGTGAGTTGCAGTCCCCGCAAAAAGATTTCCTCTTGGAATTATTTTCCTAGGCTGCTTTGAGACATTTTTTCCCCACCATTGGAACTAAAAAAATAAAAGGTAGTAGTTGTTACTATGCAAGGGAAAGTATTTTTTTAATCAGTGTTGTACAAGATGAAATCAGTATAATATATTAAGTTTGTGGTTTTCTGGTACTACAATTGCTAGAAGTCTATTGTTTAACATAATGGGCTGTACAATGATTCATACATTTTTACTTGTGTGGTACTACTTTTGGCAAAGGGAAAGAAACTAAAAAAGAGCAAAACATAATATGTATGTTATGGAAGCCCTATTTATAATAGTGAATAATTGGAAACAAGTCCAACCTAAAATGCTGGGCAAACTATGACATAGAAATATAATGGAATTGATTTAAAAAATGTCTTTAGACATGTGAATATACACTAAAAAGCAGATCCCAAGATGGTATAGACACCCGTTAAAACGAAAGGAAAACGATATCACAGCTAGAATGCACGATCACCTGTGATAGAGTAAAAATTACCTGATGCTGCAGCCCACGTGATTTAGGACTTGGCCCCTTCCTGCCTGTTTCCTCGTCTGTGAAATCGGAGTGGTAATAGCTGTCCTGTTCACACCACAGAGTTGTTGGGAGATGCAGGTGTAGGAATTTGGGAGAACATTTTGGAATGGTTAAACTCCAGGTAGATATTAAATGTGCCCTTCAGGTCATGTGCATTAGGTAGTCACAGAGGGGGTGGGAGGGTTGGGGGTTAAGAAGACCTGGGTTCTAATCTTTGCTCTGATGTTGCTTGACTACATGGTTTCCTTCTTTGGTATCCGTTTTCTCATGTCTAAAAATAAAGGAATGGACAAGAGCACCTCCAAGGTCATTTCCAGTTTTAAAATTTTGCTGGAGTTTAAATGCTTCAGAAGCAGTCTCTGCCATAACTTCTAGCATACCAGCTCTTTTTCTTTACTTTTCTCCCTTAAGTTTTGCTTAATTCATTTAATTTTAAACCAGAAGAAGTTTACAAGCATGAAAATGGACAGCTTGACCAAAACTGAAAGCATTCTCCTGTAGGCCTTCTGTGCCTCTGGGCCATACACAGAAAGGCGCCCTGTCAGAGGCTGTCCTCACTCAGACCTGCTCTTGCCGTGGGCCGGCCCCCTACTCTCCGTGGGCTGCACTTTTCCCGTCTGGAGCTTGTCTGTCCTTGGGGGCTTGGACACAGTCACTGTGGTGACTGCCGATGCAAGGAAATGAACAGTTTCAATTCTCTGTTCTTTCTACTTGAAAGCTGAAGTCTAAGTCTGAGACTAAAGCACATTTATCATAATCAATGTTTGAAGTTATGTTTACTCCAAACTGGCCAAAGGTCTCAACTGAATAACTAACAGGGAAATTACAGGTACTATCTCCTTTACTCAGCATTTCCACTCTTTCATTAATTAGTCTTACAGTTTAATTTGAGACTGATTTAAAATTGCAAATGATAGATCACATTTATATTCTTCTAACATTCCTGACCTTCAGCTTTTGAACTATGAGTATGTATGAATATGTGTGTATGGAGACACATAGTTAAGAGTAGAGTTTAAAATAGAGCCTAAGAAATGTTAAAAAGTGATAGCTATGGAAATAAGCTACAGATTGCTCTGTACAAAGTAAAACTGGAGAAATTTGGAGTTATGGTTTTAAATAGTTAGCCACAAAGCCATTGTGATCTATTAAAAAAGGTTCTTTATTGAAGACATTTTTCCGTTAGTTAGCAGACCAGGTAGTCTGGGCCTTGCTGATGGCTTTTTAAGAATAAAGTCCTGCATGGTCCAGTCCTTATTCGCAGGCCCGATTTTGCCATGCCACCGCCATTGAATGTCGCTGTGAGCATAGGCTCCCTCTCCGAGGGCCATTCAGTGAGGTTAAATAGGTATGAGTTCTCCTCTCACATCCAGTTTCCTTGGCTTTAAGAGTTAATGATGTCTGCAGGTGTGTTGGGATTAGCACTGTAAAGTTGTATAAGGGGTTTTTCTTTCTTTTGATCCTCAGAAAGCAATGAAAGATAGCCATTAAACTCAGGGGATTAGGGACCCTTTCTTTAAAGAGTTTAGGCACCATAAATATTTTACTCAGATGTAAGGTGAAGAATTGTATAGCTCTGGGGGAAATGGGTGTTTTATATTACCAGTTAGAAATAATTCAGTCTCCACTTACAAATTAACTGATCTTTGCAGAAAAATTTTCTTTCAACCTAGAGTGTACTGATATGTGCGTTTATATCTTGGTAACTATACCAGTTTCCCTCCTCGTATTCCTAAATGCTTTTCTTTCTGTTTATAAGTTTAGCATCTTACCTGCATTGTGCCCTTTTCCCCTTGGGTTCTCCTTCATTGTATAGTTTCAGTGGTGCGCTTGAAAAACTCCTCGTTCTACCACTTTGAGAGCAACTGCTTCAAAGAATGATTAAGATGTTCACATGTCTGGTGCAAGTGTGTTCAGGTTTTTGTTTTTTGTTTTTTAAGTCTTATATTTTGTCTTTTCTTTTAAACTAAGACTATTTGGAAAAGGAAAGTGAGGTTGATGTGCTGGCAGCAGAGGTAGTTTAACAGTTACTGCATTCTCAGAATACTGGAGCGGAAGCAGGAGGTCCTACGTAGCCGACTCTTCAGCCCCATTCCACTTTTTGCCCTGCCGCCCACTCTGTCCGTTTCACTCTGGAATGGAACACTGGGAGTTTGTTTTTGGTCCTTTGTGTGATTTCCTAAGATGGGTTGTTGGAACATGTTATACGTTATTTTATATAAATCTAATTGTATTCGAATTAGGGACTTGGGCGTGGAAAGGGTAGGGTTTGAAAAGGTGCCAGCCAAACTCAGCCTGCTAAATTATTCCTTTCTCCTACTTCATATTATATAGTCAGCCATTTACAACAGATTTAAAATACATTCAGTTGGCCCAAAGGTTTTACTAAATCTATGTACTTTTGCATTTTGTACTTTGTCCCTGAATTTGGGGACTTTTATTGTTGTCTGTTTTAAAGCTTATGATGATAGCATCTGTTATTTGCTGTAACGTGTGTGACATGGGCATTCTGTTTCCAGTGTTCCCTGCCCTGCTTGTAATTTTGTTCTTTTTTTATGGTAGACACTTTGGGCAGTAAAGTGCCAGATTGCAGGTAGTTACAATATGTGGGTTTGAACCCCATAGCATGTATTAGCAATGTGCAGAAAGGAAAAATGAAAATTGTATGAATAGAGGAATTTTAGAGATGGGTTAAATAAAGTGCCCATGAATAATTAGTCGACTATAACCCATGGCAGGGGGTTTAAGGTGAAGGAACCAGGGACTGCGTGCTTGATAACATTGAGCTTTCAGATTAGGGAGTCTGCTCAGTTACGGCCGGCTGAGCTTCTGCTTCCGATGCTTCGTAAAATTACAGGAGTGACTGTGTGTGAAAAGCTTACCCAAAGTCTGGTCCTGTAATATTACTGTAAAAGAAAGACAGGGGCAAAGAGAAACTGTGAAAGGTGTTTGGCAACGAGCAGGAGCCGGAGCTCACAAACTCTTTGAAAGTCAATTAGCCAGAAAATGTGCTAAGCACGAGTGCTGTGCGGATTAGTGGCCAGAATTGCCCCTGAGGTCCTCAGAGTGGCCCTGCGGCCTGAGCACAGACAATTACAGACCTTGAGGAGATGCTACAAAAGCTTTAATTATGGGACTTAACTTACACCCCACTACGTTCTGGAAATTAAATTCTTGTTTGTGCTTACCTGATGTTTCTTTTGTCTGGGCCCACATGTATTTCAGCGAGAGCACTGGTTTCCCCAGACCTGCTTCAGTTGGGAAGCCATGTCACTGTGATGCGTATGAGAGCAGTCCGGGCGAACAACTCAGTGGAGGGTGGGCTGAGTGGCCTTTTGCTGGGGGACATTTGGGCACAGGTTGGAAACTAGTATTTATGTATCTTGGAACCCCAGTGTACCAAGGACTCTGAGCTTAAACACATGAATAAAAGATAAATGTACTTTGTAGAATTTGAATTTTAGAATTCTCATTCACAGGACATGATTTTCCTCGAATTGGCAACTTTTTGTCTCCAGACCAGGGTGTCCAACCTTTTGTTGGCTACATTGTAAGAAAAGAATTGTCTTGGGCTACACATACAATATGCTAACAGTAGCTGGTAAGGTAAAGAAAAAAAAAAAAGGTGGTAAAAACATCTCATAATGTTTTAAGAAAGTTTACAAATTTGTGTTGGGCCCCATGTCACCTGCAGGCCAGATAAGCTTGCTCTAGACAAAGCAGCTCTTTCTCCAGAGATATGTTTGTGTTTGTTGATGAGATAAAAGTAGCTATTATCTAGATCTGATCTTTCATCAGCCTCGACCCACATTTAGATTCCATTTAGATGCCACTTCTTTTACTTATGGAAGGACTTCGATACAAGTTCAAATTAGAGCATTATGATCCCATGGACCTGCCTGGTTCTGAGTTCAACTACCCTCCTGCTAAGTGGAGATACTGTCATCTTCGCATTGAGGCCTAATTGCTCTCTTCGTAGGTTATGTTCCCTTCGTGTTATTAGTGAAGAATTCTCCCTTGTTTGAAGCAGTTCACTTCTGCCTGCAAAGTTTGGTTTGAACCACACGGGTTTTTAAAAAGGACTGGGAAATGCTGGTGTCTTAGTAATTTTAAATTTTCTTTCACTATTTCTAATTCCCATACAGCATCAATCAAGTGGTACCTGTTTGGGGTTCTTTCTGTCCCGTTAACAAATGTGAAAGCACTTTTGCGTGTCTCTCAGCTTGTCTTGAGAAGAGAACTTCAGCCTTGCTCTTACTGAACAAGAGAACCAATAGGCACCTCATAAGAAGCATTTATGTCATAATCTGACCTTGTTAGAAATGAAAAGTAGCAAGAAAAGGTAAAACTGTCATCACAATTTAGAGTGTCCTGTTTAAAGTGGAGCTCACACAGCAATCCCATTATCAGGAGGGAAGGAGAGGGTCAGCCCTAGTGTGGGTGGGGCAGGGGGGGGGCGTCCATTCTTAAGCAGGGAGGCCCTTCTGACCCAGGGGCAGTTGAGGGTGCTGCAGTGGCCTGGGTGTGTCCCTGTATTGGGCTGAGAGCTTTTGATATTTTTGTCATTTAGGATATTCTGCATAATACAAATTTCAGTCCTTTCTGCTTTTCTTTGGAAAGAGGGAATATTATATTTAGTGAGGAGTATTTTTGTTTGAGTACCTAACTGGTTAATGAGCTAAAGCAAAGTTTGTTCCAGACATCTGAAGAGAGGCAGCTGGCATTATCATGCTTGCTAACTAAAGAAGAGTGTAACTGAATTTGGCTAAGAAGGACTCATTCAAAAATTTGATTTATGAAGTAAAAATTCTATGTTCTTGTCTCTTAGGCTGTATTTTGCTAAAACTGTCAGAACTAGCACACCTGCTTAGATTCTAAAATAGTCTGGTTTTATGTTTCAGTTAAAATGAATCCAATCAAAGTAGAAGTTGAAGATAGTTAAAAAGAACAAGTTTGGTACAATGAGGATTCTTGGACATAGCAAGATTATTAGCAGAGGTCTTGAAAACTTCCTTTCTGAATGGCCTTTAAAAACATGCTTTCTAACCCTCACTCCTTTGTCATTAGAAGATTTATTTGGAGGGGGAAATGGTATTGCCAGTTTCATTTTGATAGAAGTAAAATATTCCATCTTTATCAGGTTTCAGACACTCCCATCTCCCTCAGGCTCCACATGATCAATCCAGTTTCGTTTCTGTATTATTTTGAGTTCCTCCCTAAGTGCAGGTTAGTGCATATAACTACATAATTCCAACGTTCAGATGCAGTTTGATGAAAGTCTTACTTTCACTGACAGTGAAGCAGAGTTGTTCAGTTTGGGGGGAATGTAAAAAGCAGACCACCTTATATCTCAAATGAGGTTGCTTTGGGATTATTTAAGAATGACAATTGAAACTGATTCTCAGGAATATAAACAGACATCCTCTGTGCTCAGGGAATATGTGTAATCATCCTGGGCTCTAGGATATGGCTGGTACTGACCTGACAGCAAGTCCCCCCTCTCGTTCTGTTTCTTCCTTATGCTGACCTTGGAGCCATTAGTGGAGACTCAGCACTTTCCTCTTTCATAAATAATGCACTCTCCGAAATGGCAGGCTGGAGGCTTGCAGCGCAGCCCTGCTGCGTATTTATAGTTCATGCCAGTAAACATTTGGCTGGAATCAGTCAGGAGCTGTGGGCCTGATCCTTTTTCAAGTTGGTGGTGATAGAAATGAGTCGGCATTTTTCTGAACTCCAGTGAAGTAGTGAGCCGCGGATAAGCTCCTGTGGCATTGCTTATTTAGTGAGTGTGGAGCAGGCCTATTTGCTTGTTTGTTTTTAGCTGTTTAAACCTCAAGAACTGTTACTGGTTTCTTAAGACATACCCATGCAAATGAAGGGAGAACTTTCTGTAAATCAGGGGTCAGCTGGCCTTCTTGGGGGCTGGCTTTTACTGTGGTCCTACAGCAAATGCTCCAAACTGCTTAGAAAGCTCCTTTGCCAACTGGAATGCAGATTGGGTTCTGGTAAGAAGGCCTGAGTCTGCATGTGCAGCTAGTGTTCTTGTGTAACAAGGTAGAAAAGAGTGATGTTTTGAACAGTCCATGAATTCAGGGGAGACTTTTTATCCAGCAAAGATTACAGTGCAAAAACCTGTTTCAGAACAGGTTCTTCCATGCAGAGGTCATCAGTTTTATATTTCATCGTTTCCTTAGCCTTTCCTAGGACCAGTTCTAGGTCTGAGCACAGATCCCCTAAGACCTCTGAACAGCTCCCCTGCAGCCTCCTTTTCTTCGTCCGTCCTGCCTTTACCCCCGTGATAAACATGGAGCCCTGACTTTCATATTTGCCTCTGATCTTTTCCTAAGAAGAGTTTCATGGTGTAATATTAAATACTTCTTTTTAAGACTAGAAGTGTGAGAATGCACTCTCATTTCATAGCCAGCAGTTTAAAGAGTAGTTATTTTTAAAGTGGACGAGTGAGCTTTTAGTGTTAAGTATCTTGATATTTTTGCCAGGAGAAACATTGATTTTTCTCTCTCTCTGTTTTTCAGGCTCCGCTTTCTTCCCCGGGCGATGTGCAGAGATCTTTGCCAAGGGTCAAAGTGTCGGGCAGCTGGGGGTCCTGCATCCTGACGTCATCACCAAATTTGAGCTGACCATGCCCTGCTCCTCCCTGGAACTCAACATTGAGCCCTTTTTGTGAAGACAGGTCTCTGCTGCGTGCTTCTCTCCCCTCGTGCCCCTCTCTCCTGCCCTGGTGTGCTCTGGTTGCCCCCCACAGCAAACAGCCATTTGTGCTTCAATAAAAGCAGCACAGTGTGGCTCCGTGGTGGATCCCGCCCACTCCTGGTGTCGGGCCAGCTTGTGCAAATACAAATGTGCCTGGGTGATGACACTTCGTTATTGGGTAAAAGTGGAGTGCCAGGGAAATGCGCTAGCGGAGGGCAGGTTCCGTTCTGGAAACCAGGGATGCTCCTTAGACATCAGGTCTTGCTGCACACCACCATCACCGAGTTCTGCAGAGCAGGACCCCATTCTCTGCTTGTAGGTGAGACAGGGTGGATGATGAGAACGCACGTTGCGACATAATGAAAGATTTTTAGTTTTTATTAATACTTCCTACATTTGATATGTTCATCACTGGGAAATGATAAAACAGTATTTCTGAAAACCTCTTCGAAGTAGTACTGGTCTAGTGGTTATAACCTTTGAAGTCATTTTAAATGAAAGAGAAATTTGCAATACAAGTATTTAAAATATTTGGGAGTGTGTAGGCATTTTTACTTTCCCTGCTGCTCTGAGCCAGTTACAGTACACGTAACTTAGATCTGTTCCGCTGGAAGAATTCAAATGGATGTGCTGATACCAGTATGGCACAAACGTTTGGAAACAGTGAAATACTCATTTTTGCCCTAGCCATACATTTTACTCTAGTCATTAAAAAATCATGGTTTTAAATACATAATTGAGATACTCGTTTCTTATTTTATAGGGAGTTAGTTGATCACCGATATTAAGCTTTTGCCAGTCAGCTGTAGCTTACTGAATTTTCTTTCACACTTTGATCTAGAATCCCCCTAAACGCTGGGTCTGATGTTGGGAAAAAGTGCTCAGTTACTCATGAGATGATGTGAAACAATAAAACATAAAACTTGAAAGTAAGTCCAGTAGAAATAGCTAACAAAGACAGACAGGAATTATGTCCTTGCTGAGCTTATGTCTAAGGAAAAAATCACATTTCTACCTTGAGTCAGGGCAGCACTGTCCAGCTTAGCAAGATTTGTTCCTTCTCAGTTCGGTTGTAAGCAGATCCTTACATTTAAAAATTGAAATGAGATATGCTCATAAAATAATGCTTGTCAAAGTTTTCTCACATAAAGGTTTCTTAACAACTTAACCCAATTTTAAAAAGATGGACAAAAGATTTGAAGGTAAATGAATCAGCACATGAGAAGATGCTCAACATCATTAGTCATAAGGGAAATGCAAATAAAAACCACAATGTAAATTAAAATGGCTAAAATTGAAAAACACTGATCGTACCAAGTATTGGTAAGACTGGAGCAACTGGAATATTCATGCATTTCTGATGGGAATGTAAGATGATATAACCGCTTTGGAAAATAGTTTGGCAGTTTCTTAAAATGAAACACCATCCAGCGATTCTCATTGGTTTACCCATGTGGCCCTATGAAGATTTATGTGCAAATGTTCATGAAGTGTTATGCATAGTAACCACACCCAAATGTTCAAGAGATGAAGGAATAAACAAATATGTCTATTATGGAATACTCAGCAAAAAAAAAAAAAAAAATTGGACTACTCAAAACAACATGGTTGAGTCTCAAAGGCAGATACAAACACTACATGGGATTCCATTTATATGCAACTCTAGAAAAGTCCAGCGCAGATTGGTTGGCTGGGACTTGTGAAGGGAATTGACCACAGGGGGTTAAGAGGAAATGGGCGATGGACACATTCTATACCTTAACTGAGGTGGTAGTTAAGATGTAGGTTAAAGCTCAGTAGGGAGAAGAAAACTGAATGCAACATGTATTTTAATAATTCTGCACACCACCAGCAGATGCGTGCATAGGGTAAACGCATGAGTTTTAGAATTGGTATGGCTGCTCAAGATGGCTTCCTGGACCACTACTATAAAAGACATTCTGTCCTATAAAAGACATTCTTTTCTAGTTTCAGGTTCACTGTGGTTAAATGATGGTTCATGGATTGTGACAGCCATCGTTGGGTGGAGCCATGTGTTCAGTTAGCAGCCAGGCACCTGGGTGTTTTCTGGATGGTCAGAAACTACTTGTAATGAAAACCCCACTAATACTTAATTGTATATCCCAGCATGAAAGGGGAAAGATCAATGCCATCCATCATGCAGATGTGTCTGCCCTCTAAAGCAGGAAATAGGAGGAAGGAAAACAATATCGGTACCTTAGAAGAAGAAATGAGCCTTCAGCTTATGAGTCAAGGCCCCATAGCCAGATCATCTTACACTTGTCCCGGGCGAGGCATTTGAACCGGAGCCAAAGATGTCTGTGGGCACTGCCAGAGAGCCTTTGGGAGAGGATGCACCTTGGGAAAAACAGGGAGCCCTAGTATTAAAAGGGAAATGAGACATAATTGATTCTTGTTCTCACAGATAGCTCCTACAGCCTGACATTCCAGCATGACTCTTCAGTTTGTAAAGCATTTTCACATGTGCTCGTTTCAGCACTTTAATCTTTTGGTTTAACAGCCTAAGTGGATAGAATAGGAATTCTCCCTGATTTTTACAAGAGAACAGTCCACCATAGGAATTAATGATGTGCCCCAAAGTCACATGGCTAGTAAGTGGGATTGAGACACCTAATAGGAGTCCATAGTCACTCAGTTTTGGGTCATTTACCCAGTCAAAATGCTGAGGTATTTTTGTGGTTTTTTGTATAAAATATTACTAAACAAAAAGTTAAAAATCTTAACACCACTACTTTAAAATGTACAAAGGCCTTCCCAAACTAATTCTTACCCCAGTCCCTAAGGTAAACAAGTGCTATTAATTTACCTTGTGTGGACTGTCAGCTACACACATCCTCACAGTTGGTGAATCATGCTATACTGCATTTGTGACAAGTTTTGGGTTTTATTTTACCTACTATATCTCAGGACACGTAATAATGTCTGTCCCGTATTTCCAGCCCAGTACCTATAGACCTACCTCATTCTTTTAAATGATGCAATATTCTGTCATATGGATGTGTATAATTTGCCCAACTGGTCCTCTGTTGATAGGCAGTCTGGCTTCCAACTCTACGATTGCAAAGCAATGAACCTTGATGCGCCTCCCCTCAAAATAGCACTGGCTTAGAGACCTGAAAAACCCAGTCCAAAGGGCTGCAAGACTATAAACATCAACATTTGGTGTTTGATAGACACATTCCCAAATGCCGGGGGTTACTGAGATACTTCTTAGATGAGACTTGTGCTTGAGCAGTGTGTTACCCTACCAGGTTAGATTCCGCACCGTGTAGGGGATGCTAAGTGACTATCAACCCTTTCAACAGAAGTAGCCAGACTAGGAACCAGCCTGCCTGACTGCCTCTCCTGCCGTCAGCCATGATGGCCCATCGGCGGAACAACTGAATTATGTCTAGCTAAAGCCATGTATGTTTTTTCTTCCCTATGTGGCCAACACAGTGTGGTAACAATACGCTCAAGGCCTATACTCAAGGTTTTCACTCCATCCATAAGGTGTGGCCTTGATCATCTTTAAGGAGATCAGGAACACGACTGATTCTGCATTTAGGAAACACTGAAAAAGCCGCCCTGTGTCGGGAGGCACATGCAAGATAACTGCTACAGCAAGCTTGTCCACCCTGCAGACAAATTCGTAAACTTTCTTAAAACATGTTGAGATTTTTTTTGCGACTTTTTTTTTCCAGCTCATCAGCTGTGTATTTTATGTGTAGCCCAAGACAATTCTTCCAATGTAGCCAGGGAAGCCACAAGTTCGGACACCCCTGTTCTACAGCATTCAAATTACCATAGGACGTTTCCAACATACAAAGCAAATCCTTTATTTTAAGACAGAAACGTGAAGGTGTTGAGGATATGTGCCTACTTTTAGACATGAGGAATGAATATATACCTGCCCCTCAAATAAGTACCTGCATCGGGCCAGCGAGAAACCAGCTGCAAAGGATGCAAAGCTGGGTAAACAACCACGTTTGTGCTGGATACATACAGGGCAAAAGGCCAATCTAGATGGGTGGGACGGAGATTTCTGAGCTGTGACTCTTGGGCAGAACATTTAAGCAAGGAACACCGGGTGACCCTGAGGCGATGAAGCAAGATAAGCCGGATAGCAAGGTGCCCCACAAGCCAAACATGCTGCAGGGAGGGGAGAGATGTAGGTGAGGTAACTTGTGGGAAACAGCATGACACACCCTGGCCTGGAGTTTGCTGGGGCACACTGCACACAACCATGGGTTTAAAGTCTGAAGGTCAAGCTGATCCATACACGTTTTCTTCTTTCCTTCCAAGGAACATTTTCCTACTTTGCAAACCCCATCCAAAAATCCAGATGAAATACATAAAGCAATGGTTTTGAAGATCCTGGACATCAGCAGTGAAGGCCAGTGATCCCTGAGAGGAAACAAGAGGACCCCTGTGACTGCCCAGCTCCCTGCCTGGAAAGCTTGCAGGCTGTGGTGCAGGGAGGCGACCCGGAGCGCGGAGGTCGCCAGAAGTTGAGGACTTGTAGCAGCGAGAATTGGTAGGGAGCCTGAAAGAGCTGTACAGAGATCTGCAGAGCAGCCCCCTTGAGTCTAAAGTTGAGCACTGACCGGCACATGCGTGTGACCCTGTTCCTGAGGAGACCACCTGTAACCACACACCAAGAACCAGGGAAGAGTCAATCCTGGTGCTCAGCAGGCCAGAGCTAGAAAACCTCAGGGATCCCCAGGTGAGGGGGGGCACCGGCAGGAGGATTTTGCCTCCCTACTGGGGAAAACCAGCTCTAGACGAAACGTTACTCTGGTTCCACCTAATAAAGGCTTCAGAACAAGACCCAGAAGAACCAAACTATTTCCAAAGAATGAACTGCCCCCAGAACAAAGCGGAAGAATATTCCTAGTGATACAAAGACATCCAGTACCCAACAATGTTAAATTCACAGATATCTGGCATCCAATAAAAGATTACCAGGCAAGCAAAGAAACCAGATAATACTGCCCTTAATAAAGAAGGGGGAAATAAATGAATCAAAAACTAACTCAGAAATGGTGTAGATGGTGAAGTTATTAGACAAGGTTATTACAACTATATTCCCTATGCTCAAGACGTCAGAGGAAAGACTGAACAAGGAGACATGGAAGATGCATGTTTTCAATTCCTAGAGATGAAAACTATGACATCTGAGATAAAGAATAAACTGATGAAAATACTGCCAACACCTATTTAATAGCAGAATTGATTGACTTCATGGAAAAAAAATGGCATTAAGCTGTGCTCCCCCCTCCCCCCACCACACACAAATAACTTTCTAGCCCAATATTTTCATCAGCGCCTAATTAGGACTGCTAAAATGGTCTGTGGTTAGTGTGTCCTGTACTTCATTTGCTCCTCTCACAGCTCCATGAACCTGGTTCCCGTGTGACAGGGACACTGCAGGCTGGGAGAGCAGGAGGCCTCACTCCTGCTTAGGGTCACAGGTGCAGGTAGATGGCATGAAGGTGACACCAACAGTCACACTGCCCCAACCCCATTGATTTCAGACAAGTTTTGTTAAAAGGCATTGACATCCTCTTGAACATCTCCACTGGGAAAGAACCCAGCTTGTACTCTCACCAAGGGGACCCTGACAGCAACGAAGAGCAAGGCCGGCAGATGTGCTGAGCTGCGCATTGAAGAAGGCTTACAGCCGGAACTCCCAGCGACATCCTTGCTTTTCTTCTTTATTTGTGCATGCCAGACAGACAGGCGTGGAAAGGGGAAAAAGATTTTTGGCTTCATATAGCTCCCTTGCCTCATGTGGCTACAGTTTCAAGAATGTGACATTCTATTCATGGTTCACATTCAACTCTCCTTCTTCATATGCATCTGGTAAAAATAGCCAAGCCTGTATTACAGGTGTGCCCCACTTTAAGAAAACAGTGGTTGCATGGTGGGTCCACAGTAATTCATTAAAGAGCCGTATGTTTTCAGACATGAAGATGTGCCATATGACTTTTAAACAGCAAACCCCTTGGTGCACTTAAAATTCAAGTTTAAAACATCCGAATGCAGGCAGCTCTTAGGAAAACATCTGTTCCCTAAAAGGAGATATGTCTGCACCCCTAGTCCACTCAGTTCTCATGAGCCTCTCCCTAGCGAACCAGGGCTTCATTCAACGTCATTCGAGAGAGACGTGAAGCATTTATAGGTTCCCCAGCGAGCCAGCTCATGGCAAATGAGGGCTGTTCAGAAAGTATCCAGCTGTGTAACATGACAATGTTATACTGATGATGGCTGGACTTTTTCCGGACAGCCCTTGTATTTTTTAATTGAAATTGCACAGGGGGAGGAAGGAAGGCACCAAGGACACGGACCAAGTCCCTGGCTGCTGTCACCTCTGCTGAGAGCCATCAGAGGACATGGGAATGAAGCTCTGTATGCCATGTTCAGAGATGGATCCCAGGAAGGGAGGTGCTCACTGCCCACGGCTAAACATTTGCGTAGGGAACAATGAAAGGAGGCGGAAATCACCACTCATTGTCACCTCTCCTGGAATGGTCCCCAGGGAACACAAGGAAATGGACGACGGAGCTTCTCATGCTTCTTTCCTGCTCTTGTGACTTGGCTCTGCGATGCCAAAGCCCTTTGCTCATCCTCTGTCCCACCCCTGCCACTTCTGCTGCTCCCCCACACAACCACCAGCACGAGTGTGGTTTGGATTCTCTTTGTAAAAGCTGGGGTGTCTGCGGAAGCGTCTCTGACAAGCTGTTGCCCTCACCAGGGAGTGTCAGCTCCTACCCACTGTGCATTGTGTCCCCATGCGAACAGCCATGTGTGTCTCTAGGCCTGGCTCACGCACTCCCTCTCCTTCAAGCCTTCCTTGAGTAGCTGCAGGGCCCAAGCTGGCATGAACCTCCCCCTCCACTCTGTCCCCCAGTGTGCTGCTTGTCCCCACAGCCTTAACACTGGATCTTGAGCTGAGATTCCGAGCCCACATCTCTGCTGCCCTGAGAGAATGCCACAGGGAAGACCGGGTTGCACCCAGCAGCACACGCCCAAGTTGCCCAGAACATGTGGTATCAAATGCATATTATTCAAAGTACAACTAGGTCCTAGCCTTGGTTTCGCAAGTGAGAGTACCAGCTTCCTGGATCATTTCAAACCACCCATCTGTGAGGCTTGAAGGCAGCTGTGAATGTGAAATAGGGCTGGTTCATTTGGTTCAGCAAATGGTGTCCTCACCTGTGTCAGCCCTGTAGTTATCCAGCAACACCCGTAACATTTACCTTTCAACACCCAGTGACACTTATCTCCTCATTGGTAAAAGGATGCTTTTAGTATCAAGGAGTTAGAGGAGGATATTGGAGCATGCAAATGTACCACTTAACTGTATTTTTCCATGGGTAAGATGGAAAAATTTTTGTCTAACATTGTTAGACCCAAAATTGGGGGTACTGATTTCTTAATGTTGGGTTAAAAAAAGTAGGGGTTGTCTTAAACATGGGGGCGTCATATACACAAAAAAATACAGTACTTTTAATTAGCTCTGTGATCACTGTGACACTCACCAACATCCACATGTGAGTGAATCATGATGGTGACAGAATTAAATAGCCTGCTGTATATTTTTTCCCCATCTTTTCAGCGCAGGTCCAACAAACCCTGAGGAAAAAGGTCTAGGGAAAAAATATTCAAGGGAGCAGGACACCGGCATTTAATAAAGAAGTCATCATAAGAAGTCATCATCAAACAAAAATGATTTTATTTTTAAAAGAATAAATTTACATAATGGTACATAAGCAAGACAGCTGAAAGCTTCCAAAACAAAAGCCCAGAGCATATGGCCCTGAAACCACAGGCCTGGTGACGCTTGGGAAACATCGGTCCCCTAACTCGTATGTTACAATGTGACCATCCGGCATGTTGTGATTCCAAACCCCTGTTTAAGGGGGTTTGGTTCAGGAATCTCTTCTATGTCTTTTTCTTCTATGTATTCTGTGATGGGGTAGATCTGAGCAAAACTGGCATGAACTGACTGAGACTTAGAATAATGGTTACAGAATGGACTCCCTGGGCCAGAGGAGTGGTGGGTTGGGGGCAGAAAGAGACCTGTTGTCCCACCTGGCTCCTGGAGGGACCAGTGACCCTGAGGGCTTTGGTGTCACAGGGTCCAAATGCAGGGGTGACCACACCAGCAGCCTTCAGCTGATATTGGATACATCATGGTGAGCTTGACTTTTAAGCTCTTCATCTCCAAGACTGTCAGCCAACAGAGGGGGGCTTAGGACCAAGACCAAAGCTATACCAGCAGGGGGCAGTCTTTCCCCAGAGAGAAAATCCAGACGTCTCCCGGACCCCAGGCAAACTTGGAAGGGGCAGGAGCAGTGTGACAGGAGCTAGTGACAGATTTAAAACAGACGGAAGTGCTGTGTGAGGAAGGGACAGGACTGGCAGAGCAGGAGCTCAAAAACTCAGCTGGGCCTCAGCAATCCGGTATCTCCTTTTCTCCAGTTGCCGCAATAAGATAACGGGTGTCCCAAAATTCATGCAAGATTTGAATTTTGTGTCATTTGTGCGGTAAAGTGTTGCCAATGACAAAAAAAGACAGTGTGACAGTTGACAGTCCAGGGTTATTAAAAATGCAGTGCTTGGGAAGCTGGGATGGTGCAGTGCATTAGGCGCTCGCTTTGCAGCCGAGGGGACCGCGGATCGAATCCCGGCCCCGGCCCATGTGGACCCATATGCTGAACTGGGAGCTCCCCCAGTTCGGTTCTCACTGGGGCAAGACCCCGGCCCAGTTCCTGCCCTGTGCAGCCCCAAGCCCACCTGTGGAATGAAACTATGTGGAAAAACCGATGATGTACAACTATGGAGACTGTTCTGGGCCCTCCCCCTTCTCTCTGTCTCTGACTCTGTATCTATCTATCTCTCTCTCTCTCTGTCAAAAACAATAAATAAATCTTTAAATAAATAAAAAAAATGGAGTGCTACATGAAAGAACAATGTGTTTTCATTGTTGAGCAATATTTTTAAAATAATGAAGGTTTGGCAGCTACAGTTCGCAATTTTCGTACATAATCTGGTCGGAATAGTGATTTAACTTCATCAACTGTGAAAAGATTAAAAAATTTGGGGAGACTGGATCAATTAGTGATCTTAAACACTCTGGCCGTCCTTCAACAAGTTGTTCAACACAAAACACTGAAGCAGTTTGTGAGTGTTGCTGAGAGTCCAGGGACATCAATTCAGCACCATGGTCAAGAATTGGACATTTCGAGAAGCTCTCTACAGCGTATTCTCATGAAGGTTTGCATCTTCATGCTTACAAAGCCGTGGAGGCCATTTACCCGATATGCTATTCCATACATAACCCTATACTGTATACTTTCAATAAATTTACAATTTTTAATTATAAACCTCTGTTTTCTCAAAATTACTTCTTGCGTGAATTTTGGGACACCCGTTACTTTCAAAAGTGACCAACCGCAACACATCCTCTGGTCATTCTTTAGTGTGCTCTGGCTCATATATCCAGCCTCAATTCAAGTTGTATAAATACAGCCTTAAACAGATCAGTACAGCTGATGGGACTTCCTATTGCTGGGACTTATGCTGCTAAAAATGTATATGAGCGTGCATGCGCGCACACATGAATGACTCACCAACACCCACTGCTGTGACAACAATCTCTTTTCAAAGATGCAAGTAGAAATGGCTGATTGATACTTTTGACATTGGGCTTCAGAAAAATCAACTGAAATCATTTCGTTTGATTATCTAGGGCTGTGATCTTTGGTTTGGGTGTATAGAGTTACAGGAAGTGCCACATCCACTGCACTGGGGGTGAGGGAGGGGAGCGGGGTGCGCCTGTAAGCCGGGCTGTCCCCCAGTACCCACCTCACATCATGGCTAAGCAAATACTAGTCCGTTGCATGTAAATATAATCAAATGGCAGGCCATTGTCATCCCTGCCTTCTAACTATGAAAAATATGAGAATTTGAGGGAAAACCAGGGTGTTACACTAACAATTCTGCTTCTCAAGAAAGTGGAGCGCTGAGCCAAGTACCAAAGACCATCCCAGCAGTGGGCCTGGGGACATACCTGTGACCAGGACAAATGCCGGTACAATTTTCATCCTGGATGCGGAGATAAAGGGCCCAACTTTTTTCCCCAAAGTGTGTGTGTGTGTGGTGATGGTGTGTTATGGTTACAAATCATTGGCTTCAGTGTGTCAGGCCCTCAGTGGACCTCAAGAGATGTGTTAACTAATTATTTACACTAACTCTTAAGAAAATTGATGTTGCTTGTACCTTCATCTTAACAACTAGAGAGGAGCCTGGGAGGGTGTCGCTGGTGTTTGCTTACCGCCTGCCTGAGTCTACCAAGGACACAGCCAGGTGTCCCGGGTGTTGTGTTCGGTTGGCTTGTTTTCCCAAAAGACGCTGACATTACTCCTGCATTAATTGCCCTTATAATTGCCAAGAGACAAGAGGTGGGAAGACAGTAAGGGAGGCCTTGATTCTATTTAGCAGATGAGAAATAGATTCACAGGAAGTGACTGAGAAATGGAGGGAGGTGTTGTCAGGATCAGGCAATTAGGCCCCAAAAAGCAGTAAAGTCTTTCACCTGCTCTTCCACTGGTCCACTTTCACATGCAGACATTACCTTCCCAGTTTATAAGGAAGAAAAAGAAAAAAAAAAAAAAAGCTGTAGATGGGAAGATGGCTTCTCCCCAGTTACTCTAAGGCAGGAGAGCACAGGACACTCAGACAAGCCCAGATGTGCCCACTTTCAGTGAAGACTAACCCCCTGCCCGCCTGGCGCAGTGGGGGCCACCGGTCAGTTTCATGGACCAGAAGAGGGTAGTAACGATACCGGGAATCCTGCAAATATACAAACAAGATCCCTGTCTCAATATTCACACCTGCGAAGGCCGGGAGGTGTGAGGGAAGCGGGCACAGCTTTATCCCCGCCTCTCGTGGCTTCACAGTGAGATCTGCAGTGCACTTACCACCCAAGCGGGCAGCCTAATTTGATTACAATGAAAAGAAAGTCAGTCTGTCTCAGGAATGCGGGTTCCCATGGGGCCACCCCTCTGCTGGCAATCAACGCTGGGCGAGGTCATTGCTGCAAAGAAACACTTGACCTCTGGTCTTCCAGATCCTGCCCTCCGGAACCCAGTGGGACCTGCCTGTGGCCATTCCTAATTCACACCACCATTCCTGCCAGCCTGTGACTTGGCCCAAAATCCGAGTTAATGGCCAGGGTGGGGAACCCTTAGAAGACTTGGCCAGGGTGTTAGACTGGCTTCACCTGCAACATGACCCTTACAGACTAATGGTTCCCATGAGACATGTTTTCCTTTCACACAGCAGCAGCATTTATCACAGGTATCAGCTAAACAGACGTGATTTAAAGAGTTTTTTCTTTAAAAAAAAAAATCTGTTGTCAAGACTTGTTCACGCAATGTCTTGGTGCTTGTCCTGTGGGCTAATTTCCAACTGTCTGAGGGTCAGAGTAACCCCAGAAGCCTGTGTAGCATTGGCACAATGGTGGTAGCACAGATGCCAACAGACGTGTAGGTGACAAACTTGTAAGGCACTTCGATCTCCACTCTGCGCCGGGCCTCCTTGTTCCTGGTGACGACCCTGAACCATGAGTATAACACTTGCAGGGAGAGATTTTGCACAAGCTGACGGACCAGGAGGATCAGCACGATCCCCACCGTGAATTTGGTCAGACCCAGGAGTAACATGTCCACGGTGAGCGGGGGGATGTTCTGAATGAGTGAGCCGGGGGGCTCGGACACCAGCTGGAAGAAGTGGTTGAGCCAGAAGCCTATGGCCACCCCCGCGCCTGCAGCCACGATGGTGGTGGTGTCGGCTCGGGTGGGGGTGTAGTAGTCAGACACGGGGTAGTTGTAGCACAAGAAGAAAGGCACCACGATGGCACACAAGGGGAAGAGAGGGCTGGCCGAGTCCAGGCGGTCAATGAGTGTCCAGGCCGGGTGCGTGAGGAGCATGAGGACTGTGGTGAGCAGGACGCCACCCAGCACATCCTAGAGGGGAGGAGACAAAAGAATGTCGTGAGCCAACGAGTGTGTCCAGGTCGGCAGCTGTAACTGTGAGTCAGGCACGGTTGAGCGGACACTGAAAATACAGTTGTCACACAGTTTTAGAATACATAGTGAAAAAATGTAAAGAAGTCCAGGTATTGTCTTCCCATTTTTCTGTTCTTGGAATAGGAGCTATATTTGTTTTCTTGAGGCATAGCTATCATCACATTGTTCCTTCCATCTTCTATTATATATATATATATATTTTTTTTTTTATTTTTAATTATTATATTTTATTGTTAAATTTAATGGGGTGACATTGGTTGGTAACAATTACATAGTATTATATTTGATTTAATACCGTAGGCCATGTATTGTCACAATTGTCAGGGAGGTGGCATCGCCCTTTCTTAGGGCTGCAGCTGGCTGACAGGGAGGTTAGCTTCTGGGGGACCCACAGTCACGCTAACATTACTTACAGGGTGCGTTCACTTGGGGCAGGGGGTTGAGAAGACCTTTCGAATGTGATGGTTCCAAAGCTGCCCCACACCAGCCTTGGCACTAACACTCAGTCTTAGAGATAATATTTCAAACAGGGTGCATGCAATGTCACTGAGTGGCTGTGCCATGCTTGCTTGAATTAATCTTTCTTTAGAACATGTTAGATTGTACTTTTCTTTCTCCCTTCCCCTGTTCCTCCCTCTCTCCTTCCCTTTTTCTTCTCTCCCCGTCCCACCTTTGCTTCCTTCCTTAACTGCTTGTTTCAAATATCTTTAACTCCTTAATGTCACCCGTTTGTTTCCTGTAGTGTTCTCACTGCCAAGTTTACTAGAAGACGAAGTCAGTGTAATTAATGGCGAATACACCCCAGTCAGGGGATGTGGAGTTGCTGTGGTTTGGTTACAGATCTGATTTCCACAACCTACAGTCAATCCTGTCTGTATTTGGGCCACTGCCCTCCACTCTTTTTTCCTATATGTATAAAATGGAACTCTAAAGTCTTGGTAGTTCATTTTGAAATAATGTCATGATTTCTCTTGCTTAGTTTCTAATACAATGACATCTGATTTGAGTAAACCGTGGGCGGGAATTAGAAATAATTACTGAGGCTACCGTGGGTTCAAGAATGAGGAGGCCTCTGTTCATCCACGTGTGAGCGCCTGCTGTAGCAGACACGTGCTAGAGCATCCGGTGTGAGCCACACAAGTACAGCCAGGCCCCTGCAGAGCTTAGTCTAGCGAAGAGACAGACAATTCTGTGGTTTGAGAGGGGGAGAGGGCAGCGTGTCAGTCTTGCCGGTCCTTTGGTCTGGAGAAGAGAGTAAACGTAGGCAGGGAGTCCTACAGGGCCCGAAAGTCCAGCCCACTTCACGAGGAGCATGTCCCTGAGCAGTGGGAAGCCGCGGAAGCAGCTCTCACTGGGAACCAACGCGACGAGACTGCCACTCTTAACGGGCCGTGCCGACTGCGGTAGACAGATGGGCAGGAGTGGATGGTGCGCTCTGCCCCTGGGAGGAGGCAGGGGCTGTGGCGTGGAATGTTAACAACCAGGGTGTGGGACAGTCGTACAGAAGCTATCACTTCCCTTGACACAAGGTGGGAGGCCATACACATTCTTGAATACACAGTGCCCTTATGTGCCTTTTGACTTCTGTATCAGGTGAACATATCGCCTCCTTAAACAATTTAAGTAAAATAAAATTCAGTCTCTTCTCCAAACAGGATCTGCCTTTCAATTCCCCCAGGAAGCGGGGACCCCCGGTGAGCCTGGGGGTGTCCTCTGAGGGGGACTGGGTGTACATGCTGAGTGGGGGAGGCGATGGCCTGCCCTAACCTCTGCTGAGGATGGAGGGTGTCTTCGGGGTACTTGAAAGAACACACAATTCCAGGAAGAGCGCCAGGCATGATGAGCTCAACACCCCAAAGAGCCTCTGCTCTCGCAGCCGGGACAGAAGATTGCCACTCAGAGGGTCTCCTGGCAGCCCCAGCAGACCTCACGTCTGCGTCCTACAGAAGCCAGGGAGGATGAAAGAGGCGTGTTGCCTCACAGCGAGAGACGTTGCTTTGAAGGCCCTATCGCAGAGGGCTCTCCACAGGGAAGAATCTACTCTTTCTTGTACCCACGGTGCCCACATGGGCACCTTCTGAAACTACCGGGCAGGACAAAGGCAGAGCACCTGTACTGTTCTAGGGCCCCAGAACCACAGTGGTGGCACAGACCCGCTCTGCCTGGTGGGGACCCCGCCTCAGAGCAGCAGGGGCATCGCGTGGAGCAGCTGGGGGTGGGGTCGCAGTCACTCCTGGGTCAGGAAGCTGCAGGACCTGGAGTGCCATGGGCAAGACCAAGGTGCCCGAGGCCACTGCCCGGGCAGAGAGAAGGGGCTCGGGAAAGCCGACCTGACACCTGGTCATCACACAGAGCCACAGTGGCGCTAGGGGGCTTGGGTTGGTACATGTGACTCCCTTGGAGAATTCCAGAAATCTTTCGTGGGGGTGCTGCTGTCAGGGGTGGGGGTGAAACACAGTTTTGCAGAGGACTGCCAGAGGTTCAGAGTGATCCTGCAGATGCTCAGGGAAATTCAAATGCCATTCATATTCCTGCTGGTGGCATCCCAAGCTCCCTGTTCACCAAAGCTCAGCATCCTGACAGCTGCAACATCTGATCGCTCCTTCCCCTTCCCCTCACCACCCATAACTGCCAGTTACTACATTCCACAGACCCCTCCCTCCTTCATTCACAAGCTTGCCCTTCTGCCACCAGATTTCCATCCTTCCTTTCACCTCGCCATTCTCCAGCCCCAAAGCATCCACTGACCGCCTTCCTGGCGGCTGTTTCGGTAGCAAATGTTCCCTGATTTCAGTGTGCCTGAGAATCCCCCAGGGAGACTTGAAAATGCAGGTTCCAGGTCTCTGCCCTCTGGTTCCAGGCTGAAGTGTGGCCCAGGAGTCTGCATGTTAACACCCCAGGGACATGCTGATGTAGCAGGAGTAAACCACACTGAGAATCACTGCCTATGGATCCCAGTCCTGCAAGCTGTGGGCTTAATTAAGCGATCATTCCAGGGGCTTCTCTCGCGACTTTCCTGTTTGAATTTGCCACTCAAGTCAAGAAGGTCTACTTGCTTTTCCCGGACAAGCCGAGTACAATTTCATCCCCATGGTTTGGCAGTCCCTTTATGTACAGCACATCTTACTTATTAAGATCTTATCAGGTCACCTGAGGCTCAGCTCAAAAGCTGCTACCTTTACAAAGCATCTTCATGTATCATGGAGGCTGGAAATAAACTCTCCCTGAACTTCCCATCACTCCACTGGCCCTTCCCTTATGTTGCCTCTGCTGCAGGTGATGTGTTCACATGTCGTTTCCCTGAGTCGATGATAAAACTCCGGTCAGTAAAGACGAGTTCTCTCGTGTGTTTGCATTATTCCTCCAAGCACCTTGCATAGTCTAACATGGAGCAGGCGTTCAGTCACAGTGAGTGAGAGAATGCCATGTCTTTCTCTTACCCTGAACATCCATACTATTTAATACCCATTGTTTCTATGTATCAAAGAAAACTGGCCTGCCTCCCTGCCCCATCTTCCTTTGTAATTGCAGTTATTAAATTCCCAGACATTTGTTGAAATGTCCTTACAAATGAATTTTGTTCATTTTCAGTGCATCAGGAGACTAGCTATTTTTGTCCATAGCCCCAGCCTTTGAGACAAAAGTAATTTTAGCCAACATGGCTGCTGAGGTAGAAATTTTTGTCCTTCTAGTCACACAGTTGGATTTTCAGCCAGAAGAGGTTATTCTGTACTAAAGACATTTTAGGTATTTTTGTAAGGAAAATACTTAAACCATCGCTAATGAGACTTCTACTTTGGGACACTAAGTTTCTGATAACAAAACTATTCTAAACAGCTTGTAAAAATAAGAACTGTAGTGCTTGAAAATTCAAGAACCACTTTTTACCTTACCTGTTTTCAAGCTACTAAATTTAGAAATGATAAAAGTTCACCGAATCTCCATCTTGGAATTGGATCTGCTGCTTTGATTTTGACAAATCTGAAACCAAGAGGCGATTTCTTTGGAACTGCTCAGTTATGTGTTCGGCACAGTCCACCAAGCATGAGATAAAAATGCATGCTGCTTTCTTACTTAATACGTGATAGAGTGCGAACATTTTTCATTTAAAAAGATACATTTCGGCAACCTCATTTTTTGTTGTTGTCTTTTTTTTATTTTTTTTATTTTACAGTAACCTACCATAAGTGAGATAAATCAAACAGAATACAAACTTTACATGAAGGATGATTCTAACTTTATATACTATATATTTGCATGTATGGATAAGAAAGATATCAGAAGGAAAAATAAACTAAAATGTGGAGGTTTTTTTTGTTTGTTTGGATATTATAGATGATAATGATCTTCTCCATCTTTGCACTATTTCCTACATTTTTTTACAGTGAACACCTATGATTTTTATTACAATAAAATGTAACCAAGGAGAAGTCAGGACATTAAAATCAAATGCTTTAAAATAGATGAAAACAGAAACAAGTAATGTTTATAAAATTTTACTTTTGCCAAAAAAAAAAAAAAAAGGAAATGCCCCTAAGAATCTATATGATAATCAACATATCTCTCCACAATGTCAATAACATCTACAACAAAGGCACATAAAATTTGTTGCTAAGTGCCACCCTAAGATCATATTTGAAATATAATCAATCTTTAATTCAATTTGCCATCCAAGGTTTAAATAAAGACTTTAACTCTGAAAAGAAATCATTGCACAAAATGAACATTTCACAAAGTTAAAATGCAAAACTATCTGAATTCCTTCGATTTTGGTATTTATTGTCACTTTTGGTTATAAAGCTTAGCATTCAGATAAAAGCTTGAGATTTACTATCTCTTATTACAGAAACCAATAATAAAGACAGGCTAGCTAAAGTGTGTAGAAAAGAATGCTAATAGAGTTATCACAAGCATCAGAACAAATTTCAGTGAATGCTTACATAAACACATAAAATAGTGTTTTCATTCTTAACCAAACAGAAACACCCCTCCTTTTGGTAAACACCTCTTGATACTTCAACAACAGGCCCAGCATTTGTGAGTTCAGACTCTATATCACATTCCCATATGCAGTTCACAGAGACAAATTTACATTCTGTCTCCAAACATCTTCACTGAGGAATGCTTTTGAGTAGACCCAACACAACACAAGGTTAGCTCACTGAAAGAAGAGGCCAGAACAAACCCATTCATTCAATTGTTAGGAAAGAATGCATTCAGATCTTGGGACTATGTATGCTGAAAACTCTATGATTCTGGCATCTTCCCCTGGGCCAGGTCCCCTGCTGAGAACCAGAAGGGCCCTCTGCCCTTGGCTGCCTTCACCAAGGGAGCTGAAGCCAGGAGCAGAGAAAAAGCCAAGACTCACTTCTTTGCATAATAGATGCAGTGAACGCTCTGAATGCAGGCATCAAAACAAACTAAAACCGAATCATCAACAACCCCCACCCCCACCCCCACCAAATCAAAAACTCAAATCCTACAGTTACTCTAGACAACAATTTCCAGGGATACACCAGTCAGGTTTTCCTAGTGGACACACTCGGAACACTTACTCTTTTCCATGTTAGCTCACAATTCAGTTCCTGAGAATAATGCAGATGAGATTCCATAGCTGCCAAATGGCAAGGAGACAACACTGCTCATGAATATGAACATAACCGATCACAGAGAGAAACCTATATGGCATGTAATTAGCATATGGATAGGGGAGAGGACTGAATTCATAATTTCAAAATATATTCACTTCCTGCTGAAATATACCCATGTCCAAAGGGGTCAGTTAAAAGCCGAAAGCAGATCTGCCTGGCCATGGGGCATTGGTGTGAGCAGCAGAATCTTATCCACATGGGTTTGAGTGGGCAAGTTGTCATCGGTGACATTTTCCTGTCATGACTGTCCCTCTAAGCCACCTCAGATATCTGAGCACAAATCTAGGATGAGGCATGGAAATCTATGGTTATAAAGAGAAGACTTTGAAAGGGACTTTTTGAAAACTCACTGAAGCTCAAGGATAACTATATGAGGCAGAAAAAGCAGATGCCAGCTTTCACCTTCTGTAGTTTGAGAACAAACTGCTTGGAAACTGAGCATACGAGAATGTAAATCTGCATTAAAAATTAGGTTGACATTTTCAACAAAAATAGGTTTTCTAAGTGTGCTAAGAGAAACTATGTAAAACTTGGATATAAGGCAAAAAATATTTCAATGTCCTATGAAGCAAAGGCCACCCAAGAATTATGGAAGAGAAATTACTTTTAACTCATGACAGCTGATGAATTTTTGTTTTGTAGAAATGCAAATAATTTCTGTTCAGTGGAAATGATAACATAAAAGGTTAGTTTGTTGCACTGTGGGACAGTAACGGGTTTTGTATATAACCCAGCAATCTTATGTAATATTTATTAAATTGTCTCACTGTTTAGTTCTTTACATCTTACTGGTCTCTTCACTGATTAATGAGTTGAATAAAATCTTTGATAGCTATTTATTTTATATTTGGGCGAAAGTTATGATTTTACCATTTAAAGATTATACTCTAGCAAGTAGGTGATTAGTTCAATGTTTATTTATAGGACTACCTTGGTTAATTGAATGTGTATAGCTCATATAACAATAATTACAATTTTTATCTTGTTTTCGTTTGCATATTCTCTCTAATGGCACTGGTATGCTAAAAAATGTAAATAAGGCAGATATGTTTCTTAATGGGATGATATAATAAGGAATTATTATATGCTTTTATAATATTAACTGGAAAGATATTTAGATATACTATATATTTCTAAATTTTATTCCTTGTACATGATTTAGGAAATAATCACTTGCTTGTCTTGGCTTCACAGAACCCAACAAGTCCAAACAGATCTTCATGAATAGACAGAACCTCCCCACCTGTAATTTGCATTAATACAAATCACAGGGCTTGGAGGTCAACAGGATTATAACATTAGCTCAAACAAGCTTCCGGGCAGGTTTTAACATCACCTTTCCCAACTGCTAAGCAGCTTGCAAGAATGCCAGGTACAGGGAAGGCCAATCTGCTAGAAGATACAAAAGACACAAAAGACACTATCAAATGTTCAAGCAATTTTCCTCAAACGTTTCTGGGTGGGCAGAGGGGCCCCTGAGCTACCAGAGAACAGAAGAAAGTCACGTTCGATGTAATGTCATTGTTGAGCAAGCCCATGCAGGTTGGAATTTAATTGGCATTGTCCCCATATTTGTTGGAATGTGAGGATAGACTGTTACAGAGCTTCTCAAATTGTATCTTCCCTTAGAATCCTCTGGGGAAGCTTGTTCAAATGCAGGTTCTGACTCAGGAAGTCTGGATAGGGCCTGAGAGTCTACATTTCTAACAAGCCCCGAGGTGATACTGAGGCTATGGTCAGGGGTCCCCACTATGAATGTCTAATAAGAGTACCTCACCTTACTAAATCACAGAGGGCAACGTGGGCTCCTCCTTGCTGAACGTGGCAGGTCTGACCTTTCAGATTACTTTTTTGAAACACACAAGAAAATAAAAATGTCTGAATTGTAAGAGTACCAAACTTGAAACTTATAGTAGATTTTGAAAATGATAGTGATATTCCAGTGTAGAAACACTTGTACCCAAATGGGTACAAGAGAAAAAACTGAAAATTCTTTGTAGACCTGCTGACATTGCAGGTACTCACACTTACAGTGCTAGTAAATCTGTGCCAGTCCTCTGTCCCAGACCCTGGGAACATGGGCTTGAACGTTTGGGTCCTGGCTCCTTGTGCAAAACCAGAATGCCTTGAGTGAACACACTGCAGCCTTTGGATCACAGTTGGAACTGCAGATTACTGGAGAGTTAAAAAATATCAGTCTTGGGAAGCCAGGATGGCTCAGCAGGTTAAAAGCTCGCTTTGCAGCCCTGGGGACCAAGGATTGAATCCCGGCCTCGGCCTGTGTGGACCCAGATGCTGAACTGCGTTGTGCTTCCCATGCAGGAGGCCCCCAGTTCAGTTCTTGCCCCTCAGTTTGGCCCCTGGCTCGAGGAGGCATGCCTCCTATGCTGGAGGCCCCCAGCCCGGTTCCCACCCTGCATGGCCCCTACCCACCTGTGTGGAACAAAACTATGTCAAAAACTGATGAAGTTCAACTATGGAGACTGCTCTGGGCCTTCTCCCTTTTCTCTGTCTCCTTCTGTCTGTCACTCTCTGTCTCCATCAAAAACAGTAAAATAAACGTTTAAAAAAATGCATATATCAGTCTTGCTTTGCAGACTGTCCTAGTGATGTCAAAGATGGTCATGAAATACCTTTGATGAGGCTTGACAGCTTCAGTTACAGAATGTCACACTTCCTTGTCATTAAGTGTATGTCAAATCAGAAGATGAGAAAGCCATGTACTTTTATAAAAATGGAGAAATGACATCCAAGATAGAATGATGGACAAGGGGAAGGCAGTGGTCCTTGGGTGACCCTTTGTTTTCACAAATGGAGTGAAAGTTCAGGGGTGTGGCATGGAAACCAAACTGCCATAGATCTATGACCATGAAGTAATTTTATGGAGATTTCGGGGGTTCACAAAAATCAAATTAAGTACAGCACTACAGAAAGTCCTGTGTGCATTTAAAAAGCTGATACATGAAGTATTCATATCCTTTCCCAAATGAGCATGTTTTTTAAGGGACATTCCCACAGACATACATAAACACAGACCTCAGTAGTGTTTTGAGATGAAAATTAAGTTCTAATCTAAACATTCAGCTGACTTTCAGAGAATAAGTGCAAGGTAGCTACTTTAGTCCTCTGCAGAATCTGTCTGCTGTGCCCTACTTAATGTCCGTCAGACCACTAGCAGGACATACTTTGGTAATGAGACTAGTTCTCAGGCCTTTTCATGGCTGATGGGTAAAAGAGTCAATTTGCCCTTTGTGGCTAGTTACATACTATTTCTCTCCACAGGCAACTTCACCTGGCTCAACTCCTTAAAGGCTTCAAGGTGAATTTCTCCTTTTGAAATAGCACCACTTAAGTATGAAACATAAAGCACTTTTTCACCGCGTTTAGTCACAAAGATGACCACAGCACTATTTCTATTCAATATCACAGTGGACATCCAAGCCCCTGTGATAAGGCAAATAAAAGACATAAATATTGGGGAGGAGGAAGAAAACCTGGCTTTATTCATTAATTACTTGATTGTGTAAGTGGAAAATCTCAAAGACTATACAAACAATTGATGAAATTAATAATTGAATTTAGCAAGATCACTGGATATGTAAATGTACAAAAATCAATTGTACTTCTATCTATGGGCTATAAATAATTAGAAAATAAAACAAATGCAATTTTCAACAATATAAAACACATCAAATACTTAAGAATAAGTCTAATGTATGATGTGTAAGGCCTCTACACAGTCAGCTACCATATTACTGAGATAAACTACAGATCTAATAGAGGGAGGTCCTATGCCCATGTCTTGGACTATTCAATGTCGCAAAAGGTGCAAATTCTCCCAAGTTGGTCTGTTTAATCCCAAGGAAAAGTATGGCACTAAAGAAAATGACTGATTCCAAAATTTATAGGAAAATCTGAAGGGCCATGAATAGCAAGAATAATTTTGAAGAACTTTCACCAGCTAACATCAACACTTTTTACAAAGCTACAGTAATTAAGAGAGTCAAATTGGCATGAAGATGAACAAATAATAGAAATGCAAAGAGAATGTGTATTTATACATATATAAACTATTCTCTCTCCCTTTCCCTCTCTCCCACCTTCTTTCCCTCTCTCTCTTTATATATATAGGGAGGGAGGGAGAGAGAATAGTTATTATTGCTAAGTCACTGCCAGATATATATATGCGTGTGTGTGTGTGTGTGTGTGTGTGTGTGTGTACATACACAGAGAGAGAGAGAGAGAATAGTCACTTGATTTATGACAAAGTTAATACTTCAGTAAATGGAAAGAAGACAATCCTTTCAGTAAGTGGTGATTATATTGTGTATCCTATAGAACAAAAATGAGTCACACAGTCAATTTCAAGTAGACTGTGATCTAAAGAAGGAAAGCAAAAATAAGAAAACCTCAAACATAGAGAATATATTTTGCCTATCTTGTGGTAGGCAAAAATATCTTAAACAGTATACAAACAGTTGGAAACAGAGGTAAAGAATGATAATCGGATTACATTAAAATTAAGAACTTATGGGGAAGCAGGGATGGCTCAGTGGGTTAAACGCTCACTTTGCAGCCCAGGGAACTGAGGATTGAATCCCGGCCTGGCCTGTGCGGACCCATATGCTGAACTGGGGAGTGCCCCCAGTTCCTGCCCTGTGCAGCCCCACGACCACCTGTGGAATGAAACTATGTGGAAAAACCAATGATGTGCAACTATGGAGACTGTTCTGGGCCCTCCCCCTTCTCTCTGTCTCTGTATCTCTCTCTCTGTCAAAAACAATAAAAATAAATCTTTAAAATTAAGAACTTATGTTCACCTGAAGGGATGGACCACTGATAGAATACGAAGACTTACCAATAAATCAATAAAAGACAAGGAATCCAATAAAATCATCAAAGAAAAGCAGGCACCCCACAGGAGTTTATCTAAATGGCTAACAAACATATGAAAAGGGGTTGAATGTCATTACTCATCAGTGAAATAAAAGCACAATGAGATAAGTGCTACAAACCCACTAAAATGGCTAAAATAAAAATGACTGACATTAGAAAGGGCTGACAAGGATGTGGAGAACTAGAAATCCCATACACTACAGGTAAGACTGTAAACTGGTATAATTCTTCAGAAAACACAGTATATCCTTATAGCTGAACATACCTTAGGACCCAGCAATTTTATTTCTATATTAGTACTCAACGTGCATATTTGCTCTAAAAGACACATTAAAAAAAAGTTCAGAATAGTCCCAAACTAGAAACAACCCAAATATCCACCAGTCATAGAAGGGATAAAGTGTGATATAGTCATTTAATTCAATATTATACAAGAATAAAAATGAATTTAAACTACATTCAAAAACATGGGTGAATGTTGCAGACAAAATAGTAAGAGAAACTTAATGCAAAAGAATGCATACTGTATAATTCCATTTATTTCAAGTTCAACTAAGGTATGGTGTCAAAGATCTGGAGAGATGCAGATTAGGGGGCCTGAGGGGTCTTCTGAGGTACTGGTAAGGCTGTATTTACAGGAATGTGGGGGTGATTACTCGGGTGCTCACTTATCTCCTAGAGCAATTCAAACCTGGAGGAAAAATGACCACACTGAAGCTGGTCTTCTGCAGGCCCATCCCGACAAGGCAGGGTTCTTGGGAGAAGACAGTAATGATGAGAATAGTGGAAAGCAGCAGGAAAAGAGGAAGACCAAATATGAGATGGACAGACTCCACAGAGGAGCCACAGGTGTGAGTCTGTGGGAGCTGAGCAGGGCTGTGAGGACACGACATTGTGGATGCCACTTACACACCTTACACACCTATAGCCAAGAACCAGGTGCCAGGTCCTCTATTTACTGTTCTCAAGTCCATAAGGGACTTCCTTCTCCACGCCTGGCTAAATCATCATCCCATTTATTAAATGAAATGCACAAAGCACTGGAGCAGCATGTCTGTAGGTATGTTTTTCCATCTCTTCTAAGAGCGGGTCCCTCAGACTGCCAGAGCTCCGTGCTGCTGACCACTGCCCCACACCCCCTTCTTGCACATCTAGGAGTGATAAATGCTCAAAATCGAGTATTCACACTTGCACCATGACACTTTTCTATGAAATATTTCACAAATGAAAGTTTAGTTTTTCAGGCAAAACCAAGTAATGGTTAAAAAGTATTAGCTGCATGATCTGGCCTGGTCTCCTATGGCAATAAACGCAATATTCAGACTAATAAAAGAATCTTGTCAAATCTGACTCAATAAAATACAAAGAAATAAAAGAGGAAAAATTGATTTATAAACAAATAACAGATAGTATTCATTACAATCTACTTGGCATTTATTGTGCACTTATGTCAGGTTACCTTTTGGATATTGGGGTGGGGGGAGGTGAGGAGGGGGATACAAAGAAGAAAGAAGATTCTTAACTTCCAAGGACTCACATTCTAATGGGACAGACAGACAGGAATATAACCAACCACATACCTCTATCACAGCTCGCTCTTACTGCTAATAAAGTGATATTGGTATACATTAACATGCAAGATGGCTTAGGGACTTTGAATGAAAATCTCCCAAGTGTCCTTTGATCTACTGAATCAGAAATATTTATATTTAACACTAAGCAAATGTCAGGAAATTCACACTCTTGTCTTTTCTGTTGGAAAGATGTACATGTTTTCCCCTAAGACACCCACAGGTAGGAACTTATCCTAAGCAGGGGTTTCCCTAGTATGCTTAGAAGCAACTAGATGACAATGTGAACAGGGATCCCAAAGCATGATGGACGTGGTCAGCTGGCCCCCTGTGCCCACTCCCACTTCGTCACTGAAGTCGGGATGTAGGAAAGACATGCTACACTTCCTTGACTCCCTAGAGACCAGGCTTCTCCAGGTAGAAGCACTCTTACAGAATTTGGAAAGTGGGAAGGAGGTAGGTTTGCTTCTGTCTTCATGGCTTTTGAACTACTGATACTAAATATGTAGGATTCTTCTTTTCTGCCTTCTGAAGTAGGTGAAGAGTTTATTGAACTAGATTGACTTCTTGTCTTATCCTTGGATTTGACTTAGAGATAAGGCTTTATGCTCAGGGTTTGGTTGGGGAATCACAGCAAATCATGCCATCTTTTTTTCCTATTGTTCCACTACTGGGACAAACTGACAGTAGCTTAGAGTTGCAATGATAATGCCACCAAGAGACTGCTGATATGTCTCACAATGTCATATAGCAGCGGTGAGCATTGTGGCAGAAATCTGTGTTTCTGTTTTCCTAATGGGGTAAAGAATCTTTTTTTAATCATATAATTAAGTGGGAAGGCCTGATTCATTTTATAAAAGTTGATTTCACAAATTGTGAAGACAGTATTTTTTCCATCAAGAGAGGGATAAGATTATCAGCTTATAGAAAGAGCTAAATATATGGTGATGGAAAGAAAGATGATTCTGGCCGGTGAACACATATTATAACACATGGACGAAGCACTGTGGAACCATATACCTGGAACCTATGGAATTTTTACTAACCAGTATCACCCTAATAAGATTAACAATTAAAAAAAAAAAAAAAGACTTCACCCTTCAATGAAAGTATAACACACTATATAATCCAAAAAGCAAATACCTAATAAAGAAATACTAGAGTTGTCTGGAAAAAATCCAGCCATAAATGCATCTATCTTTTATATTACATGGCTGGATACTTCCTGGACAGCCCTCCTATATGGAAACTGGCTTCTATGGAAGGTCTAACCAGTCTCTTATTTTTTTACAGCAACTAGGACTCACCTAAAACATAAACACAACCCACAGCACTGCCAGATCTCAAATCGGTGCTCTGCCCTGGAATGGGGCAGTTTTTTATTTATTTGAGAAAAGCAGATGCATTTGCAATACAGCCTGGACTTGAAGCATGTATCTGAGCTCCCTCTTCCGCAATCTGGGACAGAAGCGGCACTTCTGCACCTTTCTCACTGAAGTATGTAAACTATTAATGCCTGCTTTCCCAGAGCTACCTCCCGTGGCTACCCAGCCTCTGGGGACCACCTCTGTAGCTGCAGGCCTCATCCATTTGGCTCGGTTGGCCCACCCATCAGCCTCAGAGAGTCCTCTGTCCTCCCTCCCGGGCAGGCGAGTTGTCAGTTAATTGTCACTCTTCCTCAGGTCTATCAAACACCGCACTGGAACAGCTTCTGAGGATCCAGGCTACAGAATGATACCGGCCAACTAGGTTCTATGACAGCAGGAAAGATGTAAGTGGCTTCCTGGCTGAAGCAGACGGGCTCGTGCCAGTCCCTGCCTGCCTCACTCAGCCCTTTGGATTTGGGCTCAGACCTCTGACCTCTGCGTGATGCCTGGGATTTGACCCACTTCTGCTTTTGGACACCTTCTGGGGGCTGCATTCCAGGCTCAGGCCAGCTCCCCACCCCCACCTCACACCCCCAGACTCAGAGCACTCCCAATAGCCTATGCACCCCACACTTCCAGAACAGATGCAAAAACCATGCCCTCACTGTGACTTTTTGGATAGTGTTGAGAAAGGAGAAAATCTATCTGCTTGTTTGCTGTTAGGAATACATAACTAACAGCAGTAAACGGTGCTAGCCCAATTTTGATTCAGCTAATAGGGAAGCATACAATGCCTTCGCTTTCCCTTCACCACATCCCAGTGGTGGCTCTCAGAGCTTCTCCGATGGTGATTAACTAACAATTACTTGTTTTGCTTTAAAACAGCAACAACCACAAACCTTTAAAAATAAGACTAACGTTTTACCATATGTACTTATTACTTTTGAAACCAGAAATAATTCTCATTTTTTATAAAAAAGGGTAAAAATATTTGTCTCCAAGGTAAAGTGAAAACACGGGCATCAAACTGTGGGGACCGATACTCACACACAACCACACTCGCTTTTTATCTCAGTAACTAACTCATCCGAGGGGGTGGAACAGAAAGTAATTCTTGGTGGAGTGTAAGTTGCACTACAGTTAGCTTTCTTCTTCATATTAAGGCAGTTTGAAGTGAGGTTTTTTTAAGTACATAGTTTCAAAGAACTTGAAAACACACATCAATAATGCTTCAGTCCAAAGCCAGAACACAGTTTTGCATGGTTTGCAGATAATTTAATATTTGAGAAGCCTTTTCAACATTCATCAACTCAAACCAGAACTAAAACAATACCTAGGAAAAAATAAACAAACAAGTAAGCAAATAATACCTAGTATCTATATAATTCCACAGATCAAACAATTTAGGGAACATACGATAGAGCAACATTGCAGCTAATTCAAGGTCAAAATAATGTACCCACCATTCACTAATCTAACAACAATTCTGGCTCATTTTTCCTGATAATGTATATTAGAGATGACTGCTTTATCAGTTATAGGACTGGATAGGTTGATTAATTTGGGGCATCACAAATATAGTACGATCCGCCTTCTGGATTTACTCTAGTCCACCTTTCTCCATGAACACAGATGTTCCATTTTTGAGTCTTTGGAAGAGCAGGAAGGATATCACTGGGGCTTTGTCTGCCCTCTTCTTCTGGTGAGACACTCATTTAATTTTGGAGAACAACCTTGCCCCTCCCACATACCAGTCCTAACGCTAACCCCAACCATAACCCTGGCTGCCAATCATAGACCTGCTCATGCAGACTGGCTCCAGACTGAGTGGTCCAGTCATAGCCCTCGGGACCCCTTGGGCAGTGTTTGCTGCAGCAATGCATTCATTATCCAAGCCAATTACATACCTTTCGTGAAATTCCCCCCACCCCATCCCCTGCCCCCCGGAATCCTTTTTCAGAAAGAAGGCTGCCCCAAGGCATGGATCTAATATGTGGAGAGAATCTTGGGAAAGAATCAGGAAGACTTCCAAGGAAGATGTAAACCTGGGATCCCACTCTCTCAATGGCCACCTACACCTCTCCCTTCCTACACTGTGCTTACAAAAACCACTAAATGTCCTTTTGCACTTACACAGGTTTGAGTTGGGTCCTGTTTATTTGCATTTGAGGAGTACTGACTCATGCAGATAGTAATCACTTGAGTTGGGACATTCTCAAGAGCAGTGAATTTATTGGGTTGTCTTCCTACTCCCTGTTCTCTGGGCACCACCTCTGCAGTCCACAGGGGTGGCTTCTGAGCTCCAATTGTTTGCTCTCTGGCCCTGTCCCCTTCCCAAGGATCACTGGTTTGGAGGGACTGCCGAGTTCAATCCAAGTTTCATCTCTGCAAGTTAAGGTTTTGAGCTGCGAGAGAAGTTGGTAGGAGCTGGGTTCTGTGCACACTGGCCCTCTAAAGGGACAGGAAGATCTTCTCAGTGTCACCCTGGTCCTGGTCCTTCCTGAGGCTCAGTTTGATTCTATCTGTGTTGGATTTTATGAGCTACCCCATGCTTCCAAGACATTCTCCCCTTTTATTCTTCCTATCACCCTGCCCCATCTTTAAACCAAGAGAACATGAAATTATCCACCAAAAAATTGCTTCTGGAAATCACTGGTTAGGATGATTTTCACTACGGGAAAGGTAAGACTTCAGTAAAAAGCAATAAAGGACTTTTTACTTTGACCAATGAGCCTAAGAGGGAACGGGTGGCCCAGGTACAGAACAAGTAGCAGCTCAAGAAGGCCACCAGGGCCCCACGTTTTATTTCCATGCTTTGCCATGAACAATGCTAACTTCTCTCAATGGCTGATTCCCCCCAGAGTCCCCAAATGGCTGCTGTTCCCTGTTGGGACTGTGTCACCACTCACACGCACCAGGTGATGGAGACACTTCCCCACCCATGCGACAGCAAATCCAACGTGGACCAAATATCCTGGCCATGGTGTGTGACAGCAGCTTCAGACATCTTTCAGGGTCAGAATTACTTTGGTTTGGGGATGACTCAGCTGATGGGGTGCGGCAAGGGAGGAGCAAGGGGGATGCCGCAGTTTCGTGTTCGAGCATCTTGGTAGACAGAGGCAACGCCGGGGCTGGTTCGGCAGGTTAGGCCTGACCAGGAGCCAGCTGGAACCTGTCCAGAGGTCCTGACGTCGCAGCAGTTCATTCACCTCTGACAAGGGGTGATTTCTTAATGGGTGAGATAAGCGCTCCGTGGTTGCTATTCTTTTTCACGCACAGAGAATAATTTATATAGAGCAAACAGCCACCTGAATGACTGGCATTAAATGCATTCACATTGTACAACCATCACCACTGTTCATCTTCCCAAACTGAAGCCCTGTGCCCATCAAACAACAACTCCCCATCCCCCCCATCCCTCCAACCTGCACAACCGCTACTTTCTATCTCTATGAAAATGCTGCTCTGAGGACCTCATATCGGTACAGTCATATAATATTTGTCCCTTTGTGACTGGTTTAGTTCATTTAGCATAATGTCCTCAAGGTTCACCCATGTTGTAGCATGTGTCAGAATGTCCTTCCTTTATAAGGCTTAGTAACAGTCCACTGTCCGTATGTACCACATGTTGTTTATCCATTCATTCGTCAGGGGACACAGGGCTGCTTCCACCTTTGAGCTGCTGGGAATAATGCTGCTACTAGGGACAGGGTTGTCCAAACATTCTCATCTATTTCTTTAAATGATTTTCCTGGGGTGTGAATATCCAGCCAAGGTTGAGACCAGTATATGGCAGTCCCAGGAGATCATAAGGGGCCCGGGAGAGGTGTGCCACCTTCGTTGGCCCCATCAAGCTGTTCCATGCTACTTGTCATGTCCAGTAATCAGACCTTACACATCTGGCTCCACCAAGAAACTCGAAGACTCATCAGGTTGGTGCTGTTTACCTCAGTATCTCCCAGATCTAGCTCCGGGCCTGGCGCTGGGCAGGAGCTTATGAAGTTGCAGCTGAATAAAGAAAACTACCAATCCACAATTTAACTCTACCCTACTATTAAACCCAACTGTTCCCTTCTGCTATTAAAAGTTATGTCCCATTGTACCCTAGGCCGTGCCTCTGGTCCTGACTGGGGCCAGGGCCTGAGTCAGGGTCTAAGATCTTTACAAAATAAAATGATGAGAGCAGAGGAAGCCCCAGGCGGTGATGGGGGAACAAGGTGGGGCAGGGTGGGGGTGGGGAGAGTGGCTTCGTCCCCTTTGCTCTGGTTTCTTCTAGGTCAGCTGCTCCCTAAGGGGTGGCTGTACTCCTCCCCTGCACCTGCATGAGAAGCCTAAGTGATCTTCCCACAAAAACCTGCTTCCCCATGCCCATAACTCACTTTAAAAAAGAAAGACATGTCACTGTATTTTTACTGAGGTGGGTTTTCTGGGCCCTCTATTCATGTCTGCAGTTCCACATCCTCATGTTTACTTTGATTTTTAACTTTAATCTGAGTTCCCAAGATTGCTTTTTATTAAAAACTATGGATGTTAAAAAGGAGCCCCAGAAAAAATACCACAACACCCAAGTCCTGTATTTAAGCTTGTGGTGCTATTGGGAGAGAACCGCTTTATAATATAAATAGGGGGGTAGTAAATTGAGAATGCCCTCCTCTCTTCTCCCCTCTCATCTTAGAAGCCACTAGGCACACTGCACAATGGGATGGGCACAGAAGGGACCTGCCTTGGTAGGTAGAATAGTAAACTTGAACTGTAATTGCCCCCATCGTATTTTTAAGATCTGAGAGTGGGCCAGGAATAGGGTTGGGCAAAGAGGCGGGGTCATGCAGGCTCAGAGCTGCTCTTTATTTAAAATGTAGACCTTTGTTCATCATGAATATTTTTTGCATTTTTTAAAAATATTGCATGAAAATCATTTATCTTGATTCCTGAGTTGGGGGCACCTTTCAATTTTGTGCCTCGCTTGACTGCAGTTGCACCCTAACTCCAGGCACTCTCCTGAGTTGGGATGTGTTTGTAAGAGGAAAGCATGATGATCCGTTTAGGTCTCACCCAGCCTCACCGCACCCTCCACCCCCCCTCCCCGTTACCCCACTTCTCCCGGTTGACTTCCTCCCTGTTCTCTGCTTCTGCCCATTTTGACAAACTGTCCCCATGCATCTGCTCACCCCTGCTGCTTTGGCCCTCCCACGCCCTCCCCACCCTCTTTCTCAGGATGACCAACACAACACAGCTAGGTAGAAACAAGAGCACCAATAAGGGGTGGTCACTTCCTGGGGGGTCCTTTTGCTAATGCCAATTTTGAGCTTCCAAAGGGGAGAAACACAATTAACAAGGGCCTTGTCCTTTTTAAAGACGTCTTACTTGTGCCAATTACGATGATAAACAGTGCCCGAGGTGGCCCATGGCCACCCTTAGGCTCTGGAACCAAGGCAGCCGGCTGGTACACTAAGAAATAGGTAATTTTAACAGTGCTATGTGTGGCAGCCCTGGAGAAAATTCCTAACATGGTAAAAGAGTGGACAGATCTTTAAATGCAGGTGTGTGTCCCTCTGTACCCTCCCCACCACCAACTCCGTAACAGTAGGCTCACTAACCAGACATACCATTTTAAACGGGATAGAAAACAATGGCACTGTCCCATTTCGAATGGCACATGTGGTCAACCTACCATACTTTCCCTGGGCTAAATCCAAGGCACCAGTAGGCTGAGCATACTTTCACTTGAAATGGGATAGTACCTTTATTTGCTGTCCTGTTTAAAACAGGGCATCTAGTCAGCCCAAGCATAGAGGGAAGCAAGCCCATGCTTCTGGGCTCTTCTGATTGGTGGGAGGAACCCTTACCCGCAAGAGCATCCAAGGCTCCTGAAGTCCAGGTCCATCTGTGAGGACCTACGTGGGGAATTGCGTCCAGTCCCTCACACCTCTGACCCTGGCTGTTTCTCCTGCACTGCTTGCTTCATCATCAGTAAATGGAAATGAAAATAAGTGACCCAAGTCCCTGTCACCACGCTGGTCAACCTTCAAAGTCATGAGGGTCTAGCCCAGTTCAGTCTCCTGGACAGTATCTTAATGATTCATCATTATTATGCATGTGCCATAAAATCATAATTACTTCACTCACTGACCTGACAGAAAATATAATTACATATGCAAATAGCTTTGTAAAAATATTGTGTGAAGAACACAGTGACACAACAGCTACACTACTGCTCAGTGACCCTAAGACCGAACCACAAAGTCTTACCAGGACTGTGTGCATCCCGGTGTAAAGCCTGCTGAGACACACCAACGTGGAGAACAGCACCGCCATCGTCAGCCCCAAAGCAAAGGGATACTGCAGGGGGAGGGGAGAACACAAGGACATTAGATCGCTCAGACATACACAACTTTTTCGAAAGATGTATTTCATTGTTTGAGAAGAGGTGAGAGAGAGAGAAGGGGGAGCCCAGAGCAGTCTCCATAGTTGTACATCATTAGCTGTGACTAGTTTCATTCCACACAAGTGGATGTGGGGTTGCATGGGGAAGGAACTGAACTGGGGGTCTCCTACATGGGAGGTGAGAACCTTTGCCACTGAGCCATCCCAGCAGTTACAGTAGCACCACAGTTCAGCATATGGGTTTGCATGGGTTGGGACCAGGGTTCGACCCCTGGACCTGGTGGTTACAAGGCAAGTGCTCAACGTGTTGAGCTATCCTGGCATCCCCAGACATACACAATTAGATGCAATAGAAGGGAACGAGATTCTTGGTCCAGCAACAGCTAGTCTCAACTTCACATGCCCTAGACCAGCAATCGGATGACTTGAAACATCTGAAAAATGGGAAAACTGAGGCAAGAAAGGGCCAGATGCCTAGGAAAACAGTTCTGAGAGGAAGTCTCACAACATAAGCTATAGTAGAATTTGGCTTGAAGACTCATACCCATCTCATTCCCACTTAGGAAACTGAGGTCTCGGCCTAGGTGACCAGGTAGAACCAGAATCCAACGATATGGCTTGCCGTCTTCCAGCCACCCCGATTTCTGCACAACTGGGAACTTGGAATGTCCCCGGGTCTCTAGAGTCAAAGGGCAGCATGAAACAAGACTGCCATTTGCGAACAAGACTGCCATTTGCGAACAAGACTGCCTGATTTAATCAAATCTAAATTTTCCAACAGGTTAAAGGTAAAATTCATGACATTAAACACAAACCTAGAGCAGGAGTTCCAAGACAGGCAAAATAACAGTTTGTTGCACTAGTAACCTTTAAAAGGTCTGACTCTCCCTGACATCTAAGCAATATTAAGTAAACTTCTGTTTTCAACATTTATGAATCCTCTGTCATCTAGACAGTTTTCTAGAAAATGGGAAACCATTATTTCTAATGGCTCAGCCCCAGACTGGGCAGAGGCATCCTTGAAAAATAATTTGGGGCACGACTCTCTGGCCTCGGGCCCTAGGGAGTCTAATGAGGATTTGGAGGAGTCCTCTCAGCATGGAGGATCAGTTACTGGAACCATAAACTCCCCGTGCCTCCTGCAAGCAGGAGAACTCAGTTCCAGGGCTGTCTCAGCAGGGTGAAATGCTTTCTGAGGGGGGGAGACGACATACCCCAGTTCCTGGACAGTCCATGCCAGGCCAGGGTTATTATTATGGTGTCCACCTCCACCCTCAGGCACAAGCTGCTTGGGGTGCTAACTTCTATGGTCACTTGACTTATGAAGCAGTGGTCATTGGTGGTTCAATAGCTTTCAGTTACTCGTACTTAGTCTATTTCATACACACCAACGTCCCTCAAAGCAGCTTTCAAAGGAAATTCAGAAGGGAAAACTCTCCACAGCCTCAGTGTATGGAGAGCCTTGCACGGAAGAGCCAGGCCATCTTACCTCGTATTTGTCCATGGTGGAGATGAGGAGGGTGAAGGAGATGGAGGTGGCCGCCATGGCGTGGGTAGATGGCATTCCATATTCAGTAATCACTCTCTTCTCCAGCTTCACAGCGGGAGGGGAGAAGGGGCGGGGCCACTTCAAGATATCCTTGGCCACCTGGCCAATATACATCACCAACTGCAAAACCAACGGACTGAGGTGAGTCTACCCAAGTAAATACAATGAATGAACTCCTAGATTGCCAGAATGTGTTTTGGGATATCCTGTGTATTTAGCTGACATTACCTTTCTTTCTGACCTCGACACCTACTGGGGAAGGCTTGTCAAGTGATATTTAATTGGTAAAAAGAGACACAGGCCTTCTGGATTCCACAGAGCAACTAAGACATGACATTCACTCACTTTATTTCAGTTATATAGTTAACAAACATCTCTAGAGTTCATATGTGTGCCAAGCACTGTTCTAAGAGCTTTACAAATACAATAGACTCTACATTAACTAGAACTCAAGCATCTAGCAACTTTTTTTTTTTTTTTTTTTTTGCCGGTTGCTTGAGATCCAGTTAATTAAGAGTCTGCTTATGTTTATCTGGTATCTACCAATCCCTAGGGATGCCAGGTAAGTGAGAGTCTACTGTATCCATTCACTTAATCCAATAACACCTCTAGAGTGCAGACACATTTTACAGATGAGCCAACCATTGTATATGGCAAGTGAGTTCAGCTTCAAAATCTGTGACTTAAACCACCACATGGTAGTATCTATCCAAATACAGGATGGTCTTGCACTGGAGATAATCTAATATTCAAATCAGACAGATTGTGTTTTCAAGGTTTTTTTTTTTAAAGATTTATTTTTATTGTTTTTGACAGAGGGAAAGAGACAGATACAGAGACAGAGAGAAGGGGGAGGGCCCAGAACAGTCTCCATAGTTGCACATCATTGGTTTTTCCACATAGTTTCATTCCACAAGTGAGCGTGGGGCTGCACAGGGCAGGAACTAGGCCGGGGTCTCCCACCCCGGTGAGAACTGAACTGGGGCACTCCCCAGTTCAGCATATGGGTCTGCACAGGCCAGGGCTGGAATTCGATCCTTGGTCCCCAGGGCTGCAAAGTGAGCGCTTAACCCACTGAGCCATCCTGGCTTCTGGTGTTTTCAAGTTTTAGCCAGGAAAATGATTATTCTTATGGAACTTCTAGTTAAGCATTTCTAAATGCCACTGTTACTCCTGGTATGCGTAGGCTATGTAACTTCATTCAATAATTAGGAATGTCAGTAATATAAACAGTATGGTATTTTCAATCCTAAAATAAAGACAACTCAATCTGGAATTGTTTTCAGATGACACTTTCATGGTGCCATTCATGAAGAAATTTCCACTCCCCTTCATTTTTTTCTTAAAGCAGAAGATAGAACTCAGAATTTGATTTTTCATACCCTCCAGAGATGAACAGGACTCCAAAAAACAAACTGATTTTGTCAGAGAACTTCAACGGACAGTTTCATGATATGGTTAACAGGGGGAAGCACAAGGCATCTACTGAAGTCTCTGCATTTGCACCTCTAAGTGCACTGAGGACAGCCTGCAGCCTCTACACCACACAGGCACTATTTTAAAATGCAGAGTCCCAGGCCGCAGCCTGGACCTACTGAATTAAAACCCCCATTTTCACAAGACTCCCAGGTGGGTCGTGTGCACACGAGGATTTGAGAAGCCGTGCTTTACACCATATTCTTGCACAGGTCATTTTGTCATGGGCTTTCATCATAAACCTTCTCGTCTTACTGTGACCCTATTGATCTTACCAGGGCTTTATTTAGCTCGTGATGGATGAAGTTAACTTGCTTTGGAACAAAACCCACTATGGGAAGACTATTTCAAACTCATTTTCATTAGTCAGCCAGATTGCCTTAGGGTTTCCCACATTCTGGTGCTTCCTTTTAACTCATTTAGTGGCCGGTTAATTCTGAGCATTATCCCAGCATCCTCAGTAGCCCCCAGACGGCGGGCGCTGCATGTGTTTTTGTGCTCCACCGCGACTTTGCTCTGGGTTAAAAAACTGAGAGCCACTGCCTGTGCACAGCAGGCCACATCCACAGGCTTTAAAGGCTTGGCGCCAATCACTCTGAATTCCGTAGCTGCGATTTCTAATCGGACTTTGAAACTTAACCTCTTTACCATCCCCTTATTACCAGGAACCACTGTGCTGGAAACCAGCTCACTCTTTCATGTTTCTGCCTCCCTCCTGTGAACCTGTAAAAACCGCATCAGACTATTATCTGGGGAGCTGAAAAACTTGCTGATAATACTGACTACCAAGATTGTTTTCTGAAGTTGCTTGAGATATATTTTTAACCATGCCCCTACCCAACTCACCAACAAAGCAAAATATTACAGGCGTATTGACTAACTCTGATTTGCTCAAAGAATGCTTTAAAATCCTCGGGGACAGGAAACCTCAGGATTATGAAGTGAAGACAGACTGGGCATTCCTAAATCAGAAAAAAATTAATTTCCTTGACATTCATGAGTACCTTTGACTTCATGTAATATTTCACCTTCTATGCTTGATGGATATACTTAAGAATTAGGACACTTGTTCATTTCATTTAAAATTATTACTACAGCCACACATTGTTTGTGATTGATACATTTCAAAAAGCAATGACTATAATGATGGTTCTCTTTAAACAAGAGAAAATAGAACTCTAGTTCCAGGTCATACAGAAAGAGTACCACTCATAGGGTGGTGAGTCCTGTCTCTGCCATTGCATTTATTACAGTGAATCTATGATGTTGCTAAGCCCTTGTACTAGGTCCTCATCCTTGAATGGGAAAACAGTCACGCAAACTCAAGATCTCATCATAGGGGAAAGCTGGGGTGGCTCAGTGAGTCAAGCGCTCACTTTGCAGCCCCAGGGACTGAGGATCAAATCCCAGCCCCGGCGCATGCAGACCCATATGCTGAACTGGGGAGTGCCCCCAGTTTGGTTCTCACTGGGGTGAGACTCCAGCCCAATTCCTGCCCTATGCAGCCCCACGCCCACCTGTGGAATGAAACTATGTGGAAAAACCAATGATGTACAACTATGGAGACTGCTCTGGGCCCTCTCCCTTCTCTCTGTCTCTGTTAAAAACAATAAAATAAATCTTTTTTTTTTTTTAAAGATCTCATCATAATGCAAATATGCTTTGAAAAAAAATTATCCACCGAATTCTATGGGTACGTATATATGTAGAGTCAGACATTGGTTCAACTTGGCGGGCCAGGAAAAGGGAGGCTCTGCATTAAAGGAAGATTGCTGAAGTAAGATGACGGTTGGGTGGAGATGTATCCAGGTATAAAAACAGACTTGGAGAAATGATACTGGGTGGTACATAGTGGGCACTCCTAGGAGGTAAGGATTGGGAGGCGTACCACTTCTCATCTCCTAGCATGGCTAAAACGAAAGGGACTGACCATACATGGTGTTGGGAAGATGGAGAGCATCTGGGACTGGCATACATGCAAGATGGTACTACCACTGTGGAAAAAGGTCTGACAGTTTCTTAAAATGTGAAACATACTCTTTCCATATGAAGCAGCCACGGCACGCCTAGGAGAATAAAAGCATAGGTCACGCAATGATTTGTGCATGAACATTCATGGCGGTGTCTTTGTAAATGCCCCAAACTGCTAACAATCCAATTTCCATCAACAGGTGAATAAATACACAAATTGTGGTATAATCATACAATTGAATACTTCTCAGCAACAACACAACAACAAAAATAAACTATTGATAACCATACTATAGCACAAAAGAGTCTCAAAATAATTATGCTGAATAAAGATGCCAGACCATAAATCTCTGTGTCTTTGTTATTTTCAGTTTTATATTCCACCTATAAGTGAGGTCATATGCTTCTTGATTCTTTCATTCTGACTTATTTCGCTTAATAAGATGGTCTCTAGGCCCATCCATGTTGTCACAAATGACTGTATTTCATCATTTCTTACCGCTGAGTAGTATTCCACTGTGTAAATGTACCACATCTTCTGTATCCAGTCACCTATCGAAGGGCATTTTGGTTGTTTCCATGTTCTGGCCACTGTGAACAGTGCTGCGATGAACATGTGGGTACAAACATCTTTAAAGATTAAGGTTTTCAGGTTTTTTAGGTAACAAAGATACAGAGACTTATGGACACACTCAATAGCTTGGTGATTGCCTGAGGGAAGGGGAGGAGGG
>PVKE010000153.1:173693-195239 GCA_004027555.1 Craseonycteris thonglongyai | reverse complement strand
AAAAAAAAAAAGAAACTAAAAAAATAAATAAATAAATAAATACTACTGATACAGGGGAAGCCGGGATGACTCAGTGGGTTAAGAGCTCACTTTGCCGCGCCAGGGACCAAGGATCAAATCCTGGCCCCGGCCCGTGGGGAACCATATGCTGAACTGGGGAGTTCCCCCAGTTCAGTTCTCTCTCTGTCTCTGTATCTCTCTCTCTCTCTCTCTCCATCAAAAATTAATAAAATAAAATAAAATAAATAAATACTTGAAGGTTCCCAGTAAAACTAGTAGAGTATTAGAAAATACTTCAGTGTAATTCATACTATTTTTTTAAACTTATCTTCAATACTAAGAAGACATTTAATAAAATTCAGTACCCATTAATGGTTTTTTTAATCCTTAGCAAACTAAAACTTAAAAAAAAATGATGCCCTCAATGTAATAAAGTATATGTACCAGAAACCTACATCTATTATGTTTGATACTGGGGCTGTAACATTAAAGAAGAGAGGTAGCAGTACCAGAAGTCACAGCGCTTATAACCCATTGAGGGATACAGGCAAGTAGGCAGATAATGATAATACAGCATGGTAAAATAATACTATGACAAGAGAAATAGAGGGTTTCCTAGTAACCTAGGAAAGGCATCAACCCTGACTTCACTGGAGACAGTTAACAATCTGTGGTAAATACCTTCTGGGCAAGAACAGTTACTTTCATCTTTCTATGTATAGCTCAGTATCTAAAACAATGTCAGACACATGATAAGTCTTCTGTAAATGTTTCTGAAATGAATGAGCAAATGAACAAAATAAACAAATATCAAATAGTAGCCTTAGATTCTTTTGGAAGTCAGATACAAATTTTTAATAAACTAAATGATTCATTATACACTTATGTGTCCTAAAGAGTTCATTTGGGTACAAACACACACACTAGCAATTATACATACTCACAGGTACAAGGGATTTGTATTGGCCAGTTGGAGAATGTGTGTTTTCAAAGGTTCCACAGCTATCAACATATCTTGTTCTACAGCCATAGGAAGGACAGAATATCCACAGTAATCTATATGTTCTCCTACAAAAAAGAGAAAGCATTTTTATCTTTGATAGCATATGAAACAAGAGAAACTCAAGTTGACACAGAGGAAGAACTTGACCATAAGCCAGGTTTTAATGGAAAAAAAATTTTTTTAATGGGCAGAAAGTGATCAGTTTTCTTTTTCTCCAAGACATCTGAGCCAGGAACTTCTACTAGCATATTAGTTATTAATTTCTGTTAATGTTTAGACTTCTTACACCTTCACAAGTTTTTTTCCATTTTCTAATTCATAATAATCTTCTTCAAATATCTGTTATGTGACTAGTTATGTGGAACATGAAGAAGCCTTTAGCAGACTTTTCCCTTATATTAACATGATATGAGTCCCATTCCCTTATGAGAATAAGTTCACTAGAATGAGGACTTCACTTTATCTTTGTGGCCTAACCAAATTCCTAACAAATTAGACTGGCACTAATAGGTTGTGTTGAATGTGCTACACATAGCTAGGATAAAGAAAAAGAATCTAGAAAAAGAATATGTAATCTGCACTACTTTATATATAATAAGCAACTATTCTCTTCATTCTAATCTTTCTCTGAAACACTAGAAGGGATTTTTTTCCTATTATACCATAATGTCTTCTCCAAATTATTATTTAAACTCAAGGTTGTTATTCATAAGATTTAAATACAAAGTAACAATTCAAGAAAGATGGGCTCAGTCAGCTCATTTATATTTCCTCATAACAGGTTTTTATATCAAATTGTTCTTATGGCAGACACTGATCATCTAAGAAACACAAAATAAATAGAAGGCAATTCAATTGCATAGTTATATTTTTAAATAAATATTAGTTTATATGTTATTACAGGTAGCAAGTCTTTTGTTTTTATATTAATGTGTCCTTTAAAATAATAAAATTTAGGGGAAGCCGGGATGGCTCAGCGGGTTTAAGCACTCGCTTTGCAGCCCCGGGGACCGAGGATAATAGGGGAAGCCAGGATGGCTCAGCAGGTTAAACGCTTGCTTTGCAGCCCCAGGGACCAAGGATCAAATCCAGGCCCCAGCCTATAAGGACCCATATACAGAACTGGGGTGTGCTTCCCATGTGGGAGGCCCACAGTTTGATTCTCACCCCCACCCGACCCCTGTTCAGGTGTGCCTCCCATGCCGGAGGCCCCCAGCCCAGCTCCCACCCTGTATAGCCCCGCCCACCTGTGTGGAACAAAACCATGTCAAAAATTGATGACATATAACTACAGACACTTCTCTGGGCCCTCCACCTCCTCTCTGTCTCTCTCTCTCTCTGTCTCTCTGTCTCTATCAAAAACAATAAAATAAATCTTTAAAAACAAAAAGAATTGCTTATCAGGAAAACCCTTAGTTTGGGACCCTTACCCCCCAAACTAAGTGAAAATTGGCTCTTATCTGAGGATATTGTTTCTTTGCAGTCCTCTGGCAACAGCAAGGAGCTATTGATGGTCTCCTCCCACTCTGCTGTGTCCGGGTCTTTTTTCTATCCTGTTCTTCAGGGTCTCATGCCACATTCCCTCGTCCTTATCACTTTCATCTATGACTCTCTTAAATACTCTGTTCCTCACTGAAGACCTTACTTATCACTTTATTCCAGTCCCTCTCCACCCCAATTCTGCAATAACCTGGACAACATCCAGGTAAACAACTGAGTTCAAGGTCCAACCTTCCTAATCCCTTGATCTCAAGAAAACCTAAATTGCTATCTGTTTCAGCTATCTACTTACTTCCACGGTGTTGACAAATCCACTAATTATCATAGATCTTCTTATCACCTGTAACTTTTCTACCTATGAAATTTTAGTTTCAAATATCAAACTTCCCATCATGCCATTTCTACAATGTCTATTAATTTCGTGAACTCCTCCTAGAAAATGCACTGCATACCTCATTGCTGAATATTATTACATTCACCTTTGAAGTACTCACCTTGGAGTACAGTGCCTAGTCCACCTTTTAAAGAATTTTGGAACTCTTTTTCTGGAATGGCCATCAGAGCCATCATCATATTACCCTGGATGTCCTGAATGTCATCAAAATGTCTTCCTTTATCTTCAGGTAAAGAAAAAAGTCATTGGGAGCCAGATCAGGCGAGTAGGAAGTGTTCCAATACAGGTAATTGTTTACTGGCTAAAAATACCCTCAAAGACAGTGCCATGTGACCTGGTGCATTGTCATGATGCAAGAGCCATGAGTTGTTGGCAAAAAATTCAGATCATTTTCTACTAACTTTTTCACACAGCCTTTTCAGCACTTGTAAATAGCAAACTTAGCTGCTTGTCCAGTTGATACAAATTCATACTGAACAATCCCTCTGATATTAGAAAAAAAAAAAAGGTTAGCAACATCGTTTTGACTCTTGACTAAGACTGATAGAATTTTGGGGGTTATGGGGAATTAGCTGATGTCCATTGTGCACTTTGTTTCAGGGCTGTATTGATACACCCATGTTTCACCACCAGTGATAACATGGCCTAAAACATCATCCTGCCTCTCCAAAAGGTCTTGGCAAACTTCGACTCCCCTTTGCTTTTGTTCACTGGTGAGCTCCTTCAGGACCATTTTTACACACACCTTTCTCATGTCAAGATTTTCAGTTAACTGTTTCTCTATCAATGTTTACTTGATCTGCTATGCTTTTCACAATCAGACAATGATTTTGATGCACAACTTGACAAATTTTTGCAATATATTCTTCAGTTCTGCTCGGTACTGTCTACCCTGATCTCTCTTCATCAGTGACGTCTTTCAGAAAAATGTGTGATCTATTTGTACTCTGTCATTTTCTTCATGTCATTATCCCCATAAATTTGGATTAACGTGTCCCTGATTTCACTTCCACTCTTGCCAAGTTTAACAAGAAACTGAATGTTTGTTCATTGCTCTAATTCAAGCTTGACATTTCTTGTGACAGCACACAAAAACACTCAACAACAGTAATGAATGCCACTCAGCAAGACAATAGTACACATCAATACCAACACAGTAGTGATAATGATACACCAAGGTTATACAACCTCACCGAGTTGTTTGTACAGTGCTGCCAACATAAGCGCACGGTGGCAAGTTTGCAAACTTTATTGTCGGACCTTCATATTACTCAGTATATCCCACTCTCCTGTTTTGCATACTCATTTCTTTGCCAGCTCTACCCTATAAGCTCTCTATTACCTTTCTTTCCTATTCTACCCAGTACAGATTCCAGGGTACATTCACCTGCTCTCCTCCCACTATCATCAACTTCCTGATACCATTGTCATTCTTCTATAACCTCCATCCAAAACAAAACCCCAAACCTAGATCAAATACAGACAACCCAGACTACCCTGTTTCCCTGAAAATAAGACAGTGTCTTATACCGTTTCCCCAAAAATAAGACAGTGTCTTACCCTGTTTTCCCAAAAATAAGAGTGTCTTATATTAATTTTTGCTCCCAAAGATGCGCTAGGTCTTATTTTCGGGGGGAATGCCTTATACGTATTTCAGCGAGAAGCAAAACTGTAAGTAGGTCTTCTTTTGGGGGGATGTCTTACTTTCGGGGAAACATGGTAGCTGATGGGAGTAAAAAAATGGTCTCCAGCTATAACCGGATTTCAGTGCTACCCAGCAAAACTTCTGTTGTTCCAGATTTTTCCCTCTCTCATCCTTCACAGGCTACTTCAAATTTTCTGCCATCTCCTTAAATTTTCAATCCTTCTAATACTCCTCCACAAGAATTCCCTCAATCATCTATACAAAACTTATACATTTACCTTCATCAACCTGCATCCTTTTCTCCCTTGCCTTTTGTTAAAAGAGTCAAAATGGCTTTTTGCCTGTACTCTAGATACCGTCAGTTCTCACCAGGGTGAGACCCCAGCCCAGTTCCTGCACTATGCAGCCCCACGCCCACCTGTGGAATGAAACTATGTGGAACTCTTGCCTTCTTGGGAATTCTGCTCCATCAGTTTCTCTCTTCTCAAATGTTTTCAATCTCTCTCCCCTGCCCACTGGATTTACTCCATTCCCCTTCCCCCCTTATTTAACCATACTCAAACATCCCATATTATTAAGTCCTCCATTATTTGCTTCAAAATAAAATAAGATGGGCTGAGTTGACAATAATTGAAGCTGGATGTTGGGTACATAGGAGTTCATTATACAAGGGCTATACAGAAAAAATCCAGCCATAACTGCCTCTATTTTTCATATGACATATCTGGATACTTTCTGGAAAGCCCTTATATTATTTCAACTACTTTATTCTATGTTTACATTTTCCATTAGAAAAGGTTTTCTTTTTAACCTCCTTTGACTCCTGGATTATTTTCAGTTCCCCATTCCACTTTCTCTTGATAAAACCTACTCATTCTTCAAGTCACCACACTATTAAAAGTGAGGAATTATAGTTTCCAAGTATTCTTTTTATCCAGTGAGTAAATGTAAACCATCAAAATTACTCACCACAATTAAAAATTTAACCTGCAGCACAGAAAAATGTGTTAAACTCTCATTAAACTATATTAATATCTGGATTTCAACAAATTTATAAATGTTTTAAATAAATGGACAAAATTAACATTAATAACATGGATTGGGAAAGATGAAAGTAGTATTTCTTACACAAAAGTTTATCTTGCTATACTAGATATATGTGAAATGTTCTATTGTTCAGCTCTCCTGGGAGAGATTAAGAAACTAACGTATTAACAAAAAATTGGGGAAGCTGGGATGGCTCAGTGGGTTAAGCACTCACTTTGCAGCCCCGGGGACTGAGGATCGAATCCCGGCCCTGGCCTGTGCAGACCCATATGCTGAACTGGGGAGTGCCCCCAATTCAGTTCTCACCGGGGTGAGACCCCAGCCCAGTTCCTGCACTATGCAGCCCCACGCCCACCTGTGGAATGAAACTATATGGAAAAACCAATGATGTGCAACTATGGAGACTGCTCTGGGCCCTCCCCCTTCTCTCTGTCTCTGTATCTCTCCCTCTCTCTCTCTCTCTCTGTCAAAAACAATAAAAATATATCTTAAAAAATGTACTGGACCTTACCAAAGCAAGAAAAATTAAGAGAAGAAAATTTTGAAATACCTATTATGTTAACCCTCCCTGGTGCTCGAACATAAAACTTAGGAATGGATCCAAACTTAGACTTAAACATCTCCTTTAGCGTCAGCAATCTGAAAACAAGAGTAGAATATGTCAAAATAGCTATACAACAGAAAAATCCATAACATCCATACACTCAAACACATTTCATACTCATATACCTATCAACATTTATCATCCCTAGGAAATTTTAAAAAAAAGTGAAATCTTTTATTGACACACTTCCTTAAAAACCCAAAGAATAAATAGTGCTATAACACCCTAAGTGACATAAGAGTATAACTAAGCACACAAAAAATTTAAAAGTTGAACTTTTATAAATTTTTTCTTTAGGTTTAGACATTCTTTAATTGACATAATACATTACCACCATTCCCCTTCCCCCACAGAATAACTAGGAATATTGTGCGTTATTAATAAAATCATATAAAATGGAAACAGAAGAAATTTATGCATATATGTTTTATGTAAAAGACTAAACTACAAGATGCCAAATTATATTCATGTAACAAATTTCTGATGAATCTCATTTGGAGCATGTCTTTAACAAAGTGTCCCAATTTTTCAGCTAAATAAGGGCAACAGTACTGTGCAAGGATCTCCAGAGAATATATTAACATCCAGAGACATTCACAAGTAATCCAAATGCAGTGGTGGTCTCCATAATCAAAAATTATGTTTCTTTCTGGTAACTAAAGACCCACTGTTTGCTGGTTTAAGGATAAAAAAAGCATTTGCAAATTTTAGTAAGTTATATTGTCAAGTGTCACATGACAGTCATATACCAGGACGTAGGGAGAGGTTGAGGACAATGTTAGAGAAAAAAGTTAACAGGGAAGAAAAGCAAAAATTAAAAACAAAAAGGGGAGAGAAGTCAACCTTAGGAAAACTGTAGGGCTAAAATTGTAGCAGGTTAGAGTCTTTATTCTATTAGATTTCAGTCCTGTGTCAAAATGAAGTATATCTAGAAAGTATCTGCAAGATGCCCTCAAATAAAAAGATCATGCACTAGGCATTACTAAGTTTTTATTATGCTGTAGTTAGGTACTGGCAGCAGATGAATTCCCTAAGTGACAATTCATAGAGTCCATGACTTGTTTAAAAGGATGCAGAGACCAATCGGTTTTTTTGTTTGTTTGTTTGCTTGTTTGGGGTTTTGGTGGGTTTAGTGGGGTTTTTTGTTTTTTGGGGTTTTTTTGGTTTGGTTTTGGCTTTGGTTTGTTTTTCGTGTCTGATTGTTTTCAATGACAATTTTATAAAGGGGACCTTAGAAAGCAGTATCAGCTGACAGGCCAGACAAAGAGAAAAGGGGTTCAAAGTTAATGTAGGTATTTCTACTAAAACCCTGCATTAGAGTGTACCACCTTCAACAAGAAAGGGAAAAGAAGGATCTGCATGGACGAAACAAAATACGCATCCCTGCTAGGAGTCAAGGTGGAAAGTGTGGCGTGCTGTCTCTTGCAAGCTCAGCAACGAGGCCTTATAAGATCCCTAGTATTCTGTCCACCCCCGGAGGCAAAAGCAGCGCCGCGGTTAAGAACCAAAAGCCCTAGACACCATCTGCATCTATAGCCAACTCAGGCAATCCCAAACCGCGGAATCTCCTCTCCCCCACCTGGGATGTTCTGCCACCTGGATGCGACACGTGGCAGGACCCTCCGTAGCCATATTTCGCTAGATCCTTCCTGCTTCTGCAGTTTCAACTGGCGAAGCTAGGATCCTGATAATCATGAGACATCTGCAGCAGGAGCCCTTTCTTCCGGACGACACCAGCCCCCACCCTGCGGAAATCCTGCCGCTTCGCTGAGGTGGCTGCCTCCAGTCCGCCCCGCCTTTGACTCCTCCTCCCTGGGCTCTGGGAATCCGTGTCCTCCCGGCAACTGTCAGGTACAGAGACCCGGGACTCCCTGAAGCCCCAGCGCCCAGCACGTGCTAAGATAAGATTTTTTTCCTGCGCCCTGGGGATAAGTCTGAGTAGAGTTACATAACCTGGCGCCTCAGTGCCTTTTTTTTTTTTTTTCCTTTTATTATGTTGTTTGTTTGTTTGTTTGTTTGTTTAGTTAAGAGCCTTTTTTTAGTAACTAGCAACTACTCCCCCAAATAACACTATATTAAAGCTGACGGCAAAGTATTAGTTTGGATCTTGGATACATTTCTGTTGCGGTCTCAATGAAATTGGTAGACTGGAAAGTACCCTATAAAGTAACAAGTAAAAATCCCTGTTTCGAAATGATTAGCCCAAAGTGAAAAAGCAAAGAAATAGTGGGGCTGGAATTAAAACCCAGTTCTCTAGACTCTTAGCCCAGTCTACTTCTAAATGTGTGTGACCTTTGATGAGACCTCAGTGAAGTGTGCTTAACAACTTGAAAGAGGGGAAGCAGGGATGGCTCAGTGGGTTGAGCGCTCGCTTTGCATCCCCAGGGACCAAGGATCAAATCCCTGCCCCGGCCCATGCAGACCCATATGCTGAACTGGAGAGTGCCCCCAGTTTGGTTCTCACTTGGGTGAGACTCTGGCCCAGTTCCTGCCCTGTGCAGCCCCACGCCCACCTGTGGAATGAAACTATGTGGAAAAACCAATTATGTGCAACTATGGAGACTGTTCTGGGCCCTCCCCCTTCTCTCTGTCTCTGTATCTCTATCTCTGTCAAAAACAATAAAATTAAAAAAAACTTGAAAGAACTAGTAACTTTTTGTCCCAAAATTAAAATGTGTACATTATGATTTTTATAAAAATTACTCTTAAAATAACTTGTTCTCAAACTACTGAGGAACTTCATATATCTAAAAAGTGAAAATGTTTAATGTCTAAATTTTACAGTATTTTTATTTTCACAAAACTTGAACCTCTCCTCAGTTTGCATATGCTCAGACCTACAATAAGGTTTAGAGTATAAATTATAAACTAACATAGTATTTCATGATAGTCTTAAACAGAAACCTAATTAATAAACTTGACAGTGTCTAACTCTTACACATATGTTAGGCCTCTACTTAAAAATCACTTCCTCCACAAAATTTTCCTAGTTCCTTGTCCCCACCTCTACCTTCAAAACTAAGTCTCTAACATCATAGATCATTTTTCTGAAATAATGTTATTTCTGTGGTTTAGTCTGTACAACTTCTAGAAAATATTTCCCTATCTTGACTTATAAAAAGGAAGTACTGTCACAATTGGGAGAATCTACTTTAGCAACCTATTCTGGGTATTTTCCCGTTATGGTAAAATGTTATACTTCTTTAATGTTTTCTTTATAATGTCCCTTATTCATCTGTATATAGAATAGATATGTTTCTCTAATATAGTATAATCATTTAAATAAGGGAAAAAGTTAAACTCGTGATTCAGAGAAGTATATATTTATGTAGCTAAATACAGCATGCTAATATTTTATAAATCAATATGAAAGAAACAGAAATTGTGCAAAAGTGCTTTAATAGAATACAGGTTATTTTGCAGAGTGAAAAACAACTAAGCTTCTGAACACACCTCTTTTGCTCAGTCATAGCAATTATCACACCAGTACTATTATTATTTGTGTGCTTTGTCTATCTAGTCTAGAGCCTTGCTACTACTCAGTGTGGTCCTCAGACAACCAAAATCAGCATCAGCTGGGAACTTTTTAGAAATGCGTAATCTTGGAATGCCAGGATTGAGAGCCCTTGCCTTGCAATCGCAAGGTCCGAGGATGGAATCCCAGCCCTGGCCCATGCAAAACCCATATGCTGAACTGCAGTGCAACTGGTAACCGCTGGAATGGCAGCAGGGTTCTCGCCTCCCATGTGGAAGGCCCCCAATTCGGTTCCTGCCCTGCAGAGCCCCACATCCACCTGTGTGGAATGAAATGCTATCACAGCTAATTATATACAACTATGGAGACTGCTCTAGGCCCTCTCCCCATCTCTCTCTCTCTCTCTCACACACACCTTCTCTCAAACAAACAAAAAATCTTTTAAAAATTCATTGAATCAGATTCTACAATACAAACCAAATATATCCTTTTAAATTTTCTGTAAGTCATTTTTAAATGAGTAGAAAGAAATAAGTGAAATTAATTTTAATTATATATTTTACCCAATATATCTAAAATATCATTTCAAAATATAATCAAAGTAAAAATTACGGTATTCAGATATTTTACTTTTTCATAGGAAACTGTCCAAAATCCAGTGTATATTTTACACTTACAGCACATCCCAATTCCAACTAGAAAGATGTGGCTGCTGTATTAGACAGCACATATCTAGACTATACACTCCCTGAAGGCAGGAACTTATTCTAGTTTTAGAGACAAGTGCTCAGTGTCCCTCGGGCATTCAAGGGGTGTTTAATAAGAGGATACATTAATGAACCTAGTTAAGAGGTTACTAACTTACTAACTTTGTGACCCCAGGCAAGTTTAAATTTGTTCCTCCCTAAAAACGGCTAAAAACACCTACTTCATAAAGTTGTTATAAAGATTCTAAAAAACCACCCAACCTTCCCTGCAGTCATTCTTTACCCTTATATCTGGTTTATTGTGTTTATGACTATCTGAAATTACATTAATTATTTATTGATGTTCATGTTTATGATGTCTCTACCACTAGAATTTACATTTTGTTTCATTCATTGTTCCATCATTCATTTAATAAATGTTGATCAGTTGCTACTAAGTTCTAAGCATTATTCTATTATTCTAAACATTAGGATATACCAATAAACATAAAGTTGTTAACATGGTAAATGAAAGTTTAACTAAATGAATGGATTATATAAACTAGCACAAACTCTCCATATACTACATATTCCATGAATAAAAATGAACTCTGATAAGCAAAACTTTACATTAACTTGATTTTGAAATAAAAAGTTTGCATTTCAAGCTTACAGTATACATCAGACTGGCCAAATTGCAGATAAATTGCCCCAATTTAAAACTATATGGAATTTTTTTCCTTTTTCTTTTCTTGACCCAGAAACTAAATATAGTACCAAGAATGTTCAAACTTGACAATGCTTTCATCTCATCTCGTCGTAACCATCCAATGTTGCCCACCTCAATAAGTAGTTATTATTTTTAAATATTTTTTCTTTCTTTTTTCTGGACTACATTTATAAGGGATCACAGGGGACTGGCAAAATTCAAGAATTAATTTTTCTAGGAAAACAATTGGGATAGTCAAAACAACCAATAATATCTAAGCATGTAGCATTGAATAGAGAAAGGGTCTTGTGGGTTGTTTTTTTTTTTTTGAATCTTAGATCAATCCATAAAATAAATCTAAGCCATAAAGCAGCAGTAATAGTACTAAAAATTCTACCAGAGTCCAGAACCCTGAGATCTCAAACTAAGTACTCAATTGGGAATGAAGATAAGGGTGGCGATAGTAGGTGGGGGTAAAGATAAGTACAGATTCTAAAAACTATAGACAAAAACTGGAGGAAAGGGGGAAAACCATGGTTTAAAGTGAGTCAAAGTGGGGGGGAAGCCGGATGGCTCAGTGGGTTAAGCGCTCACTTTGCAGCTCCAGGGACCGAGGATCGAATCCCGGTCCCGGCCCTTGCGGACCCATGTGCTGAACTGGGGAGTTCCCCAGTTCAGTTCTCTCTCTCTCTCTATCTCTCTCTCGTCAAAAACAATAAAAAAACAAAATTAAAGTGAGTCAAAGGGGGAAACAGGAGTCTCTGGAATCTGAAGCAGATTCTGTTAAATGGAAGAAATCTGATGATGTCCAAGATGGAAAGGAAGTTGCATGGGGAATAACAGAGAGCAGCTACAGCATTCCCATGCACGAATAGTTCACGTCAATTGTCAGTTAAGGACGGTCTCTGCTGCTTTAGTTCACAGGGAGAAGAGGGAGGATTAATGCAAAACACACTTAAAGAACTTAGAGAGTTCAGTAAAGAAAGAAATAAAGATAATTTTGGAATTACAGTATTGTATAATTGTCAGTCCCCCGTTTTGCCTCCACAACATACAGCTTACTGAAAAGTGGGTTCATTTCACAAAACTAGGAAAGTTTGGTCACCATTTTGAGTGAGAATCAAAACAAATTAGGGATTAGAGAAACCAAAATGGCAAATAACAATAATACTGCTATAATTGTGCAATTGCATTTTATAAGAGACATTTTTACAAGGTCAAAGTCAATGTGAGGAATGAAAACTCCTAGTTTGCCTAATGTGCATATTTCTTCCATGGCAATTTTAGAGATAAAAGACGTAATTGTAGATAAAGCATTCTGAAGGGTTAGTATGAGTAATTTGATGATACATTTATTGAGTACTTTGTAAGCACTATCCATTTACATACATAACAGAGACAGAAACAGATTAAAAGGAGAACTAATTAGGCAAGGGCATCAATCTATAAGGTGGAATTGTATAAGATCATGCAAACCATATTTACCAGAACTCCTCTCAGGAAGGAGTGGGTATTAAATGTAGGTAGAAATAACATTTTCATAAGCCACTTAGGTTGCTTGGTACAATCAAGGAATATGCTCCAACAACAACAGATAGTCACCAATTTAGCTTTGAAAGAGAAAATTCCTTCCCTGAGTGAAGTATGTAATTTATACTACAGCTGAACTGCACAAGATAATGTTGTGCTATTTACTTCCCATTAGACTCCTGGATCCATTCTCCATTTGACTTCTGGATCCATTCTTCACCCTTTTCTATCTTCCTGAAGGCTGATCTCTATAGACTATATGTAGGCTCCTCTACTCTCTGGCTTCAAGTTGGGTATCATTGGCAGGATATTAAAGAGCAATGGAGCACAGAAGTTGAAGTATTTATTACACACACCACCAAAAACACCACCACCACACTTTTGTCACAGTTATGGTTGTAGCTGTGTTCTTTACAACCACAGCTGCTGTTGGGATGTCCGTCATCCAGGGCTCCCACTCTTCTGGACTCTGGTAAAATCATTCTTTCCTTTGCCCCTTCAATCCTTATAGAGCTGGTACTGATTTTCAGCCTGTTGCTAGACCCTGGGTGTTTCACCATCACTGTTGGTTCCCTCAACCCTGCCTCCATTTCTCCAAATAGTCCCTTCATTTTTAAACTCTTTTCATTTAACACCCCCTGAGTATCACATGAGTTTCCAGTCCAGATATTGACTAATACAGAAGGAATCTCCTTTACTGCCCTTCTAACATATTGAGTGTTCAGCCTCTCAATAAATACAGTTAAAAAAAAAAAATTTAAGATGATCATGCCACATCATACTAAGTGAAATAAGCCAGACAGAAAAAGATAAGAACCACATGACTAAACTCATCTATGGGATATAAAAATGAAATCAATAAAGAAATAAAATATTGGGGAACCTGATGGCTCAGCAGGTTAAGCACTCACTTTGCAGTCTTGGGGACCAAGGATCGAACCCCAGCCTCGGCACATGCAGACTCATATGCTGAACTGAGGTGTGCTTCTGATGCGGGAGGCCCCCAGTTCAGTTCTCACCTGGGCAAACTTCCCATGTGCAGGGCCCACGTTTCAGCCCCTGGCTCATAGGGGTGTGCCTCCCATGCAGGAGGCCCCCAGCCTGGTTCCCACCCTAAGTGGCCCCTGCACACCTGTGTGAAAAAAACATGTTGAAAACTGATGATGTATAACTATAGAGACTGCTCTGGGCCCTCCCCCTTTTCTCTGTCTCTCTCTGTCTCTTTCTTTCTCAGTCTCTGTCAAAAACAATAAATCTTTTTAAAAAATAAATAAGATTTCATGGACATAGTCAATAGTTTAGTAGTTAGATGATGGTAAGTAGGAAGAGGAGTGGGAGAGGAGGGAGGAGGAGCTAAATATATGGTGATGGAAAGGAAGGTGACTCTGGGTGGTGAACACATATTGTAACACATTGACAAAGTACTATAGAACTCTATAATACCTGTGTAATTTTTACTAACCAATGTAACCCTAACAAATTTAGCAATAAAAAATAAAATAAAATAAAAGATGATCATGCCAAATCATGAGCCTGTTTTGGGTAACTATATGAGGTCTGACAATTAAGTTTGCAAACTTCCCCCTGTGCACTTACATTGGCAGCACTGTACAAACAACTTGATAAGGTTTCATGACCTTGGTATATCAGTGTATCATAGCTGTTTCATGTCGACATGTGGCAGTGTCTTGCTGAGTGGTGTTCCTTATTGTTGTTGCATGATTTTGTGTGCCATCACAAGAATGTCCGAGCTTGAATTAGAGCAACAAATAAACATTCAGTTCTTGTTAAACTTGGCAAGAGTGGAAGTGAATCAGGAGCATGTTTTTCCAAAGTTAGGGGTAATGCCATGAAGAAAGCAGTGGTGTACAAATGGATTAAACATTTTTTGTTTTTTTGTTGCTTCTTTTTTTAGGGGAGAGAAGGCGTCCTTGATGAAGAGAGGTCAGGGTTGCCAGTAATGAACAGAACTGACAAAAACATTGCAAAAATTCATCAAATTGTGTGTCAAAATCATTGGCTGACTGTGAAAAACATAAAAGACCAAGGAAATACCAATAGAAGAACAGTTAGGAAAATATTACCTGAAAATCTTGGCATGAGAAAGGTTTGGGCAAAAATGATCCCAAAGGAGCTCAGCGATGAACAAAAGCAAAGGAGAGGCGCAGTTTGCCAGGACCTTTCAGAGAGGCAAGAAAATGTTTTGGGCCATGTTATCACTGGTGATGAAATATGGGTGTACCAATACAACCCTGAAACAAAGTGTCCAAGTGCACAATGGAAGTCAGCCAATTCTCCATGACAAATATTCTGTCAGTCCAAATCAAGTGTCAAAATGATGTTGCTAACATATTTTGATATCAGAGGGATTGTTCATTATGAATTGGTACCAACTGGACAAATAGTCAATAGTTATTTGTAAGTGCTAAAAATGCTGAATGAAAACATTAGATGAAAATGACCTACTATGTCCATGAAATCTAACACATTGACAAAGTACTATAGAACTCTATAATACCTGTGTAATTTTTACTAACCAATGTAACCCTAACAAATTTAGCAATAAAAAATAAAATAAAATAAAAGATGATCATGCCAAATCATGAGCCTGTTTTGGGTAACTATATGAGGTCTGACAATTAAGTTTGCAAACTTCCCCCTGTGCACTTACATTGGCAGCCAATTTTGCCAACAACCCATGGCTCTTACATCACGGCAATGCACCAGCTCACATGGCACTGTCTGTGAGAAAGTTTTTATCCAGTAAACAAATAACTGTATTGGAATACCCTTCCTACTCACCTGATCTGGCCCCCAATGAATTTTTTCTCTACCCAAAGATAAAGGAATTATTGAAAGGGAGACATTTTGATGACATTCAGAACATCAAGGGTAATACAACAATGGCTCTGATGGCTTTTCCAGAAAAAGAGTTCCAAAATTTCTTCAAAGGGTAGACTAGGCACTGGTGTCGGTGCATAGCTTCCCAAGGGGAGTACTTCGAAGGTGATTGTGTTGATATTCAGCAATGAGGTATGTAGCACTTTTTCTAGGAGGAGCTCTCGAACTTAATTGTCAAGCCTTCGTATGTCGATACAAAAACTTGTATAAAAATGTTCTTAGCAGCTTTACTTATATTAGCCAAAAACTGGAAGGGGAAAAAAAAACAACCCTGAAGTATCCATCAATGGTTGAAGGAATAAACTGTGGTATATCCATACAATGGAACACTCAGACAATAAAAAGAAATAACCAATTGATACATGCAATAACATGGATGAATCTCAAAATAGTTATACCGAGTGAAAGTAGCCAGGCATAAAAGCGCATGTACTGTATGCTTCATTTATATAAAATTCCAGAAAATGTAAATTGATCTATAGTGACAAAAAATATATCAGTGATTGCCTGGGAAAAGTGAAGGAAGAAGATGGATGACCAAGGGGGAACAAAGAAACTTCTGCAGTGATAATTATGTTCATTATGTTGGTTCTGGTAATAGTTTCACAAGTATATACATGTGTTAAAATGCATCAAATTGAACACTTTAAGTATGTGTAGTTTAATGTACCTCAATTAAGCTGCTAAATTGTATTTAAGAAACCTTTTAAAAAATGTTTTCTAAAAACAAGATTTATGTTCTGTAAGGACTACATGTCTAATCAATGCACCACTAAATTAAAAATTTGCTTATTAAATTTACCATTGAATAAAACTGATGTCAAGAAAAAGAGAATACTGAAACTGCCCAAAGTATTCAGGATAGGTTACGTGAATGAGGTGACGTTTAAATGACCTTTTAAGCAGAGAAAAGATTTTGATGTGTAGAGATATGAGAGCATTCTCTGCACAGAAAGATTAATTAATTAACATGTTTATTTATTCAGCAAACATTCATTAGCACTTGTGTATCCAAGCAGTGAGCTAAGAACCATGAAGACCTTTTTAACTGATCTTAGCAAATTTCCACACTGGGTTTATTAAATTTGGAGATGGCCAAGGATATTATGTTCAAAATTTAGCTGTATTTTCCCTAAAATTCCTAGTTACAAATTTACTTAAATAATTCTTTCCCCATTGTAGGAGTAAGTAATTACAGTAAAAAGCAGAAAATTATATAAGTAAATTCAATGTAAATTAACATGAAATTTTATACATGTGATTAGTATATACAGTATACCGTAGATCATTTCAAAATTGCTATATTGACTAAAAAGCAAGCCTGTGTAGCTCTGATTACTGTGAACAAATGAATCTCTTAACCACCTTAGGATTCTCTTTTGAAGAATTATGGATTTCAGGTAAAGTAACCATGTGACTTATTGTCCAAACTTCTGAAAGTGATGGATGTTGATAATTATTCTGGGACAACAGTGCTAAATTAGGGCTGTCCCAAGTAAACTGGGATGTATAGTCGCCCCAGTTATAGGGAAATTTTGTTTTGTTTTAACATTACAAGTGAAGAGTCCTGAGCTCTACCCTGCACCTGCTGATAAGAATCTCTGGTATGGGATTTGGGAAGTTAAAATCTAATGAACTGACATGCTTAGAAAGCCATGGACTCTAAAGTAATGTATTTATTTTTATTTTTTTATTTGATTGATTTTTGACAGAGAGAAACAGACAGAGACAGAGAGAAGGGGGAGGGCCCAAAGCAGTCTCCATAGTTGACATTAGTTTTCCACATAGTTTCACTCCACAGGTGGGCACAGGGTTGTGCAGGGCAGGAACTGGGCCGGGAGCCTCCACATAGGTCCCGGCAAGAACCCCAGTTCAGCATATGGGTCCACATGGGCCAGGGCCGGGATTCGATCCTTGTTCCCCGGGGCTTCAAAGCGAGACCTTAACCTGCTGAGCCATCCCAACTTTCCCTAAAGTGATCTTTAAAGGCTCTTCCAATTCTAAAATTCTACGTTTAATAAGGAAATTTTGAATATGCACTGGCTATTAGATGATATCAGGAAATGATTAATTTTCTTAGTGTAATAATGTTGTGATTACATAAATGAATGTCCTTATTTTTAAGCTACACATAGCTGCATTTAAGAGTGATGTGTCATATCTGCTTCTTACTTTCAATTTGTTCAAGAAATATATACACCCACACAAATAAATTTGATAATGGATATACACATATTCACTGGACTAGTCTTTAATTTTTCTGTATGTTTGAAATTTCTCATAATAAAACATTGGGAGGAAAATATTGGAAGTGTTATTGTTCTATGACTTAAGAACTATGACAAGATGTCAATAGAAGTGATTACTAAAAAATCCAACCTGTAATTCCTCTTAACTTTTTTCTGAAAAGAAATGAAGTGACAGAAATATTTGCTGCAGAATTGTATAAGATAGTGTTGTTTTTGCAACATTCTAAATGTATCAAAATAATGGCATGGGTAAATTAAGGTACATTCAAGGGAGGGATTATTACACACTCATTAAAATAATCATCGTCAAGAATATATTGTAGGGGAAGCCGGGATGGCTCAGTGGGTTAAGCGCTCACTTTGCAGCGCCAGGGACCGAGGATCGAATCCCGGCCCCGGCCCGTGGGAACCATATGCTGAACTGGGAGCTCCCCCAGTTCAGTTCTCTCTCTGTCTCTGTATCTCTCTCTCTCTCTGTCTAAATAAATAAATAAATAAATAAATAAATAAATAAATAAATAAAAGAATATATTGTATACTTTGCCCTATGTTGTTACTTAACTAGGTGTAAAAAGAATCTGAAATTATATCTGTGCTACAACTACATAAATTTTGTGGATTCAAGTGGGCAGACCTGGAAATTTATATAGAAAATGCTGTTTGAAAATCAATATTTTTTTCTTTTATTTTCTTTTCTTATTTCGAATTATGCTAATGATTTTGTTCAATAAAAAACCAGTCATTAACTGCTACCTTAATTTGTTCCCAAGGGCAGTAAAGGTCCGTTTATAATGCATTAAACAACTGACGATTTGGGGCGCCTCAAATGACTGATGCTTAAAATAATTTGGAACATACAGAATCGTTTTGCCAACTACAAATATAACAAATATTACGTGTACACTGTACTGCTGAAAAGTTTCCAAACATCACAGGAACATCCGCCGCAAAACAGATAATGATGGCAGAAATAATACCTGTCATTTAGGACGAGCATGTTAGCCTTTTCTCTGCGAAAGATTTCTGGTCTTAGGCTGCCTCTTACTTTCACCAGAATGAGATGGTTCCAGAGTTCCAGGCAAGGGAGGAGACTGTTCCCTTTCCTAGGAGGCTGGAAACTGCTGATGTGAAGGTAAGTATTCCACGGCCCTTCAGCTGAGATCCACACCCCTAGGTGATTCCCCAGTTGCTAGGTTTAGTTGCTAAGGCGCCAACTGTCTTGCAGGAAGAGAGGGCGGTGCAGCTCCTTTTAGCATCCGAACGGATGCTCTCAAAGTCGAGCTTATTCGTTCCGGGAGGAAACATTCAACTCTTAAAAGCGACGGGAAAGCTGGGAGTGACTCCTCTGAGCCGCGAAGGATTGTGGGAGGAGGTTGTCTCCAATTTCTCTTCCCCCTCCCCCCCTCCCGGCCAAGATGTCTGACATGGAGGATGATTTCATGTGCGATGATGAGGAGGACTACGACTTGGTGAGGCGCAGGAGACGGACCTTTGGGGCTGGAGGTGGTGTCTGACTTTAGGGGCCAGGGCAGGGGCTGCCGCGGCCTCTCCCCGTAGAACATGTGCTCCTTCCAACCTCTCCCGTTGCAGTGACAGGACGGGTTTACCTCCTCCCCCTTCCCGCACCGGCCCGGGGCCCTGCTTCTCCAGCATGAGGGAGGGGAGGGGAGACGAGGCAGTAAAGGGGGTCCGGAGCATTTTGCTCCAAGTCCGAGCGCTTCCTCCGTTTACATGGACAACCCTGGCGTCTAGCGTCTTGTTCTCGGTGCCACCTACCTCCTCCCCACTGCGCGAGCCGCCTAGGGGACTGTGCAGTGGTATAGGCCCCGGCTCTGCCTTCTCGGGCCCAGCATTCTGGGCCCCTCTTCACTCTTGAACTGAGCAGGTGCGAATTGCTAGGGAAAGGGTCTGAATGTTGTGGGGGCGCGGGAGCCTTAATGCTCCCAGGCCTGACCGTGAAACACCACTTGTGAGTCTCCGGGACACACAGCTTGGTTGGTCTTGTCCAGGGTTCGTTTTGGTTTAAGGTAAAGGTGCCGTGGAGACTTCAGAGCAAGATAACTGGAAAAAAGTGGTTGAACTACTTGTTTTGTTCAAAAAGAAATGATTGGGAGGAAATTTTGCTTTTGGTTTGGTGAGGGGAAGGGAAACAAGAGTATTGATCCAGTGGCTTTTTTCTTGACTTAGAAATTTCGTAGCTTTCAAAGTGAAAAATACCGGCAGTAGAAATAAACGAATTTATGTAGCTGAATGGTGATTTTTAAATATTCAATGTTTAATTTATGAACGAATGTACAGGTTTTTTAGAAAATCTTTAACATTTAGGTTGTTATTCACAGATATCTGTATGGGAAATAAGAAAAATTATGTGGACCAAGAACTAACGCCAACTTTTTTTTCTGGGGGCATTTTTGTGCATGGTTCATGTATGTTACAGTGATGTGGCATTGTTGTGAAGTTTTGAGGTAGGTGCTTAGGGAAATCCGGCTTCTCTTATACTTTAAGTGCCAGAAATTCACAGATACTAGTAATAGTTTTTGAATTAGTGTAAAACTTCTTTGCAGTGTTATTTCCAATTAATCTTTTCATTAAAAAAAAAGGCACATTTGCTATTACCTGAAAGTCATAGTAGAGATTTTGATAACTCTTAAAGTTAGATGTAGACTTTTCCTAATAGTTATGCTTTCTGCCTTACATTTTAGTTGGTGCAAACCAAACTAGTTGTAGGCATTGCCTTCAGTTCATTAAAAATATGTGTGATATGCATTTTTATTTATTACATGCTTTATATTACAGGTAATTTTGTAACTATGCAAGTGTTCCTTTTAAATATGGTTGTGCTTTTAGCTTGTGTTTTTTAACATTCCTGGTTATCTCTTCACTAAGCAATAGTTTATTAAATACATGACTTATTGGCACCGTGATTAACCTGAAGATCATCATTAAGAATGTAATGTAGGGGAAGCTGGGATGGCTCAGTGGGTTGGGCGCTCACTTTGCAGCACCGGGGACCAGGGATCGAGTCCCAGTCCCGGCCCCGGCCCGTGCGGACCCATATGCTGAGCTGGGAGCTCCCCCAGTTCAGTTCTCTCTCTGACTGTATCTCTCTCTCTCTCTCTCTGTCAAAAAGCAATAAAAATAAATAAATATTTATAATAATAAAAAAAAAAGAAGGATAACAAGAATGTAATGTATGGGGGAAGCCGGGATGGCTCAGTGGGTTAAGCGCTCACTTTGCAGCGCCGGGGACCAAGGATCGAATCCTGTCCCGGGCCCATGCGGAACCATATGCTGAACTGGGAGCTCCCCAAGTTCAGTTCTCTCTCTGTCTCTGTCTCTCTCTCTCTGACATAAATAAATAAATAATATATATATTAAAAAATTTTTTAAAAATGGAATGTATGGAGAAGCCGGGATGGCTCAGTGGGTTAAGCGCTCACTTTGCAGTGCCAGGGACCAGGGATCGAATCCCGGCTCCGGCCCGTGTGGACCCATATGCTGAACTGGGGAGTGCCCCCAGTTCAGTTCTCTCTCTCTCTCCCTCTCTCTCTCTCTCTCTCTCCTCTCTCTCTCTCTCTGTCAAAAACATTAAAAAAATTAATTTAGGGAAAGCCGGGACGGCTCAGCGGGTTGAGCGCTTGCTTTGAGGCCCCGAGGACCGAGGATCGAATCCCGGCTCCGGCCCAGGCGGACCCACATGCTGAACTGGGGAGTTCCCACAGTTCGGTTCTCTAGCTGTCTCTGTCTCTGTCTCTCTCTCTATCTGTCAAAAGTAAAATAAAAATAAATATGCACTGAAGATA
>PVKE010000153.1:78008-173593 GCA_004027555.1 Craseonycteris thonglongyai | reverse complement strand
TTTTAAAAAAGATAATAAAAAAAAAAAGAATGTAATGTAGGGATAGCAATGAGAAGATTATTGTTCCATGAAGTATTCAGTTTTTGCAAGAATTTTGATTTAAACATACATTGTTTAACTTGTCCATGTTGTTCCATCTTTTTAGGGCCTACACAACATGTACAATATAAAGTTACATATATTGTTTTATCTATTTTAAAACGTTTCTTAACCAAAAAAGTAAAATTTTATACTACATAATTAAATGAAAATATTTTCCCCAGCATTCTGTTACATAATTGTCTTTCTCCCCGTGTCTCTCTTACATAGATACCATTCTGGATTCCCAGGCACATGTCAAGTAGTGAAAGCTTTTATGTTCTGTTTACTATTAGTTAAAACTCTTTTGATAGCATACAATCAGTTTATTAATTTATTTTTACTTCCCTAGTTAATTTCCTTAAACCATTATATGTTTGTTTAAAAAATAAAAAAAGATTAAGGGAGTTGAGTGCCCTTTCATGCTTACATGTTGCCAAAAGAGAAGTTTTGGGTTTGTTTTTTTTAAGTTATTTGCTTGGCTCATTTTTGTTTATTTGTTTGTTTTGTTTTGTTTCTTGTAGAATCTTCAGAATTGACTTGCTGTTTTAGGGTAGTTTCTTTTTTATTAAAAAATGTATTGATCGTTGGAAATTTTACCATCACCTCATTTTAGTCAGTGTTAACTAAAGCCATGAGGCTTTCTAACTGCAGATATAGTCAGCATATTTTTTATAGGTTATCTTTTATAAATTTTAATACCCTAAGTTACTTTTTGTTCTTGCCCACTCTAGTGGAAGTAGGTAGGCTACATCGGATAAAGTAAAACTCTGTTTCTAAAACTATACTGTTTTAATCCAAGAAAGTAAATAATGGTTTATGCTTAAGATCTAAAAGAAAAGACAACAAACTTGGTTAAAAAAGAAAAAAACAATCGTAAAAGAAATTCAATATTCTTGACTTCTCTAAGATATTTTTGGCTTTTATTAGAGGCAGAAGCAGGCATTTTCTAAGCCTAGGAATTTATGTGGCAGTGATTGGCGAAGTAGGAGATAGTACTGGTAGATGTCTTTTAATCCAGTGCTAATTTTACAGATTATTTGCTGGTCTAATACTACTAAGTAAATATAGTGCCATTCATTGAGTTAAGAAGGCCATTGATAAATTCATTGTAATTCCACAATCCAGTCATTCTAGCATGTGATTGCTTAGTATTTCTAATCTTTTAGAAAAGGGTTTAAAACAGACTGACTTAAAACCAAATGTTATTCTTTAGTACGTTTAAGTCCTATAATAGGTGGGGGATTGTATATTTGCATCTGAATTATTACAAGGAAAAAAATTGTCAAAAAGGTAGAATAATTTCACTTGGTTAAATATATTAACCACACTGTGAGCCTCATCCTGTTCTCCTAGTCAAGCTCATAATTGTGATTGGTGAATGGATATTTACTAGTTTTGTTTTTTGTTTTAGTATATAGCATTTTTAATACTCTAATTTACCTCTTTTATGTCTGCCTTTTTTGCAAAGTGAGAAATGAGTGTTAGCTATAGGATATCTCACAGAATCTTGTTACCATTTTAACAAATTTTAACAAAATCACAATGTTTAGCAAGTTAAAAAAATAACACAGACTTCCATTTTTTAAAAAGATTTTAAATTGATATGAATAGTGTATATAATCTAATTTGGAAAAAGAAGTGATAAATTAATATAGGACAAGGGCAAAAGAATAGCTTTAGGGATTTATGTGTTTAGTATAAAGATTCTCACTTGTCATTCATTGTGCATATAAGGAGCTAAGAGGTTATAGGTTATTTTCTTCTGAAACTGTCTCAATATCTTACTGCTTGACCTACAAAATGTTGAAGATCTTTAAGAATAAACTTTCAAATAATATATTTTTCATAAATCTGGGCCACTGTTTTTGTGCTACACATAATTTGGAATTCTGTATGTAGTCTTCATGAAGATAAAATTTGATTGTATGGTTGACACTTTTAAAAGAAACAGCGTGTGTTTAATTGTAAATACCGGTAATTGCACTAACCCCAAATTATCAACAGTAGGGGAATACTAATGCTATTAGTATTAATAAGATAATTACAGATAAATAATGATATAGCCATGCAATAGAATGCTATGTCAGCATTTCAAATCATGCATCTAAAGAATATTCAATGATACAAAAAATGTTTGATGAATTGTGTTAGTCAGGACTCTTGGATAAGGGATAAAAATATATGTCAGACTAGTTTAAACTAAAAAGAGCATGTATTGGCTCACATGACCAGGAAGTATAAAAGGATGGCTGTATTCATGGGCTCAGATGATGGTGCTACATCTTTTTCTGTGTTTCTGTCTTCCTGGGGTGCTTTTTCCATTATGTTGGCTTAACTGCCTTCACATCAGAAGATGTAATGTGTCATCTTCCTAGTATCATAACACTGAAGGTTACAGGGTCTTCTCTGCTAGCTCTAAAAGGGAAATCCTAGGAAGGACTTTTGCTGACCCATACAGCTTAGGTCTGTGTGTCTTTCTGTGAACCACTTTCTCAATGTAGAGAGGGAGATGTATTGCTTCTCCTCCTCTGCAGGATGGGTGCTATGATTGAAAACCCTCACCTGGAAGAGGAAGGGTTAATTACTAATGCTTTGTACACAGTGAATGTATATCCACTATAAATATGTACTTTGTATTACTATTTTATCCAGTCAGAAAATTTATTTTGTCACATTGGAAAAATAGATAAAAACTATCTGGAAAATCTGGAAAGTGCCAGGAATATTAAAATTTGTTTATTTCTTGCAAACTTCACAGTGAACTTATATTTCTTTTATTGCTGTCAGAACCAGGGTACAAATGATGCACAAATTCTTATTGTGGTCTTGGGAGTCTGAACAATGATTTTGTCATTGCTCAAAATTTATTAGATTTCCTCTTACAAAATTGTCTTCAAAAACTGAATCATTTAGCTTTTTAAAATACATAATATTGGGGAAGCCAGGTTGGCTCAGCAGGTTAAGCTCTCGTTTTGCAGCCCTGGGGACCAAGGATTGAATCCTGACCCCGGCCCCAGCTCATGCAGACCCCTGTGCTGAGCTCGGGTGTACTTCCCATATGGGAGGCCCCCAGTTCAGTTCTCGCCCCCAGTTTGGCCCCTGGCTCGAGGGGTGTGCCTCCCATGCAGGAAGCCCCCAGCCCAATTCCCACGCTGTGAGGCCCCTGCCCACCTATGTGGAATGAAGCCATGTTGAAAAAACTGATGATATACAAATATAGAGACTGCTCTGGGCCCTCCCCCCTTCTCTCTGTCTCTGTTTTCTATGCCAAAAACAATAAAGTAAATCTTAAAAAAATAAAATAGGTAAATTTACACATACATGGTTCAAAAATATAAATAAAAAATTAAACTTTCCTTTTCACTTTTGTTCCCCATTTGTGCAATACTCACTCCTCCCCATAGGTAGTAACTGAATACACATTTTTATCCCCTTCTGTTTTCTAAAAAAACCAGGATGTGCCATATTATATATTTACATTGTTCTGCACTTTGCTTTTTAATTTATCTTAGTAATTGCTCCATATAAGAATCCAAAGAACTTACTTCTTTTTACAGCTGCTTGTTTGTATACCTGTGCCTTACTTTACTTAATCAGTTCTGTCTATAAAAATTTGGCCTGTTTTCTTTTACTATTACAAACAATGCTGCACATTTTTAACTTCTGCTCTAGCCAGGTTTTATCCTTTTTAGTAGGTGTCAAAAATTATATTCAGAGTCAGGTTTGAGAAAGAAATTGGGCTATCAGACTGAATGATGCTATTTTTGGTTAGAAACATCAGATGTTTTCTTGAGAATATCAAAGTTTTACTTAATAAGCTATGTCAGTATAATTGGAATATTTTTTCTACCTCTTAAAGTTACTACTTCAAAGAAAAGTATCAGTTTGGAATTTAAGTTTCAGTGCATTTTCAAAAAAACCTGTTACATTGCCCCAAAAGTGTACCTACACTGTATAATGAAATTAGAGAGGTTCAAACAACAATAACTAAAATGATAAGTATTGGGAAACAGTTCTTAATATACAAAGACTAAGATAAATTTAAATCTCTTCACTCTTTAATATGTAAACTTTGAATACCCAACAGAGTGAATTTATTATTGTATATTCTATCTCAAGATCAACACACAGACCTCAGTGGGGACATTGACAGGAGAGGAACTAAAGCATCAAGTGTGGGTGACTTATTATCCAGCCATATAACAGTTCTTGTTATATTGACAGTGGCTAGATTTTTTCCAGACAGACCTTGTAAATTTACACAACAATTAGTGGGAGAGTCAAAACTAGAGTTCAGATCTAATTACTTTTATGATGTCTCTTTGGAAAATTTAATTTGAAGATTGAAAGTTTAGAACAAATAAAAGAATGTTTTAATTTATACCATAAATAACAAATTAAAACCCATTAACTTGAGTGAAATTTTTAAGTTTGGATAACTTTGTGAATGGTAAACCCCAAATGGCTACCTAGGACTTGGATTATGTCTAGTTCTTAAGAGTAATGGGATATTGCGCCTTACCTTTCTGTGTGCCCAACATCTAGTTCAGCTGTCTAGCCATGGCCAAGCATTGGTAACGGTGAGTCTTGTTTTCCCAGAACATGTTTCTTAAGATCTCTGTTGGCAGTAGACACAGGAATAAGTAGATGAACTGTAGAACTGACCCTGTTCATCAGTGACTACATTCCAACATAGAGTCAAAATTTCCCCTTGGCTATTGTGTATTGCTTTATTTTGAATTTCATTTCAATTAAGCAAACACTCACTGGGCATTATGTAATATACCAGCCTTTGAGGATACCAAGATGAATGAGAGAAAGTTCTTCCTTTTGAGAAGTTCATGGTGGGGTAGGTGAGGGGAGGTGGGAACAACATACACACAGGGCTCCATGCTAGAGAGATACAGGTCATGCTGAAATTTGACTAAGGAGAAAATTTATTTTGCTAAGAAAAGTTGAAGAAAGAATCACAAGGTAAACCTTGATGAATATGTTTCCCAGGAGTGTTAGGGCTGGGGAGCATCATGTGGATGGATCACAGATTGCTTTGGGAAGATATGTCAGGACATCAGTTATATAAGTAGGTAGGAACTATTACAAATGTCAATGGTTTTATACCTTTAATAATGTTCAGGTGCTTGTTTCCTTTTCACATATTGCTAAATTATTTGTTTTTTAAAGCATTCTTAATATATTTATTAAAATTTCATTTTCTCTTAAACATTTAAACTTTTTCAAATTATAGTTATCTTCTATTCATCTGACATAATGGAATCCTATTTAACAATATTTAGTATTAATGTTAAATTAAATATTAATATTCCCTATTCTGACTAATGGCACTGTAGTCATTAGAGATAACTGTATTTTTATCTTGTGCCCATGTTGTGGGTTCTTTTAATTTTACATTCTTAATTTTGATTGACATCTTCCATATTAATTATGTCCCCTTCCTTTTCTCCTATTCTGCTTGGAATCAAGCCTCCATCATCTCTTGGCCAGACTATTGTAAGCGTATTTAGTGGGTTACTCTCATTCTCTATAAAATCTTTTAATGGCTCTCCTTTTAATCTGATCTCCTTCTATAGTCCCGTTCCTCTGTCCTATACCAGTTTATCTCATCAGCTCATTACACACAGCCTATGCTTCAGCCCAGTCCGATTCATAACTCTTCCAAATATGAAATGCCATTTTAAGCTTCTATGCCTTTGCACACATTAATTGCTATATTTCAGATACCCTCCCCTCATCCCTGGCAACTCCTGATCATACTTTCAGAACTGGTTGGGATAACTTCCCCTTCCTCTAGCTCACTCAAGTATAGTTGATTACTCCTTTTTGAGCTACCACTGTACCTAGTAGGCATCTATTATTGCTTTTATTGTTTTTGTTTTTTTAAGATTTGTTTTATTGTTCTTGACAGAGACAGTGAAGGGAGATGGCCCAGAGCAGTCTCCATAGTTGTACGTCATCAGTTTTCAACATAGTTTCATTCCACACAGGTGGGCAGGGGCCACGCAGGGGTGAGAACAGAACTGGGGACCTCGCGCATGGGAGGCACACACCTCAGGGCCGGGATTTTATCCTTGGTCCCCAGAGCTGCAAAGTGAGCACTCAACCCCCTGAGCCTTCCCGGCTACCCCTGCTTTTATTGTTATATTGCTGTTTCATTTATATATCTGTCTGTTCATGAGTAGCTTGAAAAGAAACGCTTAATTTGCATTTTTTTGAGCAGTACTTAATTGCTGATATATACTAAAGATTGTTATCATTGAGTGTAAGTAATAAGTATCTAAACAATTATTCTAAAGACTTCAAAATATCATCAGTTTAAAAATCATGCCAGTGTAATAACTGAAGAGTAGTTTTCTGCAGTACACAGCTTGTATTGATGGTATGATTCACTGAGCTGAAAATGACAGGTAATGATGTCATGGAGGCTGGTTCAACCATATGAACACAGTGTTGCAGATCAAAACAAGGGACTCTGCCTAATTATAAGAAGCCAGTCAGGAAACTGGGATGGTTCAGTGGGTTAAGTTCTCGTTTTGCAGCCATGGGACCAAGGATTGAAACCCATCCCCAGCCCATGTGGACCTATATCCTGAACAGGGGTGTACTTTCCATGTGGGAGGCCCCCAGTTCGGTTCTGCACCCCCTCTCACCCCCCACCGGTTGGCCCCTGGCTCGAGGGGGCATGCCTCCCATGTGGGAGGCCCCTGGCCCAGTTCCTGACCTGCGCCCCACCCCCACCCTCCGCCTACCTGTATGGAACAAAACCTTGTTGAGACCTGATGACATACAGCTATGGAGACTGCTCTGGGCCCTCCCCCTTCTCTCTGTCTCTGTCTCTCTCTGTTTCTGTCAAAAGCAATAAAATTCAATTAAAAAAAGAAGCCAATCAGTTGTGCCAGTTCTCATGTACGGTATTTATACATTTAAGCAGTTACATTTAAGAGTTGAATTGCAATTATGCTAAAAATGTTACACATTTCCTTGTTAATCCATATAATATGAAAAAAACAAAAGAATACATGTATTCACAAAATGTTGAGGGATGGATTAAGTCTTATCTCAGACATGGTGATTTGGGGAAATTATAACATCTAAAGTTTAGGTCCCAGAAGTTGTAGGTAGTCAGTCTTGTACTTACCGGAAGAGGCAATCAGTAATTGAATGACAGGCACGTTGTACACTCATAGGAAATGTAAAGGTCTTCAGCAGTGTTCTTATCAGTTCAGTAATTGCCAGGTATTGGAGTTAACCATTTTAATTCTTGAAATACACCTACGGTACTGGTTTTAGTTTTCCCTTTGTTGGCAGCTCCATGTCCTACTACCATCATGTGGACCTCTGAGCTTCTGTTCCCTCGTCTCATATCTTGGCCTAGTTTTTTCTAATCTGTTATGGGATAGAACACCAAAAATCAATGGGGTTTGAGTGACAGTCCAGATTCTTAGACTTTGGAATAGATGCAAATCAGAGCAATTTTACTTCCAGGTTTAGAGATGCATGCAAACTGAAGATTTGGATTGCAGCAGTCACTTCTGGTTGAGCAAGCTATTCCTGTATAATAATGAACAGTAAACTAGAGAAGAATGTTACCAACCAATGTCACCCCATTAAATTTAACAATTAAAAAAAACTAGAGAAGAAAAGATTTCTGAAAATGTAGAGTAAGTTTTTTAGCTATGATTCTTCAAGTTTTCCCTGAGGAGGTGGTGACATTTACACTTTAATGATATGCAGTAGTTAACCAGATGAAGAGAGGTGGAAAAAGGGAATACCGGTACTTGTAAAGGTGGGAAAGAATTGATCACTTGTGAGCTAAGGCCAGAGAAAATTAGGGAAATTTTGATAGGAGATCATTTGGATGCATAGTCAGGAGTCAGATTTTGATGGTTTTAAAAGCAATGAAAAGCCATTTTTGAGAAGATTTTACATTTTATGAAGATTATTCAGGCTGCTTAACATAAGATTGGAACTTAAAGGTTCAAAAGAAGAATGGGGAGACTCTTATAATCTATGGAGAGATGAAAGTGGCTTGGTAGGCTAGGATGGTAGCTGAGAGCAGGGAGGTGCGGGGGGGGGGCTATAGATTTCATATTTATGTTGAAGGGTAGAATCAATAAGGACTTTTTATGTTCCAACAATATGACTGCTTTTAGTTCTTTAGTTACCTCCTGTTAACTCTGTTTTGTATCCTGTTGTCTTTCCTCACTCCCATTTTCTCCATCAGGCAAACTCTCATTTATCTTTTATAACCTAGGTCAGAAGCCATCACTATCACAGCATCATTTGATGTACAGTAGGCATTCTTCCTTTATTAATTGCTTTTTAATTTGATCAGTTTCATTGTAGTCAAAGCTAAATTACAAGGTTAAGAAGTGAATGAGTGTTTATGAAATTTACTTATTACCAGAATTTGATTTAATGCCTAAGAGAAGTGTTACGAAGGATTTTTGTTTGTTAAACATGACTGAATTCCCAGTCTTAAATCTGTGCGTGAATGCTGGTGCTCATGTCCTTACATAAGGAACTAATTATCCTCCAGAGGGCGCACGTTACAAAGCCACAGTGGTCAAACTGGTTTTATACTAACATCAAACCCCTCTCCATCTACTGGTCACAGGAAAAATTTGTAGTATCTTATGCTTATGTATTTTTGAGCTTTCAGATGCTACTCTCAGTATACCCTTTTTCATTTTGTGCATTTATGAAACATTACAGACTTTCCATAAATATCTAAAAAATTCTATTAACTGTGTAAGTTCCATAAATAGCTCTAAAATTTTTATTAACTAATTCATATAACTCTAAAATACTGTTTTTATTTTTTTGTGTTTACTTCCAAGTACTATCCTTATTTTGACATAAATATGCCCTTTGTAATGACTTGTAGCTAAAGAAAATCGTGTGCATTCCTAAAATATTAATTTTCATTATACTAATCCATGTGTACTTTATGGTTCTCATCATTAAATTGAATATCTGGGAACTATTTTAAACTCTTATGTACACTGCTCCACAAAATAGTTACTCTAATTTTCCTTTCTGCTTCATTGTATCAGTACTAAGAACTGGATTTATATGATGAAAGTCACATAAAAACACATAAAATTATATAAATTCCTTTTGTTTTACTTATTTTGATTTGTTATAAAGCTAGTTAAAGTACACTAATAAAACTGAACAGCTATTGAGTGATATGAAGCACACGTAACACAAATAGTCCACACTGCCATGTGTGAGGTTATCATCCTAGGCATTTAGGACGAGTTAGAAAATGAAATTTAGACTTAGGGATTAGAGAAAATTAGATTATAGAATTGAAGATGAAGATTAGCATTTCTGTAATAATTTGCATCTGTATAGATTTTCTCAGGTTTTATGACCAACAAAAGGTCATTTACAGAATTAGGAGTCATTAACTACTGTTGTTTCTTCCCATTTTGTTTTTCTGTTGGTTCTGTGAAAATTGTAGTTTTGATATCAAAAGTGATTCTGGTATATTATCCATTTGATTTTGGGTTTTCCCTTTGTTTTTCAAATAATGGTTAAATATCTGTGGCATTTTACGTATGTATTCAAGATTGTTTTGTTTTGTATAAATGTATGATTTTTTCTATGTTGACAGTATTCATTTTTTACGGTGCAATGTGGGTTTTATTTATTTTTTATCATTTTAATATCTTTCTTTCCAACACATAGGAATACTCTGAAGACAGTAATTCTGAGCCAAATGTGGATTTGGAAAATCAGTACTATAATTCCAAAGCGTTAAAGGAAGATGACCCAAAAGCAGCATTAAGCAGTTTCCAAAAGGTTCATATTTTTTTTCTGGTTGATTCTGTATCTAAGTTTTCTTTATTTTTTGTTTTATGTCGGTTTTTTGTTTGTTTGTTTGTTTTTTAATGTCTTAGATCAAATAAATTTCAAGTGATTTTTTTTCTCAGAAATGTGTGTTGCATACTTAATGATAGTGTGGTTTCACTATTAAATAGTGTTTCCTTGACATAGTACATTTTTGGGTTATTCTTATTAGTGTATTATTCAGAGGAAAAAAGTACTTCTGGGCCTATGTAAACATCAAAAATAGTTCTTATTTAATCTGTTGATGAAGGAACTTCAAAATAAGCTCACCAGGGGATCCTGGGATGGCTCAGCAGATTAAGCACTCGCTTTGCAGCCCTGGGGACCGAGGATCGAATCCCAGCCCTCGCTTGTGCGGACCCATATGTTGAACTGGGGTGTGCTTTCCATGCAGAAGGCCCCCAGCTCAGTTCCCACTGGAAGCAGCCCCACCCACCTATGTGGAAGAAAACCATGCTGAAAACTGATGAAGTACAACTGTGGAGACTGTTCTGGGCCCTCCCCCTTCTTTCTGTCTCTCTCTGTCTCTGTCAAAAACAATAAAATCATTTAAAAAAAAACAAAACACTCACCTGTCCTTAAGTAAGCATACTTGTTTCTTCTATTAAGCCTTTTAAAAATGGTATTGAGAAATGGTGGAATTCCTAGGGAAATATTTTTAATGCAAGTGATGTAAAATAAATTGAAAGCACATTGAGTGTCATTAAAAATAACAGTATTAAATTAGACTAAAAATTTCTTTTTTTTGTAGGTTTTGGAACTTGAAGGTGAAAAAGGAGAATGGGGATTTAAAGCACTGAAACAAATGATTAAGATTAACTTTAAGTTGGTAAGATTTGTTTTGAAAGGAATTAAATTAATAATGAAATAAGTTCTGTAAATAAAAACCTCATGGCATCAAAATACCATTATATATCTACTGCTTTAAAATAACTGTTGATATGCTTCCACATTTAGCCTTCTTTTCATTTGTGACTACAGACATATAGAGTAAAAAATATTCTTCATAGCATACAAAGTTTTTGTTTTGTTCATGCACAGTTTTTTAACAAAACTGATCCTTTAGAAACAGAGAGAGTATTTGACTGCATTGTTAATAGTGACTTTTCCACAAAACATTTCTGTTTACTTTGGAGTTTTAAAAGTCTACTTTTTTATTACAAGTTCCTCTTCCATTGATGAGGGCCCAAACCATAACGTTATTCTTGACTCCTCTCTTTGTCTCTCACCCCACAAATAATCCATTAATAAATCCAGTATCTGACTCCTAGTAGTATTTCTATCTCTGCTACTCTGGTTCAAGCCAGCATCATCTCTCATCAGGATTATTTAGTAGCTTCCTAATTGGTCTCCTTACTTCTATCCTTGCCTGGATACAGTGTTTTCTGTATAAGCAGCTGAATGATGCTTTTAAAATATAAGTCAGACTATATCATTCCTTTGTTCCAGATCTTCTAATGGTTCCCACTCCCCTCAATAAAACAGTGTCCTATGTCAGTCAACTCACCCTTAGCTGCCTTTCTGATTGTATTTTCTATTGTCTCTTACTGGCCTCCTTACTGTTCTTCATGGCATCCCAAGCACACTCCTACATAGAATTTTTATACTTGCTCTTTCCTCTACCCCAAATGCTCCTCTCAGATAGCCATATGGATCTTTTCCTCATTTTAATCAGGTCTCTGTCAAATGTCACCATGTATTATGATGCACTTTCCCTGACCACGCCAATATATAAAATAGTATCCTTCCCTTCATCACTTCCTTTCATCTTACCCTGTTGTTTTTCTTCTTCCCATATGTCACCACTTGATCTGTTCACTTAGTTACCGGTATTTCCTTTCTGCCACTCCTGCCCTACTCCACTGCCAAAGGTTGTAAGCTGCATAAGAGCAGGACTTTGTTTTATTCATTGTTATATTTCTAAAACCTATAATAGTGGCTGGCATTCAGGAGGTGCTCAAATATTTTGTTGAATAAACTCATGGGTGAGCTGTAATTGTCATGACATCATACTCTCCTAGAATTACCAGTCTTTGAAATTGAGGGAAAAAGAAGCAGTTAGTGGCTGAGAGGGCGAAGTATAGACATGAATGTTACAATCACTAAAAGAAGGGGAACTTTTGAGTAAAAGAAAATGTGGAGGATAGATTAGCAGAGGAAAAAAGTCTTTGCCTCTGTGGCAAATGGAAAAATAGCTGATAATCAGTTACCACTTTCTTTTTCTCTTTTCTCTGTGTTCATCATATACCTCTTCCTTCTCCCCATTAGCTTCTTTATCCCATCTGTCTGAAATTGAACTCCCTGAGTTGACTAATGCCTTATCTAGTTAACTTCCACTAATTTTGTTTTTAATATACCTTCACTCTGGCATCATCACCCACCTTCAATAGCAGGGACTCTTCGTGACATGTACAAAAACTCCACAAAATGTTTTAACTCATTTCTTTTGCCCCCCTCAAAAAAAAAATATTAGGACTATTCAAAACATGTTAAATGTTAGTAAGTATATTGCATTTAAATATAGTTGAAGAAGGAAAAGTATATATGTTTCATTTACCCTTTCTAGTTCAAATGCTCTGATCTCAAAAGTATCTTTGTGTTGCACAAAGCCCCTGTGCTTTCTTTCAATTTTTGTGAAAATATTAAACAAATATGTATTTACTATATTTAAATTAATAACTTAGAGGACTATGGAAGAAGTATTAGATGTCTCAAAGGACAGAAGTTTTGATGAAACAGTGGCTTTTAGCGGCCCAACATTCAACTCTTAAGATTCTGCGGTTTGAAATAATACTAAAAGAACCAGTAGAAATCTGCTATCTTAATATACTAGGACTAGTTTAGTTTTTGAGCCCATTAAAACACACACTACCCACAAGACTTAATTTTACCATTTTACCTTGAACCAAGTTAGGAAGCAAGTAAGGGAAAGGATTACTATTTATATTTTATGTTATTTTTTCTACCTTTTCTATCTACATTGTATTTCTCTATCAGCATCCGTATATAAGTTTGGTTTATAATAGTATTTTCAGCTTCTGTTCCAGGCCCCCTCATTTTCTAGTTGGTTCAGAGTAGGACCCATGTTGCCATTTAGTGGTTTGGAGTAGTAAAAAGTTGGAAGGGTTTATTATCAATTTTTCTGTGTGTTCACCATTGCAGATAAAACCAATTTACCTTATCTTTTCCTGGACTTTAATTATAGTAACATAATTTTTGAAGAGTGGGCTTTAAAGTTATTACAGCATGAGGAAATAAATTCAACGTTTTTTATTAAAATCCTATTTTAGGGGAAGCCGGGATGGCTTGGTGGGTTAAGCACTTGCTTTGCAGCCCCAGGAACCGAGGATCAAATCCCGGCCTTGGCCTGTGCAGACCCATATACTGAATTGGGGTGTGCTTCCATGTGGAAGACCCCAGTTCGGTTCTCACCTCCTGGTTAGGCCCCTGGCTCAAGGGGGCATGGCTCCCATACGGGCGGCCCACAGCCTAGTTCCAGCCCTGCACTGCCCCTGCCCACCTGTATGGCATGAAACCATGCCATAAACTGATGGTGTACAGCTATGGAGACTGCTGTGGACCCTACCCCTTTCTCTCTGTCTCTGTCAAAAACAATAGAAAAAAATAAATCTTTAAAAAAAAATCCTATTTCTGTGTCAAGAAATAATCTCAAAAGTTGGGACAGTTGTATTTCTGATTTTCCTTTTGCTACAGATATGTTTTGTAACTTGGGTTTGAGTAGTTCACTGATAGGATATTGCCTATTTTTTAGTGCCACATGGTACTTGCATACTTGGAAACACAAGTAGTTTGATATATATATTTTCCATTTTTTCCCACCCACCCCTACTACCGGTACTTTCTTTTTTTCTGATTCAGTTCTTGCTAAGATTTCCTAGTCTTAGTGATTTCTTTTCTTGCCCCTCATGCTATATCCCAGAGTTGGACATCATCATAAACAGGAAAAGTATAGTATCATTACTTTATTCTTCACCCTAATAAACATGTTTTTTTAGTGAAGAAATAAACGTATCTGCCAGTGCTCTGTCTCCCTGATTAAAAGTAGAGAACCCATTAAAAACAGGGATGAACAGCAATTGGAGGTTATGGGTAATCTAAATGCAGGCTATAGGTTATGCTCATAAGTTGATTTACATGATGTATTTTGAGGGATGATAGACCCTCTTGCCAAAATACTTACATGCTAGATACTTCACTAGTAGTCCTTTTTTTCCTGAGATCTTTTGTGTTTCCTGGAGTAGCTACAGTATTGCAAATAGTCTTACAAGCAAGAGCAACTAGCTGCCTCTGTATTTGAGTAGAGCCTTAGATGGGAGAATTTTCTTTTTTTTTTTTACTTTTTTTTACTTTTATTGTTAAATTTATTGGGGTGACATTGATTGGTAACAATTACATAGTTTCCGGATGTGCAAGTCCACATCACATCACCTATAAGGATTTTTCTTAATAGTGGGATGAGTGTACTTGAAATTGAAGAGATTCTTTCACTTTACATTTTAACAGGAAGCCGGCCAGCCAATAATAGGGACAATAGAAATATGTAAGTATTATTAGAGAGCTTCCTGATGACGGAATAATTTTCAGGAGAGAATATAGCTGATATCTGCATAGCTGGTCCCTAAGCTATTTGAAAAATTTGATTAATTTATATTTTCCAGTCTGAGTATTTTAGTAGTTTTCATGATTTAAATAAATGTGTACAATTAGGAATAATATCTGAAATTTGGAAGATCCATAAGTTGTATTTTTTTGTAGGTGAACTTTCTAAATGTGGTACCTGTATCAGACTAATCTAGTAATTTCAGATTTAAGCTAAAATGTTTATAGTGTTTCTGTCATATAGTGTCTGTGTCATAAAACTTTGTTTTTCAATTATGCAGTAATATGTACTATAATCTTAATCATATGTGCATATTTTAGTACATAAATATGTATCTAATAATGCCTTTTTCTTCCAACACAGACAAACTTTCCAGAAATGATGAACAGATATAAACAACTATTGACCTATATTCGGAGTGCAGTCACAAGAAATTATTCTGAAAAATCTATTAATTCTATTCTTGATTATATCTCCACCTCTAAACAGGTTAGATTCTGTTTTTCCTCCTTGGTACTTACCAACGTGTTTGTTATTTATGTTAAGGGCCTTGTTCTTTTTTTTTCTCCCCCAAAGGCCTAAAAGTTCTACTTAAGCATTTATGCTAATTATTGCTGTGCTTTTAAAAAAAGCTGTACAATTTCTTGATGGTAATCTTAATTATTTAATATTAAAAAAAAACAGCTCTAAACTCTTTAAGTAATATCTTCAGATACTGACATAATGTGCACAAAACTTTTGCAGGCTTTTAGAGTCCTATTTAATTACTATTACAGTTCCTTCTAATAAACTCCATCACCACTTTAGCTAGCCATCCTGACCCTTTTAAATAGTTTACAGAGACTTCTAGGTAATTTGTGTAGATTTGATTAGATAAAGATCCTTGAAGTGAGAACCTGTACTTACATAGTTAGCATTTGGCATTACTCATTAGGTATTCAGTAAATGCCTATAAAAGGAATGAGTGGATGAGGGATGATGAAAGGAAGAACTAATGATGAAGAAACTGCAGAGGGCATTGGGAGTGCTGATGATTTCATTTTATTGCTAAGATATTTTTTAATTGGACTGTTGTTCATATTCTTTTAAGCAACATAGTCCTAAGTTTCAGCTTTCTTAAACTGATATTTGAACACAGGAAGTATAGTCTATATCATTTACTATTTCTTAGTAGAACATTTGATACTATTTATACTCAATAAAAAATGTTTATCGCAGAGTCAGCCTGTTCTATCTCTTCTACTAGATGTCATTTTTATTTCTTGAGGTACTTTACTATTTTTACTCTTAATATCTAAAATATATGTAATGGAATTAAAAGAAGATAAAACTTACGTTTTGTTAGGACATTAGCATTTAGTGCTATTAATTTTAGAGGTGTTTTATATCGGGGCTTTTCTTAATTGGGAAAATGTTTTCTCAGTTTTACAAACGAGTATCAAGACATTTTTGGTAACTTTATAAATGTTTTGTCACATGTTGGGGGGATTACATGATTATAAAACTTCGAGGTTGTGTATTGCTTTATGCTATTATATGTAAGCTTTTCATCTTTTAAAGGTAAGAATAGATATTGACTTATACAGTATGCCATTAGCAGTCATGAATAAATAGGCAGCCTTTTCTGGAAGTATCAGACTTTCCTGTTCTCATGGCCCTTATTACCTCTTGATCCTCTTAAATAGAGGTCTAGAAAATCAGGTATTCAAACAAAGGCAGAGCCAGAAGTTGGGGGAAAAGGGTGGGTAGGGGAGCTTATCATAATATGATTTCCATGAAAACGAATGTCACACACAGATTGGTGAATTGTTATTGGTTAGACAGAGCTAAAATTGTGTTAGACTTTTTCCTCCACCCAATTCCAATCGTTTACTATTAAGGGTTACTTAAAAGCTTTGTGGTTCAGTTAATTGATTAGTCACATTTATAAAAGAATTTTGAGGCAAGAAGCTTCTTTTTTTTAATTTTTTTTAGCAGCTTGCTTAGTATTTTATCACATAGTACCGGTACGTATGAAATAAGAGTTGAGTGAACACTATCAATAACAGTACAGTTAGTTCTATTCTATGTACATGTCATTTGTTTCCATTAATATAAAGTCAGTTATTAGATTGGAAAGGACAATTACTATTGGAGCATTAGATATTATGCTATTAGAGTATTAGGTATTTTCTTCTGTTTTATTTTTTTTAATTCACATAAAAATAGATCTTGGTGCTTATCTTTTGTAAATTTGGTCTTATTTTGTTTTATTAACTTCATAGACTGTCATAGGTATTCTGGTAAGATAAAGATGATAAGTTACCTTATGTGTATTAAAGTTCAAAGATGCACTTTTAGTTTGCTCAAACTAACGTTATTAACAGGTACAAATTTGCTGTTTACAATTATAGAATTCTGATTTTTTATGTCAGATGGATTTACTGCAGGAATTCTATGAAACAACACTGGAAGCTTTGAAAGATGCTAAGAATGATAGACTGTGGTTTAAGACAAACACAAAGGTAACAATTATGATCATTCACATTGTTTTCTTTTGAAGAGTGGGTGGGTGTCCTTACTAAGCTCTCCTAAAGATGCACACCTTCTCTTGTTGAAATCTGTTTATTTTAATAAGTTTCTTTTTTTTTTTTACAGCTTGGGAAATTGTATTTAGAGCGAGAGGAATATGGAAAGCTTCAAAAAATTTTACGCCAGTTACATCAGTCCTGCCAGGTAGCATTCTCTTAATTTTTTATTAACATTTCTTCATAGTAAAAAGCATAAGAAAAAATTGTATTCAAAACATTGTTTAGGGGTGTTTCTATTCAAGCATTATCCCCAAAATAAAATTTGGAAAATAACTTAACCAAAAAACTTCATTTTTTTCTATTACTTATCTTCATGTTTTAATCCCAGTTCCGGTCCTTATCTCTGTGGAATAGGCACAGGTATCAGTAAACAAACAGGCCAGTCCTTAATACTTATTAATTCTTTCATATTTAGTTTATGTACCCTGTGAAAATCAGAAAGGATATGGTAGATATATATAATAATAAAGATATTTTATATTTTAGTTTATAATGTCTGGATCCCCTATAACAACACTGTCTAGTAGAAGTTCATGTGATGCTAGAAATATTCTGTATCTGTGCTTTCCCATATGGTAGCAACAGCTACATGTCATCAAGTACATGAAACGTGGCTAGTGTGACACAGGTGCTGAGTTTTTATTTAATTATAATTAATTTAAATGGCCACATGGTCTGGACAATATACCTCTATAACTGTTTAATTATGGTCTATAATTTTATATTTCTTTTTTTGTCTTAATAAATTATTTGATATTAGTTTAAATTTTATGTGGGAATATGATTTCAAAATGTTTAAGTTCTTCCAAAGTCATACACTATTGTTTTTAATTATGTTATTTCTGTGAATGTGGGATAAGTTGATCAGGAAAGTTCTAAATTAGTCACCTGCGGATATTTTTATTTAATTGTTTTGTTTTTGTTTTTAAAATAAGAAAAATGTTTGCATTCCATAATAGTTTTGCTCTACAAAGCAGATTAGCCTTGGATTATTTCTAACCTATACATTCTTCAGAAAGTTTAGTCTGATACATAAACAACTGAGTTCATTTCCATATGGAATGGAAATGGTAGAGAAGCCATTTCTGAATTGAAGAGGATTTTTCAGTATGTACATAAACAATATGAAATAGCCCTCTGGAGTTTTTGTTTGGTTTATTTTAGTACATAAAGAACATGCTATCTGGATTGTAAATAACGAGAGTATAGCAAAGATGCATGATAATCAATGTACAAATTGTCTCACATGTCACATTTTTTACTGTGCTGTGATTCATTAGTGAATAACTAAACAAGTTTCAAGTTGGAAGATCAAGTAAATAATAAATTTTGGCTTTGTATAAGTCCGTTTTGACATTTATGATGTTCTGACTGTTTAACACATGCAGTTTTTCATGATCTGCCTTTTTTGGGCTCTTGGTCATCTTTCAAAGTCAAATTCAAATGTCACCACCTTTGTTATTTCTTTGACATCTCCTTGGAGAATTAATTCCTTTCTCCTTCATTCTTCTCAGTACTTGGTTCATGCTTAAAAACTAGAATCATTATCATCTCATTTACCTGTTGACAGATTAGTCTTCTACTGGATTGTGAACTTTCTGAGGTCAGGAACATGGACTTATTTCATTTGTTTCCTCAAGGTAGACCCATTGCATGGCCCAAGTAAGGCACTCAGGAAGTGGTTTTAATCGACTTAGTGGATCTAAGGTGATTGGAAGATTTGAGATGACCATAAATAACCTGCTAGATAAAAACAAACGTTGTAACATTTTATACACTAAAAATATACCAATGGCCACTGTTTCGTATTGAATGACTAAAAAGTACAAAAAATGTGTGGGTTCCTTTTTGGCCATTAAAAATAGTGTTCTTGGGGAAATCTGGGATGGCTCAGCGGGTTAAGCGCTCGCTTTGAAGCCCCGAGAACTGAGGATCGAATCCCGGCTCCTGCCCAGGCGGACCCACATGCTGAACTGGGGTGTGCTTCCCAAACACGGTAAAGCCCCCAGTTCAGTTCAAAAATAAAAAAATAAAATAAATAAATAAATAAATAAATAGCGTTCTTAAGACTCTGGGTTCCAATTAAAATTTGTAGTGCATTCTCATACAGAATTAGTATTATAAATGTAAGGTTCTTAGGCTAACCCAAATAAAAATTACTAGATTGACCCTGAATTGTATCTTGATTAAAGTTAATTATTTGCTTTCCTAGACTGATGATGGAGAAGATGACCTAAAAAAAGGTACACAGTTATTAGAAATATATGCTTTGGAAATTCAGATGTACACGGCACAGAAAAATAACAAAAAACTTAAAGCACTCTATGAGCAGTCACTTCACATCAAGTCTGCCATTCCTCATCCACTCATCATGGGAGTCATCAGAGGCAAGTTTGTTTTGGAGAGGGTGGGCAGTGTCATGGGAAGGTGAGATCTATATGTCATTGCATACAACGAATGACTGAAGGTTGTTTCTGTTTTAGTGAAAATATTAATTGGCAAAGTAGTGAAGTCAATGACATACTAGAGTGTTAGAAAAAAGGATGAATTTTTGTCTTGTAAAATTTATGTCACTGAAGATAATAGTAAATTCACCCTCAGAAGTTCTATTCTAGAATTATGATGATGTATATAAAATTACTTTCTACTTCAGTTGAGAAAAATGACTTGTAAATGCTTGTTTGGCAGATGTTTAATGAAGAGCTTGTTTTTTTAGGCTTAAGATGTATACCCTGGGGCTGGTACAATTTGTGTTATATATAAAAGACTAGAAGCCATTGAAATAGGTTCTGTTTGATTTTTATAAAGTGGTCAGTCTTGTTATAATGGAACTGAAAATGTCCTTTTTTCCCTTTTTATTCTTTACAGAATGTGGTGGTAAAATGCACTTGAGAGAAGGTGAATTTGAAAAGGCACACACTGATTTTTTTGAAGCCTTTAAGAATTATGATGAATCAGGAAGTCCAAGACGAACCACTTGCTTAAAATATTTGGTCTTAGCAAATATGCTAATGAAATCAGGAATAAATCCATTTGACTCACAGGAGGTATATATATGTGTGTGTGTGTGTGTCTGCTCTGTTAATTTCTGTCAGCTGTCTTTTGTGGAAGTAAACTTTGTACATATACATAGTTAATTCTTTTTTTACTGTGTTTAGGCCAAACCATACAAAAATGATCCAGAAATTCTAGCAATGACGAATTTAGTAAGGTAAGATTTTATATTTCAGTTAAGGTAAATTTCCTTAACACAGTGAATAAAGGGAAAGGAAAAGAGAACTTTTCAGAATTCAGTTAATTTTCAGCCATTACTCTTGTATTATGGCTTGAAATATACCAAAGTTTGTGAAACTTTTATCTTCTGAAGCCATTTATTATGCTGTTTCTGTTTGTCATGAGATTTTACAAAGTATTTGCTGCTTTTTTTCTTATCTGAATGTGTATGCTATTTTTCTGTAGAAAATTGATTATAAATGTTTTAGAACAATTTCAGTGTTTGCTGTTTGTACCTGCCTTAATCCAAAATGAAATTATGAATTGGTCCACATAAGTTAAGAACTTTCAGTAAGATGGTTTCTTTATTTGTATATTTTCTCAGTTGAAGAGATAAAAAATGTTTACTTGTCATAATTTTCTGAGGTGAGGCACAAAGGGGTCAGTCATACTGGTAAGAAACCCAAGGATTTATTGATGTCTTCTATGGAGAAAAATGTGACTACTCATGTTTAGCAACTGAAAAGCCTACCATAATTAATATTAAACAAAATTATAAAAGATAAAACCAAGCAAAAAGCCTAGATAACTAGGCCTGTTTTTGCAAAAGAAAGCAGTGAGCAAGAGTAATTTTCCTTTGTGCCAGGACTAAATGAAGCCCAAGCTTTAATAGGCTTTTTTTTTTTTTTTCTCGTAGAAAAGTATGAGAAACTTACTAGGTTTCTTCAAGTCCTTTGTTTTAGATTGTACAGCTGAGTGTACTAAGGCAAGAACAATACAGCCAGAGACATGGGGCAGGGGCTTTTTACAGATATATGTAGATAATTTAGGTGATCATACATTCTCTTAATAGTCTTTTTCATTTAAAAAAAATATATGATTAGATTATAAATTATGGGTTACCTACATATAAATTTTACATCCTTAGAAAATGGCTAGTTCATTTATTTAAGTTCCTGTGTAAAATGTCCTCATTTACTCTGTATTTACTTGGCTATGGTTTTTATAAGTTACTAGGTTTTCTTTTTTAAGGAAACCTTAATTTTAGCTATAAAAAAATAATGATTTTATTTTAAGAGAACCTGGGAATGGTTAGGGCATAAAAACCCTAAATCGCAACATTAAAAAATCAATTTCTTTATTATTTATTTTTTTAGTCTATTTTAATCTATTTGTTGAATTAAGTTGATTTTAGTTATGAAAAGAGATTTCATCTTTATTCAAACAGTTTATTCAGTCTATATTTGGCCACACTAAGAGGGGATTTGTTTAGAAATTAATTAGCTTCATACTTTTAAAAAACTGTTTATAAAGTCAAATTTCTAAAGCAACAGTTTAAATTTTTAAAACTTCAATATTGAGGAAAGGTTTTGCCCTGGACATTAATATCTTATCTAAATTAAATCAGCTAAATACATTAAAATGGATTAAAGGACTAGTTTATCCAACCTTTAAACATAATAACTATATTTATATATTTATATATTTATTGCATCTTACTTTTACTCTAGTGAAGCCTTTATATTGGAACTTGGAAACTTAAAATGGTAAATTTTGAGCCAGACAAGTGACCTGCGGTGTCCCACATTTTGTATGAGATTTTTTTTTAAAACACTTAAACAGTGGAAGAATGTCTCTTGGTTAAAATCTACATGTGTGCAAGTGTTTTCACTATTTGAACATATCTTCCTGTAGTATATTACAATAATATATTTGGGGCAGGTAAGAAAGTAATGCTTCCTAATTTTATCTTCCTAGTCAGTTGCCAGCAGACTAGAGGAAAATAATTCCTGTTGAAGCACTTGAATCACCTGCCCCTAACATGAAGTTACATTGCGACCCAACAGATGGAAGCACAGCAGAAGGCGTGCAGAATGGCTGATGATATGTCTTACATATAAAGCAGACAGTAGTGCCATATCCAGAAGGTTGGCTTCTTCCTTCTCAGCACCTTTAGCAGTCCCCACAGTGCCTTACAGATTTCAGGAGTAGATACCAGATACCTCAGAGAATCATGAACATAAATCAGCCTTTGGCCTTCTGCAACAGGGTCACTCTCTATTGTGTGTGTGTGGCCCATTTGGCACTAATGATCCATTACTGATACAATTTTCTGCTGTATAGCTCAGTGGAATTTTCAAGCTAGAGAGAATGGGGAATCAAATGTTTCCTTTGCAAAGTTTTGGCAGTTGCTGGTAACTTTCTAGTAGAAAAAAATTAGGAAGCTTTATTTCTGAAAAATCTTCAGAGGATATACTGTCTTATTTGAAAGACAAGGACAAACTCTTCCGGACAGTAGTATGCATGAAACATGGTTTCTTGGGTATTAAATGCACAATTTGGGGAAGCCGGGATGGCTCAGTGGGTTAAGTGCTCACTTTGCAGCCCTGGGGACCGAGGATCGAATCTTGGCCCCGGCCTGTGTGGACCCATATGCTGATCTGGGGAGTGCCCCCAGTTTAGTCCTCACCTGGGTGAGACCCCAGCCCTGTGCAGCCCCGCTCCCACCCGTGGAATGAAACTGTGTGGAAAAACCAATGATGTGCAGCTGTGGAAACTGTTCTGGGCCCTCCCCCTTCTCTCTGTTTCTGTCTCTGTCTGTCTCTCTGTGTCAAAAACAATAAAAATAAATCTTTAAATGCACAATTTAATTTGAAACCATCAAGCATTAAACAGTTATTAAATTGATGTCAAATTTTTAACAATGCTAAGATTTAAATTAGCTAGGTATAAATATATAATCTTGAAAGTTTTATTTAATCCTTTATAAAACTGAAAGCATTACTAAAGAAATTTATTTTATTTGCAGAAGGATATATATATATATATAAAACAGATTTCCATGACAGAAATTATAATTTAGAATTTTGCATTTAAAATTGAGAAACAGGTTCTTTGGATTATCTGATTTTAATACATGACTTCTTCATATTTGACAAAATACATGCTTTCCTTTTTCTGTTAGTGCCTATCAGAATAATGACATCACTGAATTTGAAAAGATTCTGAAAACAAATCACAGCAACATCATGGATGATCCTTTCATAAGGGAACACATTGAAGGTATATTCTTTCCACTAACTGAATTGTATTATTTTTTTTGTCATTGTCAAACAGTGCTTCTTAATGGAGCTGAATAGAGTTAAGCTGTTTTTCTTCTGTTTATTAAAAAGTATAGAAATGTTTTCATGGAATAGGGTACTCCCTAAGCTTATGAAGATGTTTTAAAGAAATCATTAGTGAATTCCATGTTATTAACATAATCAAATTCTTATGTCCATTTAATTTAATGTAGCTGTGCTTTTGCCTTTGTTTTCTGATTTAGATATTGTTTCATTTTTATTACTGATGCTTAGCTTCAAAGTTAATTTTTAGGATTTATTTTTGACAAGTAACAAAAACTTTGAAAATAGCCTACTATATATAATGTGGGAGATGCATTTACTTTGAAAGGTCAGTTAACATTGTAACAATAATACCGGTATATGAGATTTTTAATAAGTTCTTTTGGATTCACAAAGACAAAAATCATCCCTTTATTCTGGGGTCTCTTTTTTACCTTTAGTGTTCACACCTGTTATGGAGCTATTTGAGGGTTTTTAAATGACCATTTGGAACAACTCATTCAAATACTTTAATTCCAGATGGCATCAGGAATATTTGAAGAATACTTTGGAAGTAATGTTCATTTGTTCCCCACCTTCCTTTCTTTTTCAACAGATATTTTTTAAGTTTTTATATGAATGTAGAATGATACTGTACTTTGTGACTATATAAAATTGTAGAGGCCTTATGCATGAACTTCAATCTAGTGTGTTTTTTTTAAACAACACTTGTGCATGAAGAAATTGAGGAAATCTGTATAAAATATAATACTCTAGGTTTTAAGAGAGCATAAAGTAAGGAACTTGGCTAATGTAAATCATAGCTTCTTGAAACATGTTATTTACAGAGGAAATGATGAGCAATGGACTATTATTGAGAAGCTGGGAGATATTTTAGATAGTGTCACAATAAGCAAAATCAGGGAGGAGGGAACAAAAATTTATGGGAGAAGCAGACTGTAATCATACTGTGCATCTGTTGGACCCAAATATTTTCAGATCCAAATACCTTATATTCTTATCAGACAGAAGGGTGTAGTTTGAGAGGATAAATGATACAGTTAATGAATATGATTTAAAGATACATAATGATTTCATAAAGATATACAAAGTGTTAAATACAAATTATCTTAATTCTTATCTTTTCTTTCAGAGCTTTTGCGAAATATCAGAACACAAGTGCTCATAAAATTAATTAAGCCTTACACAAGAATACATATTCCTTTTATTTCTAAGGTATTTATATTCATGGATTTTAGTCGTAATTTGTAGTTATAGATGCAATATACCTATCTTTCATTTAAAAGATAATTCTAACTTGGTAGCATTTTGTAGTATTATATTTCTTAAATATAGCATTACTAAAGAGGTTTTTAATGTGAATTTTTCTGTTTTCTTGGTATAAATTGAGTTAACAGACAAGAAAACACAAAGATCATTCAATTCCTTTTTAAAGATTCTTTCAGCCTCAGAAAATTATAGAAGAGAAAGTAATGACTAAAATACAAAAGGGCTGTCTAGAGAGTACCCAGCCATGTAATATGAAAAATAGAGGCATTTATGGCTGGATTTTTTTCTGGACAGCCCTTGTATAATTGGCAAAGGGTTACTCCCAACCACTGTAGCATTGTGGTAAGAATATACTTTAAATGTTACAAAGTTAAATTTTATCAGACCTGTGTTCTCAGAAATACTGTGAAGTGATCCTGGAATTTCTTTTAAATTTCCTCTTCCCTAATTTTCTGTAGATGGTAGAAATGAATGTATAGTTAGAATAATAGTTTATGTAAGATTGTAAGTTAATTGGTAGAATTATAATGAGTCTTTTGTCTTAGGAATTAAACATAGATGTAGCTGATGTGGAGAGCTTGCTGGTGCAGTGCATATTGGATAAGTGAGTACTTGGCTATTTTTTATCACAAAATGTTTAGGGCCATAAAGTTTAAATAATGATGGCAAAGATAGCAGGTGAATTCTTGATTTTTCATAAAAAGCACCCTGGCTATGAGTTTCTATTAAAAGGGATCTATATATATGTATGGGACGGTTTTTAATAAATGAATGAGAATATTAAGCATATGACCTCTGAAAATCCTCTAAATGGTTTTTCAGGAGGATTTCTCATTTAGTATATGACCTATATATAGCTAGAGAATTATTTAATGAGTATTATTTTTTTATGTATAAAGTATGGTATATAATATTATCTTCCTTAAAAGCAACATGTTTAAAGCTTCACAAATTACACTTGTTCTTGATTAATTGGGATACACCTATGCCTCTTGGTTCTTTCAGTGAAGTTAATAAAAGTTAGTTGAAACCTGGTTTCTGTCTATAGTTTGAATAAAGTAATGAATATTATAATTAATCCTGAACTTAATCATTTAATGTAAGCAACAGTTTTTTCTTTTGCATTTATTGATATTATGAATATTTTATGAAATATTATTCTAGAAGATATGCTTAGTGAAAACAGTCTGTAGACATGCCTTCTTTTATTTATTTCCAGCACTATTCATGGCCGGATTGATCAGGTCAATCAACTCCTTGAATTGGATCATCAGAAGAGGGGCGGTGCCCGATATACTGCACTAGATAAATGGACCAACCAATTAAATTCTCTCAACCAGGCTGTAGTCAGTAAACTGGCTTAACAGAGAACGAGCTTTTACAGACATACTTAAGTGCAGAGATGTAATTCATAAAAGAACTGGGAATGGCAAAACTACTGTCGGTTGATGTGTCCTGAAAATTATTGGAGTTATGGCAGAAGTGCTTTTTTTGATCAACTGGTTTGTGTTTTGCTACTGCATTTATCCCAAGAAAAACAGCTTTAATCTCCAGAAGAAAACCAAAATGCCATGGGATTTATGCTGTGTTGACATCTTGCCCTAAACATGCAACATCATAGTAATTTGTCATGGGCAACATGACCAGAGAGAAGATTTTTGTCATGATTTTAAATACACTGACATGCTACTGTTGGTTAAATTTAAATGTGTTTTACCTGCAGAAATTCTCTCACAAATAACCTGCAATAACTTGAAATGCATACCCTTTTGAACACTTCCTTTTCTCATGTATAAATTAAAATGTTTGCTGAATTTTGCAAAATGTCAGTTCTCCAAAATGTGTCCGTATATTTCTGTACCTGCAGTGTAGTAAAGGTTTAGATGAAACCCCATAATTATAGTGGCATACTGTCACTTAGGTTTCAAGCAGTAAAATAAACAGTGCAGCTCAGAAATTGTAGTTTGGTTCTTGATGTGTTTTTATTACACTTGGGGATTTTGTTTTGATTTTAGTACCTTAGAAATTTCAAATTTTATCTTCAGTTAATGATTTTAAAAAGGCTGGGAGCAAATAAGTTATTTGCTTTCAAGTTTTGAAATAAGTCTTTATTCATAAAGTAAGTAGGACTAGTTTCTAACAAAACATTTTCATTGTACTTACTTTGACAGGGATGCTTTAAAGGAATAAAATTCTTTCTTTTAAAAAGGATATTCCTTCTTAAAAGAATAAATTCTAACTCTCAAAATGTTCACTTTAAACAAATATGCCAGAACATAGACAGCTAAATGAATGTTACCCTGCATAGTGATCATGCTGGAAAATTATTTCCTAATTTCAGCGATCTATCATTGCTCAAAAATCTTGGGTTTTGCTCTTTTAGAATTGCATTCAGAGCTAATTTAAGTCACACACACAAATTAATTTATGATTAGACATTGTTGTTGTTGTTTTTTTAATTTACCAACCTTGATTGTTTTACAGTTACCATTATTTGGCACTGAGTGACTTAACAATTTCCGAAAATTAAATCAACCTTTGAGATAGTTGTAGAAAGTATGCAACTGGCTTTGAAGGCGATCCCCAAAGAGTTTTAAAGGTATTTTGAGCAGTTGTAGCATAGATAGAATGAACTGTGGCCTTCCAAGGTGACTACCTTAAAAGAAACACAGCTCATTTGAATGTATTGAGTTTTGGATGTATTTGTTTCATTAAAAAAAAGTTCACATTATTTTATGGTGTCAAAAGGAAGAACTAAGATTAAGATAATTTCTTTGGTTTTTCTATTGCTTGTTATTATGTAAAAAGGAGTGGCAGTTCAGAAGGAAGACTGTTGTAACTGAAGAATGACAACCAAGAATTTTTGATCATTAAATCAGATTTTATAAACAGTGAAAGGAGCATGGACTTAAAACAAGGCATGCTTATTCGGTTTTGTCAAAATTTTACGAAAATATGTGATATATATTTATACTAAACTATATAATCCTTAGATTTAGGAAAGCAATCAGTTAATGTCTTCAGCAGATTAAAGCAGTATTAAATACAGGTGCAAGTTGGAAATTGTAGAAAACAAAACAAAAGGCAAAATGTCTTTGGTAGGGAATAAAAAAGTTTTAAGATATAAAATTATGTGTATTTTTTTCTCTTTTACATAAATCATTTGTGAAATGTGTGCTAAGTTTTTTTTTTACAGGAATGATAATTAGGGTTTATTTTTCAATATAATATGAAGACCCTTTGTTACCCAAATAAAAATGACAAGTTTCTGTGCCTGTATTCAAATATGTATGCATGTGATAAATCTGGGGGTGGGGTGGGGAAGCCCATCTTAACTCTGAGTGGATGAAATTAGAATTCCCCTTAACTCTGAGTTGATGGAATTAAGATTTCCATCAACAAGGATTTGAATGATGTGACTTAACCCTTAATTTCTAACCCTTATAATGCCAGTTCTCCTGTGATAACTTGCTGTGTTCAGTAGTGCATCTTCCAATTTCTAAAGGGAAAGCATGCGCTTGTTATTCTTTAGGAACCTGGGCTAAGTGAATAACAACATACAAAATTACAATCTTTAATGTAATTATATGTATCACATAGGCATTGTTTAATATTCCCTAGATATAAGTTGGATTTTTTTATAGTAATTTGCCACATTTCTAGAACACAGGTTTTTGTTATATCTTAGTCTGACTAACTTAAAACTGTTTACTATTTTTTCCTTTAAACATTTTCTGTGTTCTTCTGCATCAAATCTTATACAGTTAAAATCTTAGAGATTGCTTATGAAATAAAACTAAATTTAAGAGAAGTAAAAAATGGGCAAATTCTAAGCACTTAACTAGCTGGTTAAATCTTTCCCTTGTTTGTGAAAACTAGTAACAAATAGTTTATATCAAATTGTAATGTTTGGGTTTTTTTACCCCTAAACCTGGATAAACTTATTCTACAGCAAACTTTGGCCGCCACTAATAGATTCCATTTTCAAATAAAAGCTGGATTTCCATTACTCATTCTAGCTCTTACATTAATTTTTAAATTGTTGATTAAATATTTTTTCTCACATGTTAATATAACTTTTTTAAGATGAGATGACTATATATGTGTTAAGTATTTCATTACATGAGTCTTAACTAAAGGCTAATAGTATATTTTTCAAGACTAAGAATGATTTCACATTGTGGGGTTATAGTTTTAATGAAACCTGTTTTAAATGAATTACACTATACACAGTATAGTACTTTTGTTACCTTTTAATAAGACATTGGTCTGTTGCAGACTGAAATACATCTGTTGATACTTAAAATATCCATGATGGTAAACATTTTTAAAGAAATTTTCTTTTTAAATCAGTAGTCTTTATGATTCTTCAGTAAACACAAGTAAACTACACTTTTATTTTGTGGTAGAGATGAGGATGAGGGTATGTCTCTAATCAGTATATAAAGTAGGTTATGCTGGTATAGTATTTAGTCAATTTACTCCATAGAATAGAAAGGTATTTATTTGCCTAATGGATTCCTCTTTTTAAGGGACTCAGAAACTAACCATTTATTCAACAAGGGTACTTTGAAATATTCTTTTAGTGCTATTTTAAATAAACTTAAATTTTTCATTTCACTTAGGTCTTTATACTGCAATTGGAGCATACAAAGCTCTAGAAAAGCTAGCAATTTTATTTTTATGAGATTTATAACATGCTTTTGAACTGAGATACATAAAAAAGGAATTGCTTTTTCAATTCTGGGTGAGATATTGAAATGATAAGGAATTGACTTTCAACTATTTTGTTTCAAAGTGTTAATACTATGTAGGTACTTAGAACAAGAGATTTGGTATCAAGTCTCAGAACTTGAAGCACAAGGACTTTGGTCTTCACTTGTGTGCCCAAAATCAAAAATTTTCCCCTTTTTGAAGGTTTTACTTGTTTTGTCTTTGAATTAGGTGTCCCCACCCCAACAGCATTCTGTGTTTGTTTTGATACAACTATAAATAGAAATAATTTGTGAGACATAATGTATGTCTCTTAATGTAGACATACTAGATATAAACTTTTAATGTAAGCATGTCAGAGGTTGTATTTAACTCAAGATTATTAAATTTTACTGTTGGTATCTTCTAGCTAGTATGTGCCTTAATAGCATGGATTAACCTCTGGTTAGACATTGTTATTTCTCTTTCAATCACTAGATAAAATTTAATGTGTCACTTGAAATTTTAAGGCAATTAGAATAATAATATCATTTAAAGGATTTATGTTTTATGATTCCAAATATCACAAAACAACTGTCAGTAATTCTAAATATTTCTCAAAAAGATAAAATTTAGTATCACTTAATTTACTCTTTGAATCTTGAAAAGATTTAACTTAGGTAGTATCCCAGAAGAAACCAATGTGTGGGTTTTTTTTGTTTTTGTTTTTTTTTTGTTTTTTTGCTGCTTTGGTTTCACATTTAAAAACCTGCTGGAATAATTAAAAATCAGTCTTAGGCCATCAAATCTTAAGACATTAAAGGTAGATGCCAACTCCACCCTAAAAGATTATGGGGAAAGCTGGGATGGCTCAGCGAGTGAAGCACTCGCTTTGAAGCCCCAGGGACCAAGGATTGAGTCCGGCCCGGTCCATGCAGACCCACATGCTGAACTGGGGTGTGTCCCCGGTTCAGTTCTTGCCGGGGCCTATGTGGGAGGTTCCCGGCCCAGTTCCTGCCCTGCGCAGCCCTGTGCCCACCTGTGGAGTGAAACTATATGGAAAACTAGTGTCGACTGTGGAGACTGCTCTGGGCCCTCCCTCTTCTCTCTGTCTCTCTCTGTCTCTGTTTCTCTCTGTCAAAAATCAATAAAATAAATCTGTAAAAAAAAAATTATGATGTACAAGAAAAATATTTCTCTTTTATTTAAAGAGACAGAGAAGGGGGAGGGCACAGGGCCGTCTCCATAGTTGCATGGTCATCAGCTTTCAACATGGTTTTGTTCCACAGAGGTGGGTGAGGGCTACACAGGGTGGGAACTGGTCTGGGGGCCTCCTGAATGGGAGGCACGCCCCCCCTCGAACCAGGGGGCGAGAACCAAACTGGGGGCCTCCTGTATGGGAAGCACACCCCAGTTCAGCATGTGGATCCACACTGGCTGGGGCCGGGATTCTATCCTCAAGGCTGCAAAGCAAGTGCTTAACCCACTGGGCCATCCCGGCTTCCCATTTAAATGCTTGTGCTGTTGGGTTCCAACTTTGTTTTCTGTTTTGCTAGGAATTTTAAATTTTAAATCTTGCTCGGGATTTGCATAATAATGGCTCACCAGTACTGTATCTGTGTGTGTGCATGTGAAAAATTGTGTGTGCTCATGTATGCATGCGCACGCACTTGTGGGAGTACAAAACTTACTCCTGAGTCCACCACAAACTTTCCAGTTTCTATTACCTAGTATCACTTGTTTCTGACTCGGGCCCATGAAAAGAATTTTCAATGTACCAGTAACTTAACAACTAGGTTTCACAGGGAAGGCAGTATCCAAATTTAAATAATCTAGAGGTATTAGAATGAACTTTTATCTCATTCTGAAATAGGGCATCTTTAAGTCAATTGATAAAAGTTGCTTGTTTTATTGGACATTATTAGTCTTATATGAGTTTATAGATTTAAAGAAGTAATGAGGTTTTAATCTTCCTGTGAAGTTGTTAAAAAGTTTTTCCATACTTAGTTACTGTTAGAGTAGCATATTAATGTTGGTTGACTGTCTATAATTTTTGTTTTAAAAGTTTTCATTTATACATCAACCAAGAAATGGAGCCATGGAGAATACAAAATTGTTTTATTTGGCAACTTATTACATAGTTGCATTATGAATTTTCTCAATTTTAAGAAAAATACTAGGGGAAGCCAGGATGGCTCAGCAGGTTAAGCACTCACTTTGCAGTCCTGGGGTCCAGGGATCGGATCCCAGCCCCGGCCCTTGTGGACCCATATGATGAACTAGGGTGTGCTTTCCGTGTGTGAGGCCCTCAGCTCAGTTCTAGCCCCAGGTTTGACCCATGGCTCGAGGGGGCATACCTCCCATGGGGGAGACCCCCAGCCTAGTTCCTGCCCTGCACCCCCCCCCCCCCCCCCCCCCCCCCCCCCCCACCAACCTGTGTAGAACAAAACCATGTTGAAAACTGATGACACACAACTGTGGAGACTGGGCCCTCCCTCTTTCTGTCTCTGTCAAAAACAATAAAAATAAATCTTTAAAAAAATACTAGGGGAAGCCAGGATGGCTCAGTGGGTTAAGCACTCACTTTGCAGTGCCGGGGACCAGGGATCGAATCCGGGCCCCGGCCCCGGACCGTGCGGAACCACATGCTGAACTGGGAGCTCCCCCAGTTCAGTTCTCTCTCTTTCTCTCTGTCAAAAATAAATAAATAAATAAATAAATAAATAAAAATACTAGCTTACAAGTGTTAAATATGACAAATTCCTTGATTTCACAGTAAGTAGTAAAAAGAGGTGACTAGGACAGTGGCAGAGAATGTCTACCTGAGATAGAAAGCCCCAGAAGTTACTAGAGAATCAACTGATACGTGCAGGATGAGTCACAAGATGTTTTAAGACTTAGGTACATAATCTATCTTTATTATGTAAGTATTAGTTTAACTTAGCACAAGACTAGCACAGTGGCTCTAAACAGTATACTTGATCAAGTAATTCAGTAATACATACTTAAGTAAATGACTTTTGAATGTTTTCAAAGTGTTTCTCAGAAAACAGCACTGAAAATCTTGTTCATTTGGGTTAGTAATTTCGGTTTAAATGTTTTCACTTTTAAGATTATCTTGTTCTGATTTGAAGCAATCATGGAGCAGTTGGCCTCTCCTGAACCTGTTTAATGATCTCTATCCTGGAACACTTCATGTTGCAAACAAATGTCTCAGAAATTACTCCTTTGATATAGGACACTTCTAAGCCGGAAATTTAGCCAAGGGAAGAAGTGGAGAACAAATGTACTCTCCCAGATCTCTGCTGTGGTGCTTTAAAATGAATCCTTTAAAGGGCTGCAACATCTAAGAAACCTCTTGTGAATTTGTTATGTATTCAAAAATAATGCTCTCAGGTGTAACCTTTACCTAGTGAAATGGGCCAACCCTAATCTCAAAATATGATAATGCAATCATACTGCTTTTGAAAGTCAAAACTTTCAAACATCTTCTGTGGCCAGGGTTTTAATGTAAATGTGCAAAACCAATGTTACTTGGCACTTTGGCAAATCCTTTGGCCTTCCAAGGTGTGGAAGTAGGGAAGGAATAAAACATTAATTTCCTCCTATTTCAGCTACATTCATCCAACAGTAATAGGTGGTAGATACATTGATAGCATTAGCCCAGCAAGAAGCCACATAAGTGATACATATCTAATATCTTGAGTTATGTAATTGTTGTGCTTAATAGTTTTATTGTCCTAACTCAGTGTTTAGAGTAATGAGTGGGAATTTACAGTTTTCATTCTAGAAACCTATTTTATGTTTTGTTGTATTATGATTGATCTAGGTTAGTGGCCTTTAACTGAGGAAGGATACCTGTCTTGGACTTGTTAAAAATGAGTTGTATTATGAATGAATATAGACTACAAACTGATGTACTTTACTGGGTAGGATAGGATTTATGTTTAAACCTTGGTCTCGACTTTTTTTTTTTTTAGGATTTAATTTATTGATTTTGACAGAGGGAAGGGGGAGGGCCCAGAGCAGTGTACATAGTTGTACGTCATCAGTTTTCAATGTCCTGGGGGCCATAACCGAACTGGGGGTCTCCCGCATGGGAAGCACACCCCAGTTCAGCATATGGGTCCACATGGGCCAGGATTAGATCCTTGGTCCCTGGGGCTTCAAAGGGAGTGCTTAACCTGCTGAGCCATCCCAGCTTTCCCTCTCAGCCTTTCTTATTATCTTCATCAAGAGGTGGTTAGGAAAGAATTCCAAAATTGCTAAAATCTAAAAGAAATACGCCTTTTCTATAGCCCCTTTATCTGATTAATTAACAAATATTTATTATGTGCCTGCTATGTGCTAAGTACTATGAGCTATGTCCTAAGGTTGAGGGATAGCATACACATAAAGAACAAATTATCCCTGTATGAAAAGCTTAATTCTATGAAGGGAGGCAGATAAATAATTTCAGATAGACAAAGGTCTATCAAACAATAAATGAAGGTGGGGGAGGCATCTCTGTGGATATGAAAGTTGATTTCACACATGAATAAAGAGAAAGAGTTGGCCATGCAAATCTAGGGGAAGGGCAGTCCAGACAGAAGATTAAGTCTGAAATGGGATTAGTACAGCAAATTCAAAGAAGGTAATTATGTTCAACAAGATCAGAGAGGTGGTTAGGGACCTGAGAATGGGTAGTTACATAGTTTGAGATAAAAATTGAGTTTTTATTCAAAGTCAGTGGGAAGCCATTGAGAATTTAAATTCTGATACCATTTTAAAAGATGATGCTGAATGTTGTGTGGACAAATGATTATAAGAGTATGGAACAATAGTGTGGCCAGGAAGACTGTCAGGAGTCCTTTGCAAGAGCCTGGATGGAAGATGTTTGAGGCTTTTAGACTAGGATTTGCTTACGACTTGGAATTGAAGGTTGTAAAAAAAAAAAAAAGACAGCAGATGGCCCCTGGGTTTCTTACTGAGCAATTGATACAGAGTGGTATCACTAAATAAAATGGAAAGGCAGGGAAAGCGTTGTGTGTGTGTGGAAGAGGGCGGGGGGAGGGAGGGGAGGAGGCAGGTGAAGAATCAGCAGAAGAATCGAGGGAACTATGAGCTTGGAAATAAGTGTCACAGAAACTACATATTTCAAAACTGATCAACTGAATGCTGCTGAGGTTAAAGAGGTGAAAGCAGAGAAGAGCCCTAGGATTTGAGTCTTTGGAGATGCTAATGAGCATTTTCATTGGACTAATGGGAATGTTCCAGCTCTTGGACTGTGAGGAAGTTCTTTAAAGAATCACTGTCTTAATTACTCATTATAAATGGAAAAAAAAAATTAATCACTTTGTGTTTTCTAAATGTTAAACAGAATAACAAAAAAAATTTTTTAAAGACCTAACTCCAGACATTAATAGCAGCCTTCTGCAAAGTGTCTCTCCCTATAAAATATTATATACCGGTAACCCATTTTCCACCTTTTCAACACTATATATTTATAAGCATCTAACTTTGATTTTTTCTTTCATGGATAGTAATTACGAAATTGCCTGATATCCATGGCTTTACCTAATATTTCCACATCCCTACAAAAGAAGTCAAACCTTTTTAGTGTTTATGAAGAATGCATTTGTCATATACATAAACAAAGCCCTTTCACCTTATCAACTTTCACTATATCTTGGGATATCAATGTAGCAGAATATAAGCTTTTCTATTTCGTTCATTATTTGGAGTTTATTTGGGTGTATGACCCAAATTTGACCGGAGGCTGCACCGCCGCCCAGCTCGCCACGGCCGAGATCCAGGCCAAGGCCGACCAGGTACAGGCCCAGCTGGAGGAAAAGACCAAAAAGAAGTACTCGGTGTTCAGGGCCGTGGAGTACAGCAGCCAGTTGGTCGCGGGGACCATCTACTTCATCAAGGTTCAAGTGGACGGTGACCGCTTCGTGCACCTTCGCGTGTTCGAAAGCCTCCCGCACGAGGGGAAGCCCTTGTCCCTGCACTCCTATCAGGTGGACAAGACCGCGGACGACAAGCTGACCTACTTCTAGTTCCCGACCTTGAGCCCACCCCCTCGTCTACTTGGCTCTCTGTCCCCGGGGTCAGAGATGAGCCTCTTCTCTACACTGCACCACTGGGGGTGGGTGGACGGGCTGTTCATGATCTGTCTCCTTTCTGTTCCTTCCAATCAATGATCTTAAGCAAATTTCTTTCGGGGGAGCCGGGAGGGTTCGGTGGGTTGAGTGCTCGCTTTCCAGTTCCGGGGACTGAGGATCGAATCCTGGCCCGGACCTGTGCAGACCCATGTGCTGAACTGGGGTGAGCTTCCCATGCGGGAGGCCCCCAGTTTGGTTCCTGCCCTGTGCAGCCCCCGCCCACCAGTGTGGAAGGAAACCATGTGGAAAACAACTGATGACGTACAACTACATAGATGGCTCGGGGCCCTCCCCCCTTCTCTGTCTCTCTCTGTAAAAAAAATAAAATCTTAAAAAAAAACAAAAAACAGTAAACTGTTTTCAGAGGGCTTCTGGGATCTCTACATATATGCATTTGTAAGTTTGAAAATAAAAAAAAAAGGTAGGAATCAAGCTTTATTTTTTCTGTGTAATGAACGAATTTTCTGAATACCATCTACTAAATTATTATTTTTTACTGATACATGGTATCACATTTTCACCTCCAAAGTCTGCATAGGCAAGGGGTATATTTCTGAGTTCTCTAATCTGCTCCATCGTTCTATCTGTCCCTTCACCAGTGCCACCTTGTGTTTTTATTACTGAGCTGAGCAGCATCGTAATTACAGGAGAATCTGCCCACGCAATTTGTTGTTCATTTTAATACTTATTTTAGTATTCATGGACCTTTATTTCTCAATATCAATTTGGGATCAGTTTGTCACATTTCCTTAAAGTCATATAGAGTTTTAATTGAAATTGCATTGAATTTTGGATATCAATTTCAGTCTCCCTGTATGTCATTTAAGAGAGATTTTAGTTTTTCTCTATAAAGCTCTTGAGCATTCTTTATTAATGTTTTTTTAATTGTTAAATTTATTGGGGTGACATTGATTGATAATAATTACATTGCTTTCAGGTGTACAATTCTACATTACATTGTCTATATATCGCATTATGTGCTCACCACCCAGAATCAGCTCTTTCCATCACCGTATATTTGATGCACCCTCCCAATCCCCCCCACCCCCAGCTCTCCCACCCACTTCCCCCCTTACCCTCAGGTTAATTTTTTTTTTAACATTTATTTATTTTTTATTGTTATTGACACAGAGAGAGAGAGAGATACAGAGGGATACAGAGACAGAGAGAACTGAACTGGGGGCACTCCCCAGTTCAGCATATGGATCCACACGGGCCGGGGCCGGGATTCGATCCCCGGTCCTCGGCACTGCAAAGTGAGCGCTTAACCCACTGAGCCATCCTGGCTTCCCCAATTTTTTTTTTAAGATTCATTTTTATTGTTTTTGACACAGAGAGAGAGACACAGAGACAGAGAGAAGGAGGAGGACCCAGAAGAGTCTCCATAGTTGCACATCATTGGTTTTTCCACATAGTTTCATTCCACAGGTGGGAACAGGGTTGCACAGGGCAGGAACTGGGCGGGGGTCTCACCTCTGTGAGAACTGAACTGGGGGCACTCCCCAGTTCAGCATATGGGTCCACACAGGCCGGGGCCAGGATTCAATCCTTGGTCCCCGGGCCTGCAAAATAACCCACTGAGCCATCCCGGCTTCCCCTAATTTTTAAATCTAGTTTATGCTCTTATTTCCTAAAATATTTTCTAGTTGGTTTTTGTTGAAGTAGAAGAAAGGTATTGATATATACATACTGATTTTTGCATCTATTAGCCTTGCTGAACTGTATTCTATCTCACTAGTTGGTTTATTGATTTGTCTGTATTTTCTGTGTAGATAATTATATCATCAAGAAAATGATATTTTTATTCATTTTCTTAGATCCTTTTGCCTCTTATTTCTTTGTCTTATCTCACTGCATTGCTCAGGATCTCCAATAACACATGGAACAGTAGTGATAACAGCCAGCATTCTTGTCTCAAAAGCATCTTGAGTTTCTTCATCACATATGAGGTTTATGACAGGCTTTGAGGAGTTAGCTTTTCTTAAATAAAATTTCCTTCGGTTTCTAGTCTAAGAATTGTGTGAGGTGTTTGTGTGTGTGTGTGTGTGTATTTGTTTGTAAGAACACCTAATAAGAACATGTGATTTTTCTCTTTTAGTCTATTGATGTAGTGAATTAATACTCAAAGGTCTTTTAACATTAACTCATTTCTACATTCTACAGTATACTCAAATTGATGGTTATATATTCTTTTGCAGTACAGTGTTGAATTTATATTTAGAGGTTCTTAAGTGAAATTGACCTATAATTTTCTCTTCTTAGGGTATCTTTAATCATCAAGGTTGTATTACATCATAAAATGAATAGGCCCCTTTTACTCTATTTCTTTTTTCTTTTTTTTTTTAAGATCTATTTTATTATTTTTGACAGAGAGAGAAAGTCAGAGAGAGGGGGAAGGGCCCAGAGCAGTCTCCATAGTTGTGCATCATCAGTTTTCAACATGGTTTTGTTCCACAGGTAGGCAGGGGCCTCACAGGACAGGAACTGGGCTGGGGGCCTCCCACATGGGATGCATGCCTCCTTGAGCCAGGGGCTGAACCCGAGGTCGAGAACCAAACTGGGGGCTTCCTGTGTGGGAAGCACACCCCAATTGAGCATGTGGGGCCACACGGGCCAGGGCCAGTATTCAATCCTCGTTCCCTGGGCCTGCAAAGCAAGTGCTTAACCCACTGAGCCATCTCAGCTTCCCCATCTATTTCTATTTTTAGAAGAATATGTATGATAGGAAGATAAGCTGTTTTTTGGGAGAATTCACTTGTAATGCTATCTGCACTGAAATTTTTTTAGAAATAGTACGATTTTTATGTTCTGATTTATTTTATTCCTTTCAAATATGATTTTTCATCTATTCAAGTGTTCTCCATTTTATGTTATTTTAGCATTTTATTTGTTTTCAGAAATATTTTTAGTTTTTCAAATTTATTAGGACATTGTTTGTAATATTCTTTTTAAGTATTCATAATATGTATGCTTATCCCCCCATCTTTGTTCTGAGTTAGTCTGCCTATGATGGAAAAAAATAAACCAAGCAAACCATCATGGATATATTTCTGAAAAGAATGACACCTCCTCAAGAAGAACCTCAGGCAGGTCTTCAGGAGAAATTCCAGAAGACATTCGTTATCCTAGATGACAGCTGCATGTGTGCTCTTGTCTGAAGGCCATCCAGTGGGACAAGATGTGGAAGTGGAAGACAGTGTCACTGACAATCCTGACTCTCTATAGGCCTAAATTACTGTATGTGTTTGTGCCTTAGTTTTTAGCAAAAATGTTTAAAAAGTAAAAAAAAAGAAATTAAAAAAAACTTATAAGCACAGAATAAAGATATAAAGAAAGAAAATATTTTTATACAGCTAGGCAATGTGTTTGTGTTTTAAGCTACGTGGTATTGCGAAGGAGCTGAAAAGCTTTTAAGAAACTAAAGTTTATAAAGTAAAGAAGTTAAAGTAACCTAAGGTTAATTTATTGAAGAAATAAATAAGTTTAATGTAGCCTAATTATACAGTGTATATAAAGTCTGCAGTAATGTGCAGTAACACCCTAGGCTTTCACATTTGTTCACTACTCACTGACACCCAGAGCAACTTCCAGTCCTGCAAGCTCCATTCATGGTAGGTGCTTCATACAGATGTGCCATAAGTACACAAATACTTACCATTGTGATACCGTATTTTCCGGCGTATAAGACGACCCCCTAATTTTACAGTTAAAACATAGGTTTAAGCCTATATTCGCTGTATAAGACTACCCCCCACAAGGCTGTAGTCTTATACAGCGAATATAGGCCTAAACCTATGTTTTAACTGTAAAATTAGGGGGTCGTCTCATACTCCCGGTCATCTTTTACGCCGGAAAATACGGTAATTGCCTACATTATTCAGTACAATAACATACTGTACAGTTTTATAGTCTAGGAGCAATAGGCTATACCACATAACCTAGGTGTGTAGTAGTCTATACCATCTCGGTTTGTGTAAGTACACTCTGTGATTTTCATACAACAAAAGTGCCTAACAATGCATTTCTCAGAACATATCCCTGTCATTAAGCAGTGCATGACTATAGTTAAAGATCTCAATATAAAAACATACTGGATTTAAAATGGGCCCTAAATTCAATAACTGGTGTCTTTGTAAGAGAAATAAGAGGGGGAAGCCGGGATGGCTAAGCGGTTTAAGTGCTCGCTTTGCAGCCCAAGAGACCAAGGATCAAATTCGGGCCCCAGCCCGTGCAGACCTATGTACAGAAATAGGGTGTGCTTCCCATGTGGGAGGCCCCCAATTTGGGTCTCGCCCACCAACCCCGGGTTTGGCCCCACTTATCTTTGTCTCTCTCTGTCTCTGTCAAAACCAATAAAAATATAATTTTATTGGTTTTGACAGGCAGAGAGAAGTGGGGAGGGCCCAGAGCAGTCTCCGTAGTTGTACGTCATTAGTTTTCAACATGGTTTCATTCCACACAGGTAGGTGGGGGGTCGCAGGGCAGGAAATGGGCTGGGGGAGGCATGCCCCCTCGAGCCAGGGGCTGAACAATGGGGTGAGAACCGAACTGGGGGCCTCCCACATGGGAAGCACACCTCAGTTCAGCATATGGGTCTGTATGGGCTGGGGCTGGGATTCGATCCTCAGTCCCCAGGGTTGCAAAGTGAGTGCTTAACCCACGGAGCCATCCTGGCTTGCCCAATAAAATAAATCTTAAAAAAAAAAAAAAAGAGAGTGAAATAGGAGGGGAATTTGGGCACAGAGACACACAAAGAAGAAGGCAGTGTGAAGACAAAGGCAGACATTGGAATTATGCTACCACCAAGAAACACCAAGAGCCACTAGAAGCTGAAGAAAGGCAAGAAAGAATTTTCTTCTAAAGCCTTTGGAGAAAGTGTGGCCCTGCTAATACCTGGATTTGGGATCTCTGGCTGCAGAACTGTAAGAGAATGAATTTCTGTGGTTGTAAGCCACCAAGTTTGTGATGAGCTGTTGTGGCAGTCTTAAAAAATGAACACACTCCTCCATTAAATGATTCTTTAAGAATAACTTAAGGAAGTACAGAGTCAGGCTCCTATGAGCCAATTCATCAACTGATCAATACATAATCTAGTTTTATGTGTGTTTTTCTTTAAAGATACCTTATTTAATACATATCATTGATTCATTAATATTAACTCATGTCCACCAATACTTATGCCTGAACAAAGCTTGCCTAGTGGGTAATTTCTCAACAAGGCTTATCAAAGCCTTCTTGCACTTAGGAACACTAGATAATACTTCAGCACTATGCTTGAGGGCCATTTTAAATAGCACTCACCAAGAACAAGCACAAAAATATGAAAAACATGACACTAAATAGACTTCGAAAAGGATGCTTATTTACATTATGAGAGCTGAATCAAGAGGCAAAGTGTCACCTTGTTTAGCCTCAGCTGGAAACGTGCCCTGGTAGACTCAAATTTTTTGTCCCTGCACACATCCATGCCCATGAATGATCACAGAAGCACCGGGAGTGTTGATTTTTAAGTTACAAAAAAATTTTTAGCAAGTAGGTGACTTCATATCTATGGATTCTTCAAAAAACATGAATTGATTGTATAAATTAATCCAGGCATGTTTTAACCTTCCATTAGGAAACTCAAGGTGAAGAGAGATTTTATAGAATTTAAGATATAGAGTTGTCCCCCATCATCCGCAGTTTCACTTTCCACAGTTTCCATTGTCCATGGTCTGTTGTGATCCCAAAACATTAAATTTCCCCATTGACATGGCCTGCTCCTTACATCCAGCCATTGACATCATCATGGCTTCACGATCCAGGTGATCCTCCCTCTGATATATCATAATATCCAAGAGTTGGGGTGAGGGTACAGGATAAAAAGCGAAGTACTTAACTAATGCAGGGTCAGGGGATCCATTCCCCTCATGATACAACTACAGCCCTTAGAATTATTATTCTGACTCGGTGAAGAAAAAATGTTGAGCAGAATTGAATGAGGCAGCAAAAATATATCCAGGCAGACAACTAGGTAGGACAACCAGGTAGTGATCCCTGTCACCAAGAAATCTGACCTGGAACCTGTAAGAATTTCTTCTGAATTGATCTTCATTAGGTCACCTCATTTTTGTGAAAATGGCACAGTTCAACTCCCCAGTTTTACAGAGTAACCCTAGGAGTGCTGTGAAGTAATCCTTAATGGGAACTTCTTGTTCTCAATATGAATTAGGCTATAAGTAACTGCCATAATATTATAATAGTTATGCGTGTGCATGGCATGCACATGAATGTGTGTGCACACTCACACACATTTATCTCTGTTTGTCTTTTATCTTGAAAGGCACAATTCCAAATGACAATTTTTTATCCCTTCTCCCTAAATTATACCTAGATCATTGAGACCTACTTTTATTCTAGCAGTATAAAAAGTGTTTTTCTATATGCATTTGTATATGACTTAGAAAATTACTCTGCAAATGCTGTATGTTCATTGTTTAAAGATTACACTCAAGAGTGCACAGGAGTAATATATGAAAAGTAAAAGATTCCTGATCTTAGATAGAACCTCTGTCAACAGATTATTTACTGTCTGTCCTTCCAGACATTATCTGTACATATAAAGGCATATAATTTTTGCACAAATGGGGTTCAACTAAATGTTCTTCCACTTGCTTTGTTCCTAACATGAATATTTTAAGCCAGTGTAAAAATAAAAAAAAGCACAGCAAGACAGTGTCCACCACACTCCCATGTGACATTTCACAGCATTATTTTATTTTGTTCTTGACTGTAACATAAAGTGCCTGTAAAGTGACCTTTTGTTTTGGTATGTATGGCAGGAACACAAGGAGTTTACAATAAACACTATTTCACAATAATGACTCATTATTTGGAGAAAAATCCAGCAAATAGCTTGCGAAAATGTCATCATGCATCTGATGGTCAGAAAACTTAGAGTGGGATTCCTGTCCAGTTCTACTGCATTCCATATTCAGCCCCACAAAGAATGGGATTGTGACAAACTCATTTTACCAGTGGGATGTTCGACAAAATTTTTTTGACTAAGATACTCCCACCATTCTCAAGACCTATAAACTAGTTGGATTCTTTTAAATGAGCTCCACTTAACACTTATTTTTAGCACTGCAAATGTTTTCTCTTGGATTTTAAAAAGACAGCTTCTACCAGTTTATTTTAATGGCTGCTATGTGCCAACCTATGCTGAATGCTTCATTTACATTATCTCTTTTCATCTTCACAGCAACTGTTCTTTTCCAAGTTCCTTTTAGTTAACAAAGCAGAGGAACATGAATGCGAAATAACATGGTCAAGGTCAAACTGCTAAGTGGGGAAGCTGCGATTTAAACCTGGGTCAGTCTTGACTCCAGGAGTCATAAGCAAACCTCTGTGCTATGTACCTAACTTCTACTCCCATGCAAGACCTCTCCCATCTCTTCCCAGTTGTTGCCCCTGTACCATTGGTGCACCTTAATCAGCATTTCTGCAATAGTTGGAGTGCCTGTTTTACCTTTTCTCATTTGTTTGTTTGTTTGTTTTGAATCTCCCTTCTAAAGAAAAGTTCTGTCCCCATTCAGCCCAGACTACTATAGTAGAAGAGGGGCCAGCAGGCACTGCCCATCAAAGTAAAAGCCAGAAGTTCACCTTGGCCAGGTAGCCTCTTTGTATAAACTTGAACAAAGATAATGCATCAGCTCTGTATGCCACATATGCCTGTTTATTAAACACAGGTTTTTAATATGACATATATCCATGGAGTAGTAAAAGATGCATATAACTTAGAATAGGTTTAAAAGAAACTCATCACACACAGTCATAAATATCCTGGACTTCAGGAATCTTGACTACTCTCTCCCTTAACTGTCAGACTCTTTTTTTTTTTTTTTTTTTAATTTATTTGTTTAGACAGAGGAGAGAGAGAGGGAGAGATACAGAGACAGAGAGAGAACTGAGCTAGGGGAGCTCCCAGTTCAGCATATGGGTCGGCACGGGCTGGGGCCGGGATTCGATCCTCGATCCCCAGCGCTGCAAAGTGAGCGCTTAACCCACTGAGCCATCCCGACTTCCCCAACTGTCAGACTCTTGATTCTCCCTCCTATCTACCTAGTCTTTTTCTATCATAAATCTATATTGTGATCTTATTTTTTTTCTTCCACATTTGTATCCTTAAATTACTGTTTCATAGATGAATGCAGGTACATGCAAGTGGGTGTGGGTGTGTGAAAATAGACGTAGTTGAGTGTCTGAGTGTGCATATGTATGTATGGGTAAATGGTATGTTGGTGTGTCTTGTATACTCTTCTATATTCTTTTATACATTTAGTCATATAAATAAATGAGAATAAGGACCCAAACGGCCCTTTCTATAACAAAACATGGCAGTGGAGCTAGGGAATTTGACTCAGGTTTTCTCCATTTAGCTAGCTAACCTCTCTGTATTCTAGTTAAAGGTTGCTGCATCTCTTGTCTCGATCCTCACAATATAACTTCTAAATTAGTCCTCTAGACTTTTCTCTTTCAATTCATCCTCATAGGGGAAAGCCGGGACGGCTCAGCGGGTTGAGCGCTCGCTTTGAGGCCCCGAGGACCGAGGATCGAATCCCGGCTCCGGCCCAGGCGGACCCACATGCTGAGCTGGGGAGTTCCCACAGTTCGGTTCTCTAGCTGTCTCTGTCTCTGTCTCTCTCTCTATCTGTCAAAAGTAAAATAGAAATAAATATGCACTGAAGATAAAATAATTACTCTCTATAAATATAAAAAAAAATGTATCAATTCATCCTCATAGCCGATATCAGATTGTTCTCCCTAAAACTCCCTATGTGAGGACCACATTCCTCTGGATTGGATTGTGTCCCTCCCTAAAAAAAAATTCACACGTTGAAGGCCTAACTAATGCCCAGTGTGACTATATTTGGAGATAGAGCCTTTAAGTAGGTAATTAAAGTTAAATGAGGTCATAGGGGTGGGGACCTAATCCAATAGTATTGGTACCTTAGGAGAGAGAGACCTGAAATTTTCTTTTCACACCAGCACAGGAAACACCAGGGGAGGACAGTGAGAAAGTGACTGCAACGTGTCAGAAAGAAATTTCTCACCAGAAACCTAATTGGCCAGCACCTTGACATGAGACTTCCAGCTTCAGACTGTGAAAACATCCATTTCTGTTTAAGCCACCCAATCCGTGGTACTTTGTTATGGCAGCCCTAATAATACACTGGGGTAAATCCCTATTTTTCTGGTTTCAGATTTCTTTATACCCGCTAGCAAATTCAGCCCTCTATAATTACTCAGCCTTATCCCCAACTTCTCCTCACTTAAGCATTTTCTGCACTAGTCAAATATGGTTCATCATTGTTCCCAGAACACCTCCATCTTTTATTCATGGCAGGTCCCTGCTTCAAAATACCACCATGCAAACCACACTCACCACCTCCATGACAACACCACCCTGATTCAAGTACCCATCATCTCCTGAGAGAGAATTTCAACAGCCTCCTAATTGGTCTCCATGTTTTCACCCTCCAGTTCATCCTCAGTCTACTCCTAGCACAATATCCACAGTAATTCTCTTAAAGCATGTCCATTTATATTCTCTGCTCAAAGCCTTCTATTGGATTCCCATCTCACTCAGGGTAGAAGACACGTTCTTAAAAGGTCTCCAGGGGAAGCCGGGATGGCTCAGTGGGTTAAGCGCTACCTTTTCAGCACTGGGGACCGGGGATCGAATCCCAGCCCTAGCCCGTGCGGAACCATATGCTGAACTGGGAGCTCCCCCAGTTCAGTTCTCTCTTTGTCTCTGTTTCTGTCTGTCTGTCTCTCTCTCTCTCTCTCTTTCTCTCTCTCTCTCTCATAAATAAATAAATAAATAAGAAATGCCTGAACCACTAGCCTAAGATCATCCAAATTGTGGTGAGCCCACAGATACTTCCTGGACAGGAACTAATGTAGTGGCTGGACCAGTCTTTGAAAAAGAAAAAAAAAAAAAGGTCTCTAAGGCCCTGACCAGACTGTTCCCCATTGCCTTTCTGATCTGATCACCTGCTATTCATGCCCTTGCTCACTTCACCCAGCCCTACTGGTCTCCTTGCAGTTTCTCAAACCTGCCAGGCACATCCTCCCTCAGGCCATTGCACTTGCTGTTCCCTGTGCCTGGAACACTTCCCCTGGGGTAGCCACATGACTGAGTCGTTCATTTTCTCAGCTCTTTGCATTTCTCTTAGACGGTGACATAACAGAGACATAAGAGAAACATAAGAGACATAAGAGAAACGGCCCTAACCACTCTATCTTAACTTGCATGTGCCCACCTCCCTGTTCCACTTCCTTGCTTTATTTTTCCACTACCACTACCGTATTTTCCAGCGTATAAGACAACCGGGCGTATAAGACGACCCCCTAATTTTACAGTTAAAACATAGGTTTAGGCCTATATTCGCTGTATAAGACTACCCCCCACTTCCGAGGCTGTAGTCTTATACAGCGAATATAGACCTAAACCTATGTTTTAACTGTAAAATTAGGGGGTCGTCTTATACGCCCGGTCGTCTTATACGCCGGAAAATACAGCATATCTAACAAGGTGTGTTACTTATTTTTTTCTTATTGTCATGTCCTCTTAGAATGTAAGTTCTCTGAGTGTAAGGACTTTGTCTACTTTGTTCATTGCTATATCTTCCATAATTAGAACAGTGCTTCACACACAAGTGCTCAACAACAACAAAAATTAATTCTCATTTACTTTACTTTCCAGTCCGATTTAATTTTTCTAGTTCATTATCGCAACCCACACTATCATCACCCCCAATCTGTTTTGTCCTCAATTGTTCTCTGTTTAATATGTGTTTAGTTTAATCTTCCCAGCTAAGCTGTAAGTTTCTTGAGGGCAAAGACAACATAAGATTTCTTGTTTTATAATCCATAGCACCTAGCAGAGCATTGGGCATGTAGTCAACATTTGTTCAATTTTTGATGATTAGATTCTATCTACAGTGAGCCAGAGTATTTCAAGGCAAGGCTGCCTATTGGATAACCATAAAAAACTTCCAAAGGGGTCAGGCAACTGGGCAAAAGGTATATTTCCTTCTTGAATACTCAAATTCTTTGTGATAGAAATTTCCATAGCTCAGAAAAAACAAGTAGAGAGTTCATTGTCCATTGGAGCTTAAGTAAATATGGAGGCTGGTTGCATAGAAATCTTCAATTATTTCTAAGATGACATTGTGGGATAATACAAGTACGTGTGATTATAACTTTTATAATATGATTCCTCAGTCACCAGCTTGGTCCGCTAAGAAGAGGACAGAAGACCTAGATTCAGGGGCATCGAAATGCTGAGAGGTAAATCTACCTGGGGTGGAATTTTAAAAAGTTAATGTGGCCACTTTGAAAAAGTTTGGCAGTTTCTGAAAAAGTTAAACATCAAACTACCGTAAACCAACATGAGTAAATTTTATGATATGTAAAATATACTTCAGTAAAGTTGTTGTTTTTTTTGATGTACCTTTTTCCGACTATAAAAGGATACCTAGTCATTTTAGAAACTATAGAAAATCATAGAAGAGAAAACAATCAGTAACAAGAGATAACATTTTGCTTATTATGTGTGTGCTTTACATAATTGCGATCATTCTTGATACTCGTGTGCAATTTTAAATCCTGATTTTCTGGGGATGCCAAGATAGGTCAGTGGTTGAGCACTGGCCTGACAATCACGAGGTCCAGGGTTCAATTCCAAGGCCCAGCCCATGCAACACCATATGCTGAACTGCAGTACAAACAGTAACCATGGGACGGCTGTGCAGGTTCTCACCAGGTGGAAGGTACTTAGTTCAATTCCTGCCCCATGCAGCCCCACATCCACCTGTGTGGAATGAAACCATGTCACAACTAATGTTGTACAACTATGGAGACTGCTCTGGGCCCTTCCCCTTTCTCCCTCTTTCTCACCTTCTCTCAAACAATATTAATCAATTAATTAATTAATTAATCAATCAGTCCTGATTTTTCTGACCAAACATTATAGTATAAGCATTTAAACTAATCATTAAAGCCCTTTAATAAATCTCAATATCAATAGCTGAGTAATATTTCATGGAATTACTTCGTAACTCATTCAACTACTCTCCATTGCTGAACATTTCAAATTTATAAATATATACTAAACATCTTTGTAGTAAAAAAATTCACTAAGACTTATTTTTCAGTTTAGTTTTTTCCTGGTTCTTAGAATATCTTACAAGTTTTGAATTTAGAAACATGACCTTTGAGGTATGGACTTCCTTATCTCCAGTTGAAGAAGAGAGGCCTGCTGAAGTGCAGATAACCACCCATGATTTCAAAGTAGGGCATGGGTGACAACAGAATGAGGCCGGTCAGGTGGACCTGCTGGTGCAGGGGAGAGAGCCAAGCAGGTGTCAGGGGCTAAGAGTTGCTCCCAGAGGGTGAAGACTTCAGTGCGGCAAGAAGTCAGGAGCAAGCACAGGAGCCCCAGCCTGGAGGCCAAGGCAGTAAGCAGCCACTTAGGTGTCAGTAGGTTACCTGGGTTCAGGTGTGAGCTGGAGAGGACCCAAGCAGTAGTATAAAATCATCAGCTTTCCCCACTCCTGACAGAAGTTAAGGTAGATCAAAACACAGCACCCACAATAGAACCCAAAAGGGAGCCTGGCCCAAGGGCAAAGACTGTTTGCTATCTGCTCTCTAACACAGACCAATAGGGAATGACCACCCTCCCCTCATAACCCTTGTACCTGACCTGGGGTAGAGAACCAGAGTTACTGGGTATTACTAACCCATTGTCTTGGTTTGGGAAACATCAGTTTAAATAAGTAATTGTAAAACTAATAACAAATGAAAACTGATTTCAAATGCTCTGCGAAATAAAGGTATTTGCTTTTGCTTTGTCATCCTTCATAAAAATTGACCATAAATGTTCTAAAATTGACTATGGTGATGGTTGCACAAACACAGCAAATACTTTTTAATATTTTTAAATAATATTTTTAACTAGTAATGATAATATTAATATAATAATTAGATAATAATAATAAATGTTTAAAACCATTGAATTGTACACTTTAAATAGGTGAATTGTATGGTATGTGAATTATATCACAGTAAAGCTTTAAAAAATATTTTTTTAAGAGCTTCTCTTTAACATCTAGAAGATGAGGCCCATGAGCTTTTACCCATTTTCAAAATCTCTACCCCATCTACTTCTCAGTGCACCTAAGGTTTTTGACCCTGAGGATTGATCTCTCTGTTTCATTCCATTGCTTCATCCAGCCTTCAAAGTACTCTGGGAGACCCAACTTAGAGAAACGATGGTTAAGAAAACTCTGCCACCTGCCCCTGGGGGATTGGCACACAGCCACTAAAGGCTCTGAGAAAACATTTAAAAACAAGCAACAAAAAAAAAACAACAAGATACGGAATCTATATATGCGTACAATATCATTACAACAATATAGGCAAAACCTATGTACAGAAATTTTTTAAAAAAGGTTAGAAGAAAATAAATGCTAACAGCAGTGTGAGAAGAAAGTGAAAAAGTAATTTTTCTCTAACAATTTGCTCTCGAGTTCCTTTCTGTCAAGAGACGATAGACAGTCTGTAGCTTTTAATGATGAATTACTGTGAGAGAGACAACACCACCTCCAGTTCTGCTCACAGAACTTGTTCTATGAGAACTGCTTTCTTTCTGTGACCAAAGGAGTCCAGGGAAATATGAAAAACTCAGAGTTCCATGAGGGCTAAAAGAGGAGAAAAGACAGCAGAGGGAAGGAAGGGAAGCAAATGAAGCTACCTTTTTTCGTTCTTGTTTGGTGTTTTTGTTTGTTTTAACCATATGCAAATAATAATCAATTTGATTGATTGTGACTGTGCCAGACAACTTGATTTATCTTTTCTCATCTTGGCCTCTTTTCTTTTAAAATATTTTCTTTGTGAAGATATCAAATACTGGCTGCTGGTATCTTTCCTCTTAAAGCTGAGTGGCTGCTACTCTCTCTCTTTTTTTTAAAGAGATAACTCATAGCATGTGATCTGGAGTGAATTAACTGTTTCTTACCTGCAATGAGAATAGCAAAATTATACAAGTACAAATAATACAAACACAAAGATATAGAAGCCTTTATTCAGACCCCATAACTAGCTTGATGTGAAGACAAGTGTCACCTTCTGCTCCAGAGTGTTGGACATTTCATACCAGGAAAGGTATGATGTGGTGTAAGGGGGATTATTTGGTTCTGGTGCTGATAAGGGGTTTCAGGTCTGCTGAAAATGAGCAGGTGGTGCAATGGAAGCGGTCTTGAAATTGACCTACCGGAACTGATATTTTACAAATGAAAAAGTGAATGCTCAGAGAAACAGTGACCTTATCAAAGGCAGGTCAGTGGCAGAGCCTGGATCAGAGGCCAGGTCTCCTGTCTTGAGACCTAGTGCTAGGCCTTTCAAGAGAAAACCTGGGTCATCATCTCCTCTTGATTCCTTTGAAACACTCCTGACCCAAATCTGGATGCATCTTTTCAGGCTGCATGGTTTCAAAGGAGAGCCAGACCCAGGCCTGCCCCCACTGGTGTCACACCAGGTGCAAGCAATCAGGCTGCAAGGCCCTGGAGCGTTCAGTGCTCAGGCAGTTCTGGCTAGCTTAGAAGTTACTGCTGATCATTCTGCATTTCTGTTTTCAGAGAGCAACAACACATACTGTCTTCGAAAGTAGTAGACCTGAAATGCTCAAGGTTGTAAGCCTAACGCTGAAGGTCCCAAGAATCATCATCAAATGTATTAATATAAACAGAATGTTGGAAAGACAGGGCTATCTGGGGAAGAGGCTGACCCTCTTCTGACAGCTTTGTGTGTGGGTGTGATCCAAAGAAGGAAGCACTGGGTCAGGGAAGACCAAGGGGGCTGGCTGTGTGGTAGCTGGAAGTATAAGGAAATGGCAAAGTGCATGAGGAGAGTCAGATGGCTTCTCTTGAGAGTCAGACTGGAAGGGTGTGGCCAGGGGGTCAGTAGTGAAAGAGCCTTCCAATCAAAAGGGGGCCGGTACTGCTGTAGCCTCCTCTCTCTACTTCCTGCTTTTCATCAAGCTGAGAGCAAGGTGTTTTCCAGTATTTTTTTTTAGCACATTTGAGGTGTGTCTTACAGTATAAAATAAAATCAAACAAAAATAGCAACAACAAAAAAATCAAAATGTTTTCATGTATTTTCTTTCTGAGGATCAGCAAAGTTGTACATACCACTAAAGAGTTTTAGCAGATCTGATCCTTGGCTGAGGTTAAACCAAGCATTCATAAATAACCTATGAATTATTCACATCTAAACAGAATTGTTTTCATGTGAAAATGGAGGAGTCATTTAAAAGCATTTTTTAATGGGGTACACCAACTCTCCTCTGAGAGCATAGTTCAATGGGTAAGAAAATATTACTCTAGTGGGTTAAAAGAACAACTAAAAGTGGCCTTAGAGATTATTTAACCTAGCCCCTTCATTTAAAAATATTCTTTTTTTTTTTTAGTCTGAAGATTCAGCCTGAACTATTTCTGCAAAAAGTGTATAGTATAATTGACTAAATCCTTAAAACATACTATTTACAATTTAAAGATAGATGAAGGTCATATTTTAAAGCCATGACATAGCCTACTTAAAATTAAATTTGTACCACTGGAAAATTGAATTTCTTTTGTTATTCTAAATTACCAAACTAGTGTTTATAAAGTTACAAGGAAAGCGATCATCTCTAATTCATGTGTCTAATCTCATTATTCAGGATATATTTTTGGACAGTACATGTGTCACTGTTTATCTTATTAGAATGAAAAATGTTCTCACCTGGAAACCATGTAATTGATATCAATTAATATCACCCCAATAAATTTAACAAAAATTAAAATTAAATAAAAATACACCTGTAGGCCTAATTAATACTATACCCCATGCTATGCCATATCATACCATAAAATCTGTATTGCTGTGATATTAATATTAAAATATAGTAATTAAAACAAATATAGACAAATAAAGACAAACAACTTCATGTAACATAGTTTTATTATAAAAACAGCTTTGTGAATGCAATTTGCAATTTTAGTTAAATGACAGTCAATAAACTTTTCAACTTAAAAAAAAGTTCACATTTTTAATATATATATGTATATATATATATATATATATATGGCTATTTACGTATCATTTAAAAAAATTTAAATTAGAAAATAAAAATAGTTTCTACTTTTACAATTTGTAAGTATTTTCTTAGTGACTTTCAAAGGCAGGAAGACATAAACTTAGGAGCTGTGTCTAATGCAATCGATACCAGAATAAGTATTTGGATATCTTCATAAAGTAAATTAATGAAAGTAATAAAGTGAAATTTAGCAGGGGTTGATATAAAATCTTACATTTGAGTTTTTTAAAAAGTTGCACCACTTAGAATTTTTAGCTTAGACAAGAAAAAACTTATGGTCAAATTGCTATTTTCAAAAACTTAATACATAGTCAGAGAAAAAAAGACAAACCTTGCTCTAAAAGTTGGAATTGGGAGATGAGTGGGAGGTAAATATTTCTTTTTAAAGATTTTTTGTTGTTGTTTTGTTTTTATTTTTGACAGAAGAGAAAGGGAAGGGCCCAGAGCAGTCTCCACAGACTTATGCCACCAGTTTTGTGACACAGTTCCACTCCACACAGGCAGGTATGGAGCAGCACAGGGTGGGAACCTAGTGGGGCATGCCCCTGCAAGCAAGGGCCAAACTCGGGACCTCCTACATGAAAGCTTGCCCCAGCAGGAACTGAACCAGTGGCCCCCAACAAGGAAACCATACTACAATGGGACCCCACGGGCCTGGGCCAGGACTGGGACTTGATCCTCTGACTTTGGGGCTGCAAAGCAAGCGCTCAACCCACTGAGCCATCCTGGCATCCACATGGAGGTAAATATTGGACCATAATAAGAAAACATTTATTTCAATTGCAACTGAAGGCCAAGGAGTAGCTGCCACAAAATATTTTGGAGTGAATAAACTCCTGAATATGGCCTAAACTCATTGCTATATACCAGTAAAATCATAGTGATATAACAAATTAAAGTCAAAGTATATAGTTACTCTAAGTAATTTCAACAAAAAAATTCTGATCTATCTTTTATGATATTAATACTTTTTTTAATCTTTTCAAGCATTCCTTTTAATATTGGAGAAAAATGACTTTATCCACATTACTTTGAACTTCAGGCTGTGTGTGTATTATTAAATAAAAACCTAGGTATAGGGAATGCCTGAAAGAATATTTGTTTCACAACACAAACATACTCAGTTTAATCTGTCTAAGAAACCAATCAACTCAGAGCATCCATCACACGACACAGTTTAAAATACTTTGTACTAGGAATTGTATTTTTGCTGCTATACATTATCTGTTTGAATTCTTTAAAAGTGTTGCTTTCCTCAACCCTACAGGACAGAAAAGTAATACAACTTCACTAGTAAATACTTATACACTTATATACATAAATATATAAAATATTATATAAAATAAGAAAAATATACAAACAAGTGAAATTCTGGATTTTTTTTTCATCTAGTGCATTCAGAGGTTATCACCATGTATTTGTATATTCAAAACAAGCAAACAAGGGGAAGCCGGGGTGGCTCAGTGGGTTAAGTGCTCACTTTGCAGCGCCGGGGACCAGGGATTGAATCCCGGCCCCGGCCTGTGCGGAACCATATGCTGAACTGGGAGCTCCCCCAGTTCAGTTCTCTCTCTGTCTCTCTCTGTATCTCTCTCTCTCTCTGTTAAAAATTTTAAAAAACACACACACAAAAAAGCAAGCAAACAAAAGAGTGATTCTATTGTATATTCAACTGCTCTTTTTCACCTCGTGTTATAAAAGTTATATATAATAATATATATGTATACATATACATTTTATTAAAAATACAGTTCTTTCCTGTTCCTTTAGTTCTTTACCCTATGGTGTTAGGGTGTTTCTGATTTCATTCCCTTGTGCCATCACTTTAAATTTAAAAATGTTTAATAATGAAGTCTGACAATTAAGTTTGTGAACACATTCTAGAAAAAGTGGTATCACTATGGTCACCTTTAAAGTACTACCCTTGGGAAGCTATGCACTGATGCCAGGGCCTAGTCTAGCCTTCAAAGCAATTTTGGAACTCTTTCTGGAATGGCCATCAGAGCCATCATCGTAATACACTTGATGTCCTTAATGTCATCAAAATGTCTCCCTTTTATCTTCAGGTAAAGAAAAAAATCAGAGGGGGTCAGATCAGGTGAGTGGGGTGGGTGTTCAATACAATTATTAGTTTACTGACTAAAAACTTCCTCACAGGCAGTGCCACATGAGCTGGCTCATTGTTGTGATGCAAGAGCCACAAGTAGTTGGTGAAAAATTCAGATTGTTCTCATCTAACTTTTCTATGCAGCCTTTTCAGAATGTCTAAATAGTCAACTTGGTTGACTATTTGTCCAGTTGATACCAATTCATAATGAACAACCCCTCTGATATCAAAAAAGTTTAGCAGCATCATTTTGACCCTTTTTTAAACTGAAGAAACGTTTTTGGTTGTGGAGAATTGGCTGACTTACATTGTGCACTTGGATGCTTTGTTTCAGGGTCGTATTGGTACACACCCATGTTTCATCACCAGTGATAACACTGCCCAAAATATCATCTTGCCTCTCCGAAAGGTCTTGGCAAAGCAACTTTCCTTTGTGTTTGTTAATTGGTGAGCTCCTTTGAGACTATTTTTGTATACACCTTTCTCTCGCCAAGATTTTCAGTGAAGAATTTTCTGTTTCTCTATCAATGATTACTTGGTCTGCTATGCTTCTCATAGTCAGCTGACAATTTTAATGCACAATTTGACAATTTTTTGTAATGCTTTTGTCAGTTCTGCTCATTACTGTCCGCCTGATCTCTCCTCATCAGTGACGCTATCTCTCTCCTCAGAAAAACATTTAATTCATTTGTACACTGCCATTTTCTTCATGGCATTATCCCCCTCACTTGAACTAACATGTCCCTGATTTCACTTCCACTCTTGCCAAGTTTAACAAGAAATTTAATGTTTGTTCATTGCTCTAATTCAAGCTCCAACATTCTTGAGACAGCACACAAAAACACACAATAATAATGAACGCCACTCAGCAAGACACTGCCATATGTCAACATGAACACAGCTATGAGACACTGTTACATCAAGGTTATGAAACCTTACTGAATTGTTTGTACAGTGCTGCCAACATAAGCGCCCAGTGGCAAGTTCATTAACTTCATTGTCAGACCTTGTATATGTCCATCCTACTTGAATGAATTGTTTAAAATAATAGATTGAGGATTTTGCAGATTCCTTAAAGTGAAATTTAGGAAAATCTTCAACATTTCATAAATCATAGTCCTATTTGCTATTTTTTTTTCCAGAGCAGACAAACTCCCCAGAGCTATGCAGCATTGCAGAGCATCCTTCTTTTTATTTAATTATTTTGAAGGATGAAAAGCTTTTTCATAGCACCCCCACAAAATCTGTTATACCCAGCACCACACAGTCACACGGAGCATTGAGCCCAACACAATGCCTGTGATTGTAATGTTCCTCCTCAGCTCTGTCTCTCCATTCTTCAGGCCTGCAATCTGTATACATTCTCTCTTCTGAATGCAGGTTTAACACTAACATACCCAGCAAACACATGTATCTTCCTGTACCCATCTCACAGTGAGGGGGGAGTTGTTCCTTCAGCACCAGTACCAAACAGTGGAAGACACAAGACTAAGTTTTCTTTAATCCCATGTGAATGGATAATCATGATGTAGAAGGGGGTCACGCTAGCAAATAATTACCAACTATTCTGAAGCTAAAGCCATCCATTTTGGTAACTACCCCTCAAATATCACTGGTTTAAAGTTGATAACTACATACATTCAGCAAGTGATTTTATTCAGATACCTACCCAGTTGCACCTTTGATGGACAACTTAAGCCAGAAGGTATTGCTCAAAGTTAGTTTCTGTGGGTCTCTATGCAAAGTTGTCTTTTGTGTTTGCTTTTGTAATTTTAATAATGTTTTTAAAATGACCTGTTTTTAAAATGGCCTCCATTAATGTTACTTCAGCTGTGCTGCCATGGCATAGAATCTTAGGCCTTGATCCTTGAAGTACTTGTCTCAGTGTTGGCTGAGTGTGATGCCTTCAGTCAACCTCTCACACCTGTCTGAGGTCTGAGTGCCTATGCTTCACCTGAATAAAAGACCAGTTTCTCTCTCACAGGTCCTATCAGTCATGTTACTGGTCATGTCTTTTCATGGCCAGAAAGATCAGAAGCGTGTTTGGGGCCCGCCTCTAGCAAGTATGTACGACTTCAAAGCATGTGCATTTATGTCATGAGTGGTTTTATTTATTTATTTATTTAAGTTTTCACACATGTCTTTATTACAATTCTGTTATGGTATTTTATGTTTTTGTAAGCTGCCTAAAACTTTTTCTGGAAGTGTAAGTCAATAAATAATGTTAATTTACTCCAAATTGAGTAGAAAGTTCTAACTTATCTCATTTTGAAGAACTAAGATCATGAGCATTTATTTAAAAGTCATAGTGAGTCCATAATGCTGGTGCCCTCTCCCACCTTCCCTCCCTCTCTCCCTCCCCCCTCCTCCAGGATAGGGGGGAGGAGCGGGGGGACAGTTGTGGGGGGAGGTGGGAGTGGGCACTAGATATAAGGTGATGGAAGGGGAACTGATACTGAGTGATGGGCACATAATACGATGCATGAATGATGTGAGGTGGACTTTTACATCTGTAAACTGTCTAATTGTTACCAACCAATGTAACCTCATCAAATTTAACAATAAATTAAAAAAAAAACAAAAAAAAAAACCAATAAAATAAATCTTAAAAGTCATAGTGACTGTTGCTTTCAGGGAGTTGACAGAATTTTAAAGATTTGTTTTTATTGTTTTTTGACAGAGAGAGAAAGACAGACAGAGAGACAGAGAGAAGGGGGAGGGCCCAGAGCAGTCTTCATAGTTGACAGCATTACTTTTCCATATAGTTTCACTCCACAGGTGGGCGCGGGGCTGCACAGGGCAGAAATTGGGCCGGGAGCCTCCTGCATAGGCCCCAACAAGAACTGAACTGGGGACACACTCCAGTTCAGCATGTGAGTCCACCTGGGCCGGGGCCTGGATTCGATCCTTGGTCTTCGGGGCGGCAAAGCAAGCACTTAACCCACTGAGCCATCCTAGCTTCCCCAAGTTAACAGAGTTTAAAAGTACATCATAGGGGATGCCAGGATAACTCAACAGGTTGAGTGCTTGTCTTGCCACCACAAGGTCCAGTGATCAAAACCTGGTCCTGGCCTGTGCAAAACCACATGCTGAACTGTAGTGCAATTGGTAACCACCAGGAGGGCTCAGCGGTGAAGGTTTTTGTTTCCCATGCAGGAGGCCCCCAGTTCAGTTCCCACCCTGTGTGGCCCCACAACCACCCTTGTGGAATGACTAATCTCACAACTAATGCTGTACAACTATGGAGGCTGCTCTGGGCCCTCCCCACTTCTCTCTCTGTCTCTCTGCCTCTGTTTCTGTCTCTCTCTCGCTCTTACACCTTCTCTCAAACAATAAAATATTTATTTAAAAAAATACATTATCAATGATCTGCCCTGGTGTCAACACCTTTCCTGTTTTTTGAAAGAGGATTGAAAAGGCAATTGGAAAGAGAAGAGAGTATTAGACATATAAACTTGTATTCATTTAAAAATACAGGAAATAGGGGAAGCTGGGATGGCTCAGTGGGTTAAGCGCTCACTTTGCAGAGCCAGGGACCAGGGATCGAATCCCGGCCCCGGCCCGTGCAGAACCATATGCTGAACTGGGAGCTCCCCCAGTTCAGTTCTCTCTCTGTCTCTGTCTCTGTCTCTGTATCTCTCTCTCTCTCTCTCTCTGTCAAAAAACAATAAAAATAAATAAATAAATAAATAAATAAAATACAGGAAATATAAAAACAAGAAAGAAAAGAAGACATTAGACATAAATTCATTTGTATTTATTCATAAATATGTCATATATAGTTAAATGAATATACACATTATTTTATTGAATGAGGATTGTATTCTGTATAAATTGCTAGAATTCTTACACAAATTGACAGGAACTAGATGCTTGACAATAAATAGTAAATAAATTAGAAATATTAAATTAAACACACAAAAGAAAGTAGGTTATAGCCTATCTCCAACTTAATATCAAATAATTTTCTCCCTTAATTGTCTGAACTTTTTATAGTACTATTTTCTTTGGTGGGTAGTTTAAGAGTTTCAATTTGTTTTTGGTTAAGGAGTGACTGAGATGTTTTAGTAGAGAAAAACAGGAAGAAAAACCAACTAGTCATTGCTACTTGATGGTAGAATAAAAGAATTGTGAAGCGTTCATCAAAATTAGATATGTTCGTTATAGAAAAGGAATGCTTTTGTAAGATAATTTTAATAGTAATACTAAAATTATCATTGAATAGAATGTCTTGGAACCAGATCCATGCACAGAAATACATCCTTAGCACGTCCTTACTTATATTGATAAGTCGACCACAAATTAAATAAATAGAGCAATAGTTTGGTCGAGAATAAAATCTTCTGGCAAATCTCAACCTCTCTCCATAGCAGCCGCTAGTTCTTGGCTCCTCCTTTTCCACTTTCTTACTGACGATCTTGGATCATGAGGCTCTGGCAGACTCATAGAATGAACTATGTTCCCTCTCACCAGCTGCTTTGACACTTTAATAAAATGTTCAAACACTTGAGTTGCTGGTATTTGAACCTCACTGGGCACATGTAGCAGAGCTACGACAAGAATTTACTAATAATCTTGGTGGTTGTCATTACTTTCTGTTTCCAACCAATTATTTTTGTGAAGGAAGCAAATCTTGATTTTCTGCATTACAGTTTGTTGACACATATTAACACTGGCTTTCCATGATTTATCTGATGCAATTACTTTAGCTCTTTCCTTCACTTCTTGCTTAAAATTAAGAGCTTTAAGTCATTGTGTAATTGATATTGTGCAATTTTTTCTATTTCACAAAATAAATTCTTTATAATCTCACTTTGTTATCTATTACAAACTTTGCTAAAGGTAAAACAAATATCCTCATAAAGTACTTGAAGTGCAATGCCCCAGTCTCCCTTGGGCATTTTAGTACAATCTAATTCTATTACAGACTACATTTCACAGAAAATTTCAACTGCTATTTCTCTCTCAAGAACCTCTGGTTGTTCTTTCAGCTATAGATCATGCGTTTACTTTTTATAAAAAGGCAGCACTTTGTTGGATCTAATTAGTTTAGCTCAACCCATTAGCTGAACTAACAATAGATTAATTGTCTGTAAAATTAGCCTTTTATCTGCCACCCTCGCCCTTCCTCCAGTGAAGTGCGGAGGCAAGGACAGACTCTGCAGAATGTGAAACAACACATTTCATCTCTCCAAGCCTCAGTTTTTTCTTTCTCAAGAGGAATACAGGGACACACATCTTGGGTTAGGAGCAAAATAGGTCCAATTCCAACAATAGAGTCAGCATTCAATAAATGTGAATTTCTTTGCCTCAAAGAAGGAGCTTGTAAGAAATTACAAACATATATTGGCACACAATGCTTTTTTTTTTTAATCTTACTCTCAAACAACTCTCAAAATTTTGAAGCAAAGTAAATCCAAATTTAAGTTTGCAGAAAAACCAGTTGTTAAATTGGTCCCTTCATTTAAGGTTAACCTCAACTTGATATTCAAATGATGATAAATTCATTCACAGAACATTTTGCACTTCTCCTTATAATATTCATCGCAATTATAATGATATGCATTCGACCCTGATGGTTTTGGACCCTTGTTTTTGTTTTTGTTGTTAATTTTATTGGGGTGATGTTGTTAGTTAAAATTACATAGGTTCCAGGTATATGATTCTACATTACATCATCTGTGTATTGCGTTATGCGTTCACCACCCAAGTCAGTTCTCTTTCCATCACCATATTTTGGAGTCCTCCTCCCTCTTCCCTCAACCCCCTGCCCTTTACCCTCTGGTAACCACTAAATTGCTGACTGTGCCCATAAGTTTTTGTTTCTTTCTTGCTTTCAATTTTATATGCCACGTATGAGTGAAGTCATATGGTGCTTGGTTTTTTCTGTCTGGCTTATTTCTCTTAAGGTGATGATCTCAAGTTTGGACCTCTATCTTGACAGGAGAGACCTGTGCCTATCTTGGCCACATCTTAATCCCCAGGTGACACATTGTACGAGAGCTCAGAAAATATTTGAGGAGCCAGCGAGTGAGCATTGTAGTCTGTGTTTCTTGTTAAGCAGTGCTTCTGAAAGGCTGTCAGTGAATCCACTTTGAATCCAATTTTTTCTCTTTTTGATGATTTATACTGAAATTTTCATCAATGTCTTCCCATTTTAGACTGCTCTTTAAGACTTGTCACTATCTCAAGAGAATCAATTTCTTATTAACTTTCCTTCTGCTCTATAAATACATGCTTTAATAATTGGGTGAGATAGGCTGAGAGGCAATTGTTCTATTCGAAGAATTGCTATTGCAAAATCGTTTTCTTAAAGCAAGAATCTTTTGACATGAAAAATTGACCCTCATTAATTTTTGTGTACTAATGTTAGATTTTTACCTGTTACAACTTCATAAAGAAATGTGGGGAAAGCTGGGATGGTTCAGTGGGTTAAGTGCTCGCTTTGAAGCCCTGGGGACTAAGGATCAAATCCTGGCCCCAGGCCCATGCGGATCCACATGCTGAACTGGGGTGTGTCCCCAGTTCAGTTCTTGCTGGGGCCTATGTGGGAGGCTCCCGGCCCAGTTCCTGCCCTGTGCAGCCCTGTGCCCACCTGTGGAGTGAAACTATATGGAAAATTAATGTCAACTATGGAGACTGCTCTGGGCCCTCCCCCTTTTCTCTGTCTCTCTCTGTCTCTGTTTCTCTCTGTCAAAAATTAATAAAATAAATCTTAAAAAGAAAAGAAAAAAGAAATGTGCACAGATATTTCCTCAGAACATTTCATAAGTGTTCTTAAAACATTTTCTTAAAAAAGCAAAAACATTTTAAGACAGATTCCATTTTAGTTTCTCTCTTATTCTAAGCAAAAAGTCTATGTTTGCTACAACTATACTTGACATTTTCATTCATTATTTAACTAAAAATTCATTGGAAAAATCTATGTTTAAATCCATGAGTAGAAAAGAGGAAACGATTTAATGTTTTAGTAAAGCTGGGGACAGGGAATGGAAAGAATGTATAATGGTTTGAATTCTTCAACTTCTTTTTTTCTGGATGTGGGGGGTTAGCAGACAGGAGGCCTTTCTCTAAGAGTTATTGTGATAGGATCTTTTGACAAAGGCAGCTGTTTTTAATTGTTTTTCATTCCCTTATGGGTTGGGGTAAGGATCTATGAGAATGGAATGCACACAGACTAAACACTTGAGCTGGGACTTTTTATATTTCAAAGAAATTTCTGAAGAACATGAGATTCTTTAGCTTTGTGAAACAGTTTGAAAAACACCCTTCTAAATCTGAATGTGAGCAGTTCCCATTTTACCTCAGCCCTTAAGACAAGATTCTCTGAGGACAAGGATAGGAAATGGGGTATTGAGCTTAGAGGGGATTTAGATAAAATTTGATAGTTATCCCTGAGGGGATGGATGTCTAATGGAAGTTAACATCGGCTCAGAATGTGGTGTTATACAAGTCCTACCTACCCAGGACCACTGAGTCAAAATGATAAAGAAGTAGAGTTTGGCTAAGGATAAAGAAAAACTTCCTAATAAAGTTGTAGCTTTGCAAAGTTATAAAAATCTAGTCACTAGAAGTGTTCAACCAGGAAATGGATAGTTTTCTATGAGGACTTGGTAAAGGCAAATATTCTGTTAGTGGGCATTAGAATTCATTCATTTGTTCATTATTTAGTGAAGTTTCTTGAGCACCCACTGTGTGAATGATGCTCCAAACAGAGGTAAAACAAAGAAAAATAAAACATGTTGTGTGTTTTGGAGGAGCTCAGAGTACAACAGAGAATTGGGCATATGAGCAAATATACTACAATATAGTGTGAATGCAACAACAGCAGACATAGTTGCAGCCCTTAGTTGGCATCAATCACAGGCATGTGAACGAGCAAGCTTCAGAGAGTCTAGGTGTCACATTTTGATATATATTTTATTATACATATATATGCTTTATTATTTTCTTTTTTTTTAGCAGTTTTAGTTTCACAGCACAACTAAGCATAAGTACATAGAGTTTCCATACAGCTCCTTTTTTCACATTTGCATAGGCTCCCCAATTATGCACCACGGTGGTACATTTGTCACAGCTAATGAACCTACACTAACACAGCATCCTCACCCAAAGTTCATAATTTGAATTAAGATCACTCTTGGTCTTGTACATTCTATGCATTTTGACAAATGTATAATAACATGAATCTATCATACACTCTACACTAGGGTAGTTTCACTGCCTGCCCTAAAAATCTGCTGTGCTCTGCCTAGTCATTCCTCTCTCCTCTCAACTCACTAGCAATTACTGATCATTTTCCTGTCTCCATACATTTCTCTTTTCCAGAATGTCTATAGTTGGGATCATACAGTGTATTAGGCTCCTAATTTTAGCTAACACTTATCTCCTCCTGAGACTTCATGTCAATAAACTCTTTTCAATGCTAAAAGCCCCATCCTTGACTTCAAAGCGTTCATCATTACCTGGTGCAGGATTGAGAACCCAGGTGAAGATGATAATGATGATGGTAATGATGATGATAATGAAGATGATGATGATAATGATAATAATGATGGTCATAAAGTGTGATAAGCACCGTGACAGAGTGCTTTAGCAAGATGAAGTAGCAGTTCCCTGGCAGGAAAAGTAAAGGGGTAGGTTGATGGAGAAACCATTTCTGAAGGACCTGGCATCTCAACTGAGATGAAAAACAAGTAGAATTTAATCAGTTGGAGATGTCTGGGAAAAGTTTTCCAAATAAAGCAAAGAACACAAACAATTAAATGAATGAGAGAAGAAAAAGAGAATACTTTTTTTTTTAACCAGGAACTGTGCTAAATGCTCCACATACTTTCTTGCATTTCATTCTCACAATAATCTTGGCTGGAAAATTCTTTTAACTGAGGCCCAGAGAAGTCACTAAGCTGGTAGGGAACAAGCTGAGATTTGAACCCAGTGACTTCAGGAAAGGTATACATATCTGCTTCTCTACGAGCAGAATGTTCAGAATTTGCAGTAATCAGGTAACAGTGCCCTGCCCTACAACAGTGGGCAGATGAATTGAGACAAGTGGCCAGATTTGAACACAATTAAGGAAATAGGAGAAAAAGAACTTTATGATTGACCAAAAGAAGTGGGGGGAGAGGGAAGAGGAAAATATCAGTTAGGATGCTTTGAGCTGCAAGGAACAGAAGACTACTAAAAGTGACATAAACCAAAGGCAAGGCAGCTGGGGGAAGGTTTGGGGCCCTTAGGTGTCATTAAAAATCATCCTCAGCATGCTGGTGCTATATATAGTTTTTATGGTTCCAGAATGTCTGCTGCACTTTCTGGTGTCATAGACAGACCCATCTGTCCCGCCCCTAACCCTTCTGGGCAAGAATACAAATAGAGCCTTTCCAACTCTCCCCTCTAGCCTGCTGTACCCTGCACCGCTAGGAACCTTGCAGGCATATGTGCGGACACCCTGGATCATCTCCCTCTGCCTGTAGCTACCCCCGGGGTGCAGAGATGAGCAGGCCAGCCATGTTGTATGCCTTCAGGAGACAGACAAAATAGAAGGCTTGCTCAGGCCCTGCAGGGGCTTGGGGCTGAGAGAATAGGGAATTCAGGGTCCTGGGTACTCAGAGACTCATGTGGAAGAAGGCTGCAGCCTCCGGGGGTGGATGTGTCCTTGGTTCCCCGGACATCACACCTGGCCACGAGGGGTGTCATCAGAAGAGCACCCAGAATATCCCTCACCATCCCACACCCCCAGTCAACTTTTGTTCAGGTCCCTGTAGCCAGGTGGAGTGATGTGCCCAGACTGAAGCTGCAAAGGTGCTGGGAAAGCAAATGTCACCTTTTCACCCCTGGCCATGGAAGAGGCAAGGAAGAGCAGGGAGCAGAGGATGAGCTGGATGTCAGGAAGGTAAAGAACTCCTGCGACAGAACATAAAACGTAAAACCCAGCAGTTTATCTAAAGATAAAATGAAAGCACACCTACCATACAATCCAGACATTCCCCTCTTAAAAACTGAGCAAAGAGAAATGAAAGCAAATGTCCATACAAAGGCTTGTACATGAATGTTTATACCAATCTTATAATAGCCAAAAATTGGAAGCTATCTAAGTGGCCATCCACAGGGAAATGAATAAATAAATTATGATATATCCACACAGTGGCATGCTACCACCTAATCAAAAGATGTGAGCTATTAAAACACATAACGGCATGGATGATCGAAAAATAATTATGCTGAGTGAAACATGCCAGATTGAAAGAAAAAAAAGAAGGGGAAGCCGGGATGGCTCAGTGGGTTAAGTGCTCACTTTGCAGCCCTGGGGACTGAGAATCGAATCCTGGCCCCGGCCTGTGCAGACCCATATGCTGAACTGGGGAGTGCCCCCAGTTCAGTTCTCACCGGGGCGAGACCCCGGCCCAGTTCCTGCCCTGTGCAGCCTCACCTCCACCTGTGGAATGAAACTATGTAGAAAAACCGATGATGTACAACTATGGAGACTGTTCTGGGCCCTCCCCACCTCTCTCTATCTCTGTCTCTGTATTTCTCTCTCTCTCTGTCAAAAACATTAAAAATAAATCTTAAAAAAAAAAGAGTACATCTTATATGATTCCATTTATATACAATTCTAAAAACTACAAACTTGGAAAGCTGGGATGGCTCAGTGGGTTGAGCACTCACTTTGCAGCCCTGGGGACCGAGGATCGAATCCCGGCCCCAGCCAGTGTGGACCCAAATGCTGAATTGGGGAGTGCCCCCAGTTTGGTTCTCACTGGGGTGAGACCCTGGCCCAGTTCCTGCCCTGTGCAGCCCCGCCCACCAGTGGAATGAAACTATGTGGAAAAACCAATGATGTGCAACTGTGGAGACTGCTCTGGGCCCTCCCCCTTCTCTCAGTCTCTGTATCTCTCTCTCTCTCTCTCTCTCTCTCTCCCCCTCTGTGTCAAAAACAATAAAAATAAATCTTTAAAAACTACAAACTAACCTACAGTGAAAGAAAAGCAGATCAGTGTGTGCAGTTTATTGAGGTATGTCTATTATAACCTCAAAAAAGGTGATTTTAAAATAAAAAGGTATCACCCAGGTGTTTCTTGCTTGCGTAATTATTGGTGGTTTGCCAAAATGGAGGACCACAGGTTTGCAGGAAGATGATGATTTCTGTTTGGGACATACTGAGTTCAGGGCAACCATGGAATAACCACATAAAGTGTCCAAAAATTCTAGTCCCAGAGTTTGACCTGTGGCATATCCAGACTCAGCAGCACTTAAATAGTCCATTTAGTCACTAAATACTTACTAGGCACCTAATTCGTGTCAAGCACTGTTCACAGCACTGGGCATGTAGAAGTAAACAAATCAGACAAGCCCTGAGCCTCACAGAGCTTCCAGCCTACCACAGGGTGCTCTTTCTACCTTCTATGGATAAGCCAACATTGTTCTCTCCTCCAATTTGTATTTGTTGTTCAACAATATTCTAACATTAAAATGTAAATTTTTTAAAGATTATATTTTATTGTTTTTCACAAAGACAGAGAGAGACAGAGACAGAGAGAAAGAGAAGGGAGAGGGCCCAGAGCAGTCTCCACAACTGTACGTAATCAGTTTTCAACATGGTTTCAATCCACACAGGTGGGTGGTGGATGTGCAGGGTGAGAACTGGGCTGGGGCTGGGGGCCTCTAGTATGGGAGGCACACCCCCTTCGAGGCAGGGGCTGACCTGGTGGGGGACCAAGAACTGAACTGGGGGTCTCTCATATGGGAGGCACACCCTAGTTCAGCATAAGGGTCTGCACAGGCCTGGGTCAGGACTCAATCCTTGGTCCCTGGGGCTGCAAAGTGAGTGCTTAACCCACTGAGCCACCTCTCCACCTTTTTTTTTTAGATTTTATTTTGTTTTAAAATATAAAATTTTTTGAAGAAAAAATTTTTTATCTAAAATAGATCTCCTAATTGTTCTGATTTTTTTTCATGTATTCTTGTTGTATATGTTCATATATTAAAATTGGAAGAAACCTAAATGTCCATCAGCATATGATCAGTAAAAGCACACAACCATTAAAAATGATGAACTGGATCTGTATACATGTACATATTATAAATATATACTCAACGTTTGCTTAAGTCAAGGCTTCTCAAACTTCAAGATGCATCAGAATGACCCAGAGGCCTCTGCATAGTAATGAAGTGGGAGAAAATTTGTTCTGAGGGAAATTAGGGGTGAGAAAAAAATAGGTGGGAGAAAATAACTAAAGAGAAATGGCCAACAGGACTTTGGAATGGACTGAAAATATTCCATTTTAAGTTAATTTGCTCTCCTGTGAGGCATTAGAACACTTTCAATTGCCTTTAAGCATTTTGATATTGCTTTATTCAATAGTATCCTGGGGAGTAGAGAGTTCAAATGTGTTCAATAGGGGCACTGTGGTGCAGGAAAAAAAAAGAAGAGCACATATAGAGGGTGAGACCCAGGGCAAGGACTTAGAATTCAGGTGAAGCAGGACATCAGAATCAGAAATGACTAGGAGACACAGAAGCCCATGCATCCCTGGGGAGAAGGAGAAATGAAAGATAATGCTCAAAGCCATTTTTAATTAAATATGAAAATGGGTGTGCCCATAATGCTGAAGGACTGGTGATACTATCGATATTATAGGCTGATAACATACTGGGGACTGACATTGCACACAGACAACAAGGCTAGGAGTGTCAACACATGTATGTTGCAAACAATGGGGGCAAGAGTCATGATTGTATTATAGCAGGGGGTTGAGACAGAACATACCGGTAACTAAGAGAATACACTTAAAGTCCCCTCAAAACTTGTGGTTTGTTGAAATTATTAAATAGTTTAAGGAGAAAATTCCTCCCTCTACCAGCAAAGAGTTCCTAGTCAATAAACATCTCGTTCTATACAATAAGAAACATTACTCTTAGGTTGCAATCCATACCTTAACGCCACCTGGCATCAGTGGCTGAACAGAACACCAGTCACATAAGGAGAAGCAGCCATGGTAACAGTGCTTTCTTTGTGATAACAAATTAGCACAGGCTCCAAAATCAACAACCATTTAACATTCTAAAAAGTATTACCTTGTGGTGTATAAAATTTACTTTTTCACTAGCCAAGACTCCGGCTTTTGTGGAAGAAAGGCGTAAGAAGTACTCTCTAGTGCTTCCTGTGGTGCTGAGTACTTTCATACGTGCTGCCATGGCACCCTGTGCTTAATTCAGTCACAGCACATATTATATTGTATTTCAATGACTGAGCAGTTATCTGTTTTCTCCAGTGAACTATGAGCATTCTTAAAGTCATAGTTTTTCATTAGGCTCTACCACATTATGCATTCTTCTTCTAATAAGAGTTTTTGTCATTAGTTCATCAAGGATTATATGTGTTTTGTAGTAGCCAAATAAAATAATACTAGGCCTTAAAGTCCTTCTCTATAAAATGACAGGGTTATAGGGTTAAACTGCACTGTTACCAAAATCTCCAGATGTAGGGGGTATCATTTTTCTCAGGTACTTTAAATCTTCCAACTGGAAGATTTAAAACTTCTTTAAGTTTCCCAAAGAACCTATTCAAGCATTTCTTTAACAAAGGACAGATCTGAACTCCTAGAAAACAAGTTCTTCATTAAGCATTGGAAAATTCCAAGGACAGTGATTCTTTGGGGATCTGCAGTTTCATCTTCAATAATAAGTCACTCTAAGTGAAAGAAGCCAGACACAAAAAGGTCACATATTGATTCCATTTATATGAAATATCCAGAATAAGTAAATCCATAGAGGCAGAAAGCCAAGTGGTTGCCAAGGACTAGGGGTAAAGGGGAATGGGGAATGATTGTTTAATGAGTATGGGTCGCCTTTGGGGGTGATGAAAATGTTTCAGAATTAAATGGAGGTGATTGTTGCATAATGCCATGAATTTACTAAACACCACTAAGTTGTATACTTTAAAACTGTTAATTTTATGTTATATAAATTTCACCTCAATAAAAAAAAATAAGCCACCGACGATCTTCTCCTAGGTCAAGACTTATATCAAAGTTCACCCTGTGAACTTACAAAGAACATGGTGTTTACTAACTACAGAAACTTCATGAAGTTCTACTTAAATATCTTATTTATACTGGGTCTATAGCTCTAAAAAATCTCCTTGCCAATAGGCTTTGCAAATAATGTTGATAATAGCTAACATTTATCATATGCTTACTGTTTTCTAGGTACTCTTCTAATTCTCACAGTAACCCTCTGAGATAGATACTGTAATTATCCCAATTTTACACTTGTCCAACTTCACCCACCAGAGCAGTAATTGGCAAAGCTAAGCTCCAAACTCTGATCTGGCCCATTCAAAGTCTATGCCTATTGGTAATGACTTTAGGCACACAATTGATGCAGCCCATGGCAGTACATGCAACTGATTTGAAGAGACCTTGTTTGATAAGATAACCAAGCTCTTTTTATGTTTTTCTAACAGCAAATATATACCTGTCACATTTTCAAGTGAATGAGTACAATAACTGGGTCTATTTAGTTGGTGAGCAACTAACTCCCTTGAAGGAGATGTCAAACTCGATGAAAAGGGACATAGCCAAAATGAAAAATATTTTGAGAATTCTTCTGATATCTTTTCTAATCAGAATTTTCTTTTTTCAATTACAGTTCAATCAGACTTTCTAATGGCATGGATGCTCTGCATTTAGGTCTCTGTGTTCCTTCCCAGAAACTTCTCTAGAAAGGACAAATCACAGATACCCTCTCCACAAGAAGTCCTTGGCAAGACTGGCTGTATGAACCATATTATGTTGAAGAAGTCCTGGCTTATTTGGTAATTCTAGCAAAACGCCTTATGAGAAAATATTGTGGGCAAAGTCTATTAATTCTTGAAATGCCATGGCTGAGAAAACGCTTCCATATTTGTGTGCATGGCTATTTATTAATCCTGTTAAATACTCTGATGTATCCTGAGGCATAAATCCTCCAACTTCTGAATATGATGCAATCCTTGGACCCCCTCTGTGTTTTGTGAATAACTCTGATCATCTGATGTCAGGTGATATGACCCTACAGCATAAGTTCTAGGCTCCCATGCGCAGCATTTGAATAATATGCCCTTTCAAGGTGGTCTTTCCTCATCCAGAATCCATGCTTCACATCTTTAAATCTGACTCACCACATCTTACAAAAGTGATTAGTATGTCCAAAAATGATCTAAGATATTATGGGAACATGCATTCCTTGTGCTGAGCCTCTTCTGTGGGCCAGAGTTTCTGTCTAGGTTATGACCCATATTCAAAGGAGCACAGGGTCTCACAAGTAGGATCCCTTTTGAAATGTTAAATATTAATTGCTCAAGAGGCACAATTGGAAAATTTGCTTGTGAACCCCGTGAGCCAGGTGATCTGTTCACAACTAATTTAATACCCCCACATGTAGCATTGAGACAGAGAGCAGGGCTCTCTTCGAGATAGCATGCAGTGCCCTCATAGCAGGTGAATTCCTTTTTTGAAATTCAAATCTAATTATTGACTAATAGTGGTAAGAAGTGTGTCTTAGTCAACATCACAGTAAACAGAGCCTCTCAATGTGTTCCAGACTTGCTTTACAACTGCCTACTTGGCGTCTGTCTGCCTTTGGGTGTCTTAAGCAATCTCAAACTTGCTATGTGCAAAAAGATTGAACGCTGGATTTATTGATCTTCCTCCCAAACTTTTCCAAACCCAGTTAATAGCACCATCATTCACCCATTGCTCAGGCCTAACATTTTAAAGTTATCTTGAATCTTCCTTTTCCCTTACAACCCACATCCAAATTCATCATCGAGTCCTCTTTATCTACAAACTGTATCTTAAACTGGAGAGTCCTATCCTCTCTTACTTTGGCTACTTTAATAGCTTTTTAATTTGCTTCCCTTCTTTCACCCCTATTCTCCCAAGTCTATTATTTAACCAGAGACCAGAGTGATCTTTTTTCTTTAAGATTTACCGGTATTTTACTGTTTTTAACAGAGACAGAGAGAAGGGGTAGGGCCCAGAGTAGTCTCCATAGATGTACATCATCAGTTTTTCGACATGGTTTTTGTTCTATGCAGGTGGAATGGGGTGGGGGGGGAGCTCAGGGTGGGAACTGGACTGGGAGCTTCCTGCATGGGAGGCACACCCCAGTTCAGCATATGGGTCTGCAAGGGCTGGGGCTAGGATTCAATCCTCAGTCCCCGATGCTGTAAAGTGAGTGCTTAACTTGCTGAGCCATCCCAGCTTCCCCCAAAGTGATCTTTCTAGAACAAATCAGATCTTGTCACTGTCCTGCTCAAATTCTTCTGACGATTTTCATGTCAGTCACTATCCAATGGAATTATGTGCTATAGCCTAGTGGGCTCTACATACTTCTGTGACTGGATGGATCGCCCCCTGAGTCTGTTCTAGTTTGACTGGCCTTCATGCTGTTCTTTAAGCTCACCAAGCAGACGTTCATTTCAGGGATGTTGCATATGCCATCTTTTCTATCGAAAACATTCTTCCCAAGATGTTTGCATGGCTCATTCCCTTACTTCTTTCCCAATTCTGCTTACATGTCACTTACTCAGTTGGCCTTCTCTGACCAACCTACCTACTAGAACCCTTGTACATTTTTTATCCCTTTACCAAACTTTAATTTTATTTATAGCATATATCATTTCTGACATACTTAAATATGTGTTGAATGAGTGAATGAATGAATGGTCTAGCACTTTTACAAACAACATCAGAGAGTGACTTTTACTGCCTAAAGTTGTGCAACTTTCTATAGCATTACATCTTTTCCCTCTGAATACAGTGTATGTATATGTATATGTATGTATGTATGTATGTGTGTATATGTGTGTGTGTATGTGTGTGTGTATGTGTGTGTGTGTGTGTGTGTGTGTGTGTGTATATATATATATATATATATATATATATATATATATCCCTCACATATACTTTCTTCCCATGGCAGTAAAAATAATCCTTGATGATTTTGAAACTAAGTCCAACCCAATCACATTCACATACAATTTCAAGAACTTAAAAGTACAAAACCACCGACCTAGATCTCAGAAGGAATGAAAGTAATAACACTGAGTCATAGATTTCATAGCACGCAAACATCTTTCCCCTGCAGCAGTGGAATTACAAGATGTTACACGTGATTTAGTTCAAAGGCTGCCAAAAGGTACTGGGTGAAGTAGCAGAGACTAAGGACTGAGTTATATCTTTGAAAGTGCTGTGAAGCTATCAACTGCTAACCCACAAAACTGACCTCAGTGAGAATGGGGACACTGGGTGCTTTGGACTTAAATGCCTCACTTCATAACAACACAGTCATGAGTCACACTTCTGAGCCAGGGCTAGCAGCTCTTTTAGGGCTTCATATTTCTAACTAGACGAGTTACAGGGTAAGAAAATAGGCAGAGAAGAAAAAAGTAAAGACTAGAGAGATGGAAAAGGGAAAGGGTGTGGCAGAATGGAAAAGGAAGAGCAAGAGAGACAGAAAGAAAGACTTGGTGAGGTGGGATAGAGATGAGAGAATGGTAGGTGTGTGTGGGATTCTATCAGAAATCCCCTCCGACTCCTATTTCTTCCCCAGTCCTGTTGATGGCCCTGGCGATGGCTCTGTGGTCAGCCTTCAGTAATGGGCAGGTTTGAGAAGCAAGAGAGCTTCACGCCACAGCCATGATGACCAGGGTGCATCCTGAGCTCTCTTTTGTCTTCGCTCTGGTTGTTCTTATTTCTCTCCTTTTTTTGTTCTACACTTTTTATTCCTTGTCCTCTCCCCTTTCCTCCTCACAAACACACTGGTTTTCTATCATTTGGAATGGACACATCTACGGCCTACAGAAGAGCCATATGGGCAGCTGAGCTTTTGGAGTAGCTCTGCTGCAGCAGCAGCTGCCACACTTCTTTGATCCCAGTTGGTGGGGACATCCAAAACTACTTCCCTCTGATAGGTGTGTGAACTTGCCAGAAGGAATCCCTCCCACAAGCCTTGGTTCCTCTTTCTGTCCTGATTTCATTACTTCAGTAGGTTTGAGATTGTATTCTACACCAAGGCATTTCAGGTTGGAATGAGAAGCACTGTGAGACTGGAATCGTGGTCAGGGTAACGGCCTAGGTGACCATAGGCACCATTTCAGAAGCCTTGCCTAGCTCAGCACCAAACAGGCTTGTGATCTAAGGCCAACTTAAAGACTTCATGCATTACTCTCACCATCAATAGATTGGTCTCCTTATGTACAAGCTCCTTTGCTTGCTGCATTCAAATTCTATTTCTGCCACTTTCTTTTTTTAAGATATGTTCTTATTTTTAAATTATAGTTGACATACAATATTATTAGTTTCAGGTGTACAACATAGTGATTAGACATTTATATAACTCTTGAAGTGATCACCCTGATAAGTCTAGTACCACCTGACATAATACATAGTTATTACATTATTGACTACATTTCTTATGCTATACTTTACATCCCCATGACTACTTTGTAACTACCAATTTGTACTTCTTAATTCCTTCACCTTTTCACCCAGCCCCCAACCCTCCCTCCCATCTGGCAACCATCAGAATATTCTATCTATTATTATAGTGTTGTTTTTTTTCTGTTGTGTTTATTTGTTCTTTAGATTCCACATATAAGTGAAATTATATGGCATTTGTCTTTTTCTGTCGGACTTAGTCCAGTTAGCACAATGCCCTCTGGGTCCATCCATGTTGTTGCAGATGGCAAGATTTTGTTTTCATTCTTTTCTTATGGCTGAAGAACATTTTGTTGTATATATGTATTATGTATCATCTCTTCTTTATTTATTCATCCATGGATGAACATCCAGGTTGCCTCTGTATCTTGGCTATTGTAAATAATGCTGCTATAAATATACAGATGTACATGTCACATGTCCCTTCCAAGTTGTATTTTGGGATTCTTCAGATAAATACCCAGGAGTGGAATTAATTACTCTGTCCTTTGTCTGTGGTTATAGCCTTTGATTTAAAGTCTATTTTGTCTGATATAAATATTGCTATCCCACGTTTTTGGTTTTTTGTTTGTTTTGTTTTGTTTTGAGTTTTCATTTTCATGAAATACCTTTCTCTATCCATTTACTTTCAGTCTGTGTGTGTCTTTTGATCTGAAGTGAGTCTGCTGTAAGCAGCATATGTCTCTTGTCTAATCCATTCAGCTGCACTGTCTTTTGATTGAAGCATTTAATCCATTTACATTGAAAGTAATTGTCAATAGATACATAGCTATTGCCATTTTAGTATTCATATTTTTTATCTTTTCTTTCTCTTCTTAAAGAAGTTCTTTTGTCTTTTCTTATAATACTAATGTGGTGGTGATGAACTCCTTTACCTTTTTCTTGTCTGGGATGCTTTTTATCTGTCCTTCAATTTTAAATAATAGCTTTGCTAGGTAGAGTTTTCTTGGTTGTAGGTTCTTACTTTTCATTGCTTTAAATATTTTGTGCCAATTCCTTCTGGCCTGCAAAAATTCTGTTGAGAAATCAACTGACTGTCTTATGAAAGCTTCCTTGTAGGTAACTAAGTGCCTTTCCTAGCTGCTTTTAAGATTCTCTCTTTGTCTTCGACCTCTGGCATTTTAATTATCATGTGTCTTGGTGTGGGCCTGTTTGTATTCATCTTGTTTGGGACTTTGCTCTTCTTGGGCTTGTATGTCTATTTCCTTCACCAGGTTAGGGAAATTTTCAGTCATTATTTCTTTAAATAGGTTTTCAATTCCTTGCTCTTCCCTTTCTCCTCCTGGTACCCTAAGGATGTAAATATTGGTACACTTCATGTTGTCCCAGAGGCTCCTTCAACTGTACTCATTTTTTGGATTCATTTTACTATTCTGATTGCCCGTTTTATGCTACCTTATTTTCTAAATTGCTGCTTCAAACCTCTGCTTCAAATCCACTATCAAACACTCTGATCGTGTATTCTTTATTTGACTGGTTCTTCTTTATGTCTTCTATCTCCATTTTATGCTTTCTATCTCTCTGTTAAGTTCTCACTAAAATCATTAGCATCATTAAAAGTATAACCAGTGCTTTGAATTCTGCATCTGGTAGATCAATTGTCTCCATTGTGTTTAGTTCTTTTTCTGGAGCTTTGTTTTGTTCTTTTCTTTTTTATTTTCAAAGATTTATTTCATTGTTTTTGACAGAGACAGGGAGAGACAGAGACAGAGACAGAGAAAAGGGGAAGGGCCTAGAGCAGTCTCCATAGTTGTACATCATCAGTTTCCAACATGGCTTCATTCCATACAGGTGGGCAGGGGCCGGGCAAGGCAGGAACTGGGAGTATGAATTAATAGAATCGTCAACATGGAGATTCCAACTGTTGTCTAAAAGCGTGGAAATGGTTTCTGAAGTCTTGTGGAGAAACCCTATTATGTTCTAGAGTCAATGATGGGTCTTTGGACCTCTGAGGCATATCCAGAAATCTGTAGGGTGGTTGGGGGAGGGTTATCTCTCAGATTCTTCCAGTCTCATTCAGGGTCTTCCCAAGCTTCTAGATCTCATTTATACAGGCCCCAGAGGTAGGGGGAGGGGCAGTGATGTCGTCCTACCTCATTTGTAGAGAGTGGCCCTGAGATCCTCTAGGTTACATAAATACAAACTATGTTATATAGATGTCTATTCATAGATAAACAGAGACTAGGGAAAGACATCCTTCATATGTTATAAAGGTGAGTTGGTGGGTGATTTTCTTTCCTTTTATTCTGCTCTTATTGTTTTGATGTTATTTATGCAAAATCATCTAACACTCAAGAAAAAGGAAAAAATTCTCTCATGTGTAATGTATGCTTCTTTTGATGGCATTCTTTGGAGTGGGAAAATTTTCAGAGGCTTTGTCTCTGCCAGCTTGTTATTTAACCAGCATTTCTTATTTTTCCTTCTGGGCCTAGTGATACACATCTTGCTCAGTCAAGTTGGTTGGAAGCCTTAGGGAAACTTGGTAACATACCAATGGGAACAAGAATTATATGAGGTCTGACCATTAAGTTCAAAAACATGCCACCAAGGGAAGCCGGGATGGCTCAGTGTGTTAAGCACACTTCGCAGCGCTGGGGACCGAGGATCGAATCCCAGCCCTGGCCCGTGCGGAACCATATGCTGAACTGGGAGCTCCCCCAGTTCAGTTCTCTCTCTGTCTCTGTATCTCTCTCTCTCTCTCTCTCTGTCAAAAACAATTAAAAAAAAACAAAAAAAAAACTTGCCACCAAGCCCTTACATAAGCAGCACTGTACAAACAACTCAGTAAGATGTATCAGTGCCTCACAGCTGTGTTTGTTTTGAAGTGTGATGGTATCTTGCTGAACTGTGTTTATTATTGTTGTTGCTTGTTTTTTGTGTGCCCTTGTGAGAATCTCAAAGCTTGAGTTTGCCAAGACCTTTTGGAGAGGCAAGACCATGTTTTGGACCATGTTATCACAGGTGATGAAACATGGATATACTAATATGACTCTGAAACAAAGCATTGAAGTGCACAATGGAAGTCAGCCAATTCTCCATGACCAAAAATGTTCCATCGGTCCAAATCAAGAGTCAAAACAATGTTGCTATCCTTTTTGATATCAGAGAGATTGTTCATTATGAACTAGAAGTGCTGAAAACACTGCATGAAAAAGTTAGATGAAAATTACCTGAACTTTTTGCCAATAACTCATGGCTCTTGCATCATGACAATGTACCAGGTCACACAGCACTGTCTGTGAAGGAGTTTTTAGCCAGTAAACAAATAACTGTATTGGAATACCCTCCCTATTGACCTGATCTAGCCCCCAATAACTTTTTGCTTTACCTGAAGATAAAGGAAATATCAAAAGGAAGACATTCTGATGACATTCAGGACATCAAGGATAATATGACGACAGCTCTGATGGCTATTCCAGAAAAAGAGTGCCAAAAATTGCTTTGCAGGGTGAATCAGGTGCTGCCATCAGTGCATAGCTTCCCAAGGGGAGTACTTTGAAGGTGACCATCGTGATATTCAGCAATGAGGTATATAGCACTTTTTCTAGGATGAGTTCACAAATGTAATTGTCAGATCTTGTACATTCATAGGTTGAGCTTCATGAATTATCAGACTATGCTGATGAAGTGAGCTCCTGCCTGTTCAGAAAGGACATTCCAGAAAGAGCCTATGTTTGAGGAACTGAAGCTATGAATCACTGACTTGAAAAAACTAAATAGCCTGTTAACAAAGGTTTTCAAAGGCAGAACAAAAAAACATTGAATTGAAGATTTTTCAATTTCAGATTATATAGCACTTTCAAATAAAGAGGAAGTATCAAAGATATATTGTTTTTACTGTAATAAGATAGTATCCTCCAAAAAAGATTGAGATTCAGAATAGTTCATAAAAATAATCCAAGGGACATCATAATAAATCTGGGAAGTTATTTCCTGTTTTTAGCTGGCTTGGCCTAAAGACCTTACTTCCATAAAAATGAATACCATGTCTAACTTTTCATCTGGCTCTCAGAGTTCATTTATGCAATAAACTCATTCTTTTTCATCTCTTACCTAAACTAGATTATTCACAAGTTTACAATTGTTGATATTTGACGTGGTTTATCTTACCAGCCACAAATTATTTTTGGATATTATCATCTTCTATTTTTATTTTACTCACATGCAACATGTGTTCTTCCTGGAGCTGGGGTTTGCTATTTAATTCTACCAGTTAATTACCTCTCTTCCTTCTTCTGGTGAATGTCTGAGTCAGCTACAAAGGCAAACGCATTTGTTCATTCAACAAACATTGTTGAGTAACACTGTTCTCAAGGAGAGCACACTCTGAGAAGGAAAATAATCACCTAAGTAATTATATACAGTACACCAACAAGTTAAGTCAGGATGTGGCACAACAAGCTAGAGAAATTTTGAGGATTCTTTTCATCCAGGAAATATAGGAAATGAATTTCAAGATGGGAATGATATGCTAAGTAGGAAGAACCATGTGAGCAAAGTCAGGGATGGGGAAAAACACTGAAAACATTTGGAGTAGGTAGTGATCCATCATTGAAGCTTATGGGCTGAGTAAGGAGCATGTTCAAAGGGTCCATTTGAAATGATAACAAAAAAATATTTATTGAGGGTTTGCTATACGAGTTTTCTAGGCACTGAGACTACCCAGCAGTGGATGACAAAATTTGTGCCCTCATGGAGCTTTAATTTTAGTGTAAAATGATAGTCAATAAACAAACTAAACAAGTAAAATATATAGAATTTTAGATGATGGTAAGTACTATGGGAATAAAGCTAGAAGGGAAAAGGGATTACATGCATGCATGATACATTAAAGATGATGATGGTCAGGGAAGGCCTCATTCAAAGGTCAGATTCCAGGAAAGGCCTGAAGCAAGGGCTTAAACCATGTCAGATAACAAGGAAGAGTGTTCCAGGTGGTGACAGTAGAAAGGACAAAATCTTCCAGGTGGGGGTCATTCCATTTTGGGATGTCTCCTCTTGTTAGAGAGCTGTTCTTCTTTAAACTTCTGCTTAACCTTAAAAAAAAAATCTCCCAGATGGGAATATGTTTAGAATGTTAGGAGAACAGCAATAATACCAGTGTGGCTGAAGCTGACAGAGAGTGAAGAATAGGAAATGAAGCCACCTCTGGGTGGGGTGTGGGGAGTCTGATTATGGTGCCTCAGTCACCACTCCAAGGACTTTGGTTTTTACTCTAAGACGGGAAATTTTATTGCAGGGTTTGAAGAGAGAAGTAACATGATTTGATTTAAGATTTTGTGGCTACTATGACTGGCTGTACGATTTGCTCCAGAGATTCTGACTTAATCGAATTAAGTAGGAGCCTAAGTATCTCAGTTGTAAAAGTGCCCCAGATTGAGAACTACTCCTCTAGAGCTTGCAATGTGTTCTCACATTCATTACCTTAATGTGAATCTCTCAAAACCCCTATGCACTGTGTTGATGAAGAAATTACTCAGAGAGGCTTTAGTGAGAGGTTCAAGGATACATGGCCTATAGGGGTATACCTAAAATATGCTAGAAAATGTGGCTCAGCATTATTCATCATTCATCTCCAGCTCAAAGAGGGTGGCAGTGTGGTGGGGGTAATGATATCTCAGGAAGAGTATTGTTTTGGCAGAGATTCTGTATACCTACCCACACCTACTATCACAGGCCAGAGATGCTTACCCTTACCTCAAATGACAGGAGAGCTTTTAGAGAAACACTTGGGAGAACTTGATAATGTCACCTGGGGTCTGGGGGAATACAGTGACCTGAGATCTGATACTTTCCTGAGAAAACCAAGGGAAACTAGAGAGAGACAAGCACTGGAAACAGGTTGTATTTTCACCAACTGTAGATACATAAATTTTTCCCAGGGGAAAGTATACTACTGTTGGCAATTTACTTTGTTATGCATCAAAAATAAGATGAATTGATGGACTGATAGAGGGATGGAGGGATGAATAGATATGTGATAAATCTCTGGTGGGAGAGAAGTCTGCCTGAAGCCATTATAAAGGCTAGTCCAGTAAAGAAGGCAGCTTAGCTGATCACCCAAGGGTCAAGCAGAGGGCTAAACACTCAGAAGCCCAAAGGCTGAGGCCTATAGTCATAAGTGGTTGCCCAGAAGTGACTTCATGAATGTCATTTATCTGAGACATCTGTGAAGCTCCACCACCCTCCTCTTCAAAACCTAAACCTGGCGGAATCTAAAATCTTAATCAGCAAGTAGTTACGGTGAAGGAAGTGGAGATTTAAAAGACAAAACAAAATAGAAGACCACTTTCCCCATTGCAGGATTCCAGCCCAAAGTAGGAATGAGCTTGGGAAAAGGAAAAGTTTTAATTTGGAATGAAATTTGCATGAACTTCATGAGCTTTAATCCAGGGAAGAAAAAGAAGTAGCCCTCAGAAAATGTGAAAACATTGGAGTGAAAAATATAAGAATTGTGTGCTCCCATCCACTGAATCCTGCTCCTTCAATAACATGGACATGCCTAACAAAATGCAACCCTGGATGAAAGACTTTTGATTTAATATCATATCACATGTTCATTTATTCAACAAATATGTATTGTGCACCTGTTATGTGCCAGATATTGGTATAGGTGATGAGGATACAACAGTGAATAAGATAAACATTTGATATAAGCAGTCAAGTTTTAAAAGTCACTGGGGGTAATCTAGATAGAGGCTTGAGTTACATAGGTATGCACTTGTTAAAACTAGAGTTCAACATTTACAGTTTTTTCCTTTTGATATAAAATTCACATATAATGATATGCACAAGTCTTAAATATGTTTGCTGAGTTTTGACAAATGCATTGTTATCACTACTCTGCCTGTCTCCATTGTCAGCAGATAACCTTGCCTCCTGCTTCTCTGAGAAAATAGAAGCCTTTGGACAGTCTGTCTCTACTTCCATCTGAGGCCAATTTTTACCTCTGGTTTTTGTATCCTATCCCTTTACATATTCTCAGAGGTCTTGCTCTATTGGATTATCCTTCTCAACCTTAACTCGCATTTCAAGAAATGAGCTTGTTTATGTACTAATGCTGGATTCTCTCACCTCAGAGTCTTTACACAAATCATTTCTTATTCATAGAACAACTTTCCTATCTCTTCTTCACTTATCCTAATTCCTACTCACTCTTCAGGTCTTTGCTTGGATATTATTTACTTATATATGACTTTCCTGATCTTCCATTCCACAGTGTGTTAGAAACTATTGACCTTTCTTTTTCATGATACTCAGTTCAACATAAGTACTTGTTCTATGTATGTCTTGCCCACAAGACAAACATGTTCTCTGGCCTCAGAATGTCTTGTTAACTGCTATACCTCCCTCTAGTACTTAGCATAGTACCCGGCACATTAAATATTTGTTGCTGAATAATTAAAATTTAATCATATTATCTGTAACATGTAGTATTTTTAAAATGTCTTCTTCATAGATTTTAATTTTTTTATTCTAATAGCTATTGCAATCTTTTGCAGTGCAGTGTTAAAAAAAAGGACGCTATAACATTTTGTCTTTATGATTTATCATTCTATTATTAAAGTTTAAATAAATGTCCTGTACACAGAAGATTCTCAACGAGAACTATTTCTTATAAAAATCCTTTCCTCGTGGAGCTAATGGAATGGACATAAAAGGAACAATAGATACCGGTAAGTACCGTTGGAAAAGTAACATACCAGAGTATATATAATTACCTGTTGGGTGGTGCGATACAGACAGACTCTGGGTAAAGTTAAGGATTTTGAGATAGGTGAGATTAGCTTAGAGATGAGCATAGGGCCTGGAGCTGGACAATGAATTACCTAATTAATAATTATTTGTGGAGCTTCCTGACTCGATTTCTTTCTGGTGGCCCTTCTGTGGTATTTTCCTTTACAGTGATGACTCCCTTTAGCTGGGTAACATGAGGATCGGATGTACAGTGGGCAGCTAAAAGCTCCCCTAACTTCACTAAGAGGTAGTTTGGGATAATAAAGTGGTGTCTGAGGTTCCTAAAGACCGGAACCTGGGTGTCCTGGGTCCCAAGTGGCCCGATGCCCCTCCAGTTTCAACAGTCCAGAGCGCGAATGCCACGCAAAAAGCAGAGTGGTTGGGGTTCCTGCTGCTAGGAATGTACACCTGGCCTCAGCCCCCGGTTCCCGCTACCGCCTGCCCAGGTCTTCTGTAGTCACTCCGCCCACTGCCTCATTTGGCCCCTTCTCCCTCTTTTCCCTTCCGCGCGCCGCCATTTCTAATTACGCCTCCAGCTCTTTTGGGCCCGCCTCGGCTTCCGTCCCAGATGATCCCTCCCTGCCACCGCCTCCTCCATCTCCCAGAGCTGTAGCCACCTCCTCGGTCAGTGGCGTATCCGGACTCTGTGTCGGGACCAGCCAGATAGGGGCGGAGGTCCGGATCCCGGTCTAGACCCGAGCGGGGGGCCATGGAGAAAGCGGCCCGAGGAGCTCTCCACACCTATTAAACGGATCCGTTGCGGCTGCAGGCGCCATGGACCGAGCCCCAGCAGAGCAGGTACGCGGGCTCGGGTTGGGCCAGCCGGGCCGGGGGCTGGGAGGCTACGCTTCCTCCCAGGCGGGCCCTGGTGTCCGAGCGTGGACCCTGATGGCAAGAGCCCTCGCGTTCCCGAGGGCTCAGACCTCCCTCACCCGGGAGCGTGGCGGCGCCCAGCTGCCTTGCATTGTTGCAGATGCTGCTTCTTGCGTGGGGACTTTTTCAGCCCTGGTTCGCCCCCCTGGCAGGGGACTCGATTTTGCTTCTCCTCCCCGGCTTCGTGAAAGGGGACAGAAGACTCCCAAGTTGTCCGTGCTCTCCCGAGAGGAGAGTTTATAACTTCCAGCGAATCTTCCCCGCACCCCGAATTCCGTTCAGTTCTAGTTCTGGAATGTGTTTTCAAGGTGGAAAGGCTTTTGAAGGGTTCTCACCCAGAAAGACTGGCAGAGAACGTGTGATAACTAGAGGAGGGGCGTTATGGGCTTTTTACATCTACGTTCCATTGAGCGAAGCATTGTTTTTGCAATGGTTTTAAGGAGGTGTTCCCTCTAAGATCTGAAATACAACCTTTTCCCCTTGCCCTTCTACTTAATTATTTTGCAAAAATTTGTGTTATTATTTTTATTTTTAAATCGAGCTTAGACCTTAACGGTAGGACCCGAAGCATGAATTCATTTCCGAGCCCTTTATTATATTCACAGAGTAGTCCCATTAGTATTCTGTTTTATGTTTATTTGCATCACATTCTTGCTAGTAGGTGCTAGGAGGCAGGGCTTTTACATTGTCGTCATAGTGTAAAAAAACAAACTAAAATGATTTTTTTTTTCTCCAAAAAAGTTTCAGTATTTTCCATTCTTCAGGCTTCTGTGAAACAAATTCGATAAAGTCGAAGTGTAATCACTATCCATTTCCATCTTTAACTGAAGGCCTTGCCCAGTGATGAACTGGGCTACTAGATGAAGGAAAACAAGAGATTAGTGATTTGCCCAATTATTTTACAAATAGATAATTAGCACCTTAATAAATGAGACAGGATTTTCCAAATTCCTGTGTATGATGTATATAGCTAGGCAGAGCCAGTTTTCATTTTGAAATTGGCTCTATTAGGCCAAAGTAGTTTCCTAGTTGTGTATATTTGTTTTTTACAAAAGCTTTAATTAGAAATAGCTTTATGCAAATATGACTGAAAACACAAATGAGTTGTATGAAACAATACATAGATTTATCAAAGTAAAATTGATTGGAGCCTCTTGGCAAATATATACAGGGTTTCCTGTGACCTAGAGTATTCAGTATAACGCCTATATCCAATTTAAAGTAAAAGTAAGGTATCCATCAAAAATGCCTGAGATCTCAAAGCCTGACAGGTGAATACGGAATTTTCTTCAATGATTTTCTTGTATGTGTGTCATTAATGAAAGGGTTACACATTTGGTACTTCACCGTGATGCCAGAGCTGTAACCAGTAATGCTACCACATGTATACTTAGGGTTCCTTTCATCCTAGAGGAAATGTAATTAACTATTTAGGTGGTAACTTGTGTGTGATCATCTTAACAGCTAGTGCTATGAGCAAATTATTTGAACTAGAGGGCCTCTTCCTCTTTTATCTACATCTTTCCAAAGTCCACAACCTGTTTAAAATCTTGTAGAAATTTCAGAATTAGAAAATAATCATGAATGTAGGTTTTCCCTTTGAAGAATTTTTTTCCTCCAGTACCTCCTGCCTCTCCCCCAGCCCAATCCTAAAAGAGAAAAAATTCAACCACACCCCTTCCCCCACACATATTCAAGGAAATTAACATCCAAAAAAGTGATGCTGCTTTGCCTAGTTCTTGCTATAGAAGTTAAATCAAGGATCCCTGGATGACCTGGAAGGAGTGTGCTTCATTTTATACATATTAGCATTATATTAGCATTTTTCTGGGGCAGGACTCTGTTATTTTCTTAATATTCTCAAAGGGATCCATCATTGTAAAAGTGCTAAGAACCATTAATTTAAATGTAGAGTAGTGGCTACTACTGACATTTCTCAACTTTGTGGAGTTCTTGATTGTTTCCACTGTGTGGTAGAATAATATAATGGCTTTTCTAGGTTATTTTTTTGCTAATTTTAAAGTGAATTTAGATAGGAAAAGGCAGAAAAGATAGATATGTGCTGAATTTCTATTTTATTCACAAACATTTGTTGTTGTTTTTTTTCATTTCAAACCAGTGTTGGTTTGTAGTCAGAATTTCTGGGAATGCCTACAGCAATATAACTTATTATCATATTGCTATAGTAGTTTGCAATTCATAGAAGTTTGATTAAAAAAAACACACAATACAAGCTACCTACTTTCTGCATTCTATCTTTAACGTAATTTAAATCCCTGGAGTGTTGCACAGTGTAACTTCAAAAATAATCTAAGTGTGATTTACCTGAAGGTATTCATGTTTAAAAAAATTACATATATGAAATTTTTGATTAAAGGGATAAATTGTGTATGTTTGATCAAGGTAATAAAAACTTACTGGGAATACATGCTAGATAATAGTCTTAAATGTAGTGATGACTAGATGACAAAAATGTTATAATCAGAAGAGAATCTAAGGAGTAGTCTCTTTTGGCAAGACTGTTAAATCAAGACAAGTGGCTTAATTTTGACTTCCAGAGTTAGATGTTCTAAGAATGGATATTACTTGGTATAATTCTTTATTTTTTTCCTTAAATAAGGCAAGTGTAAAGAGATGTGAAGGATGAACTTCATAAATCATGGAATTCATTGTGTTTATAAAGGCTTTAGTGTTTCTATTTTTAGGATATTTAAGACAGTGTTTTGGGAATTTTTTAAATAAATAATGGCTTTAGAAAGTACAGAACACTTGAGGTTTACAAGTCTCTTTGTATTACAGATAATTTAAACATTGGCTTAATTTTTAGTACATTAGCATTAGATGGGTTCTTTTAAAAGAATTTACGAAATTATTGACCACTAACATCTTTAATTCTTAGAAAAGCAAATGTGCAACAAAGCACGTTCATGCAAAGTGCTGTTCAGCAATGAATATACAAAATATAAACTTCACATCATATCAGCACTACAAACTAAACATTCTAAATAAGTTGCTATGAAATGTATATAATACTTATAGTTTGTCTTTATGGATATAAGTTAGTGATCAGTCTAACAGATTTTAAAAATAATACTTTCATAATAAAGTAAATAATGCTCATTTAGTAAAAATATCATTTGGAAAATTTAAAAGGTATCATTCCCTAAGCTCTTAAATCAAATAGGAAGTAAAAAAGAATTATTTGTTATTGAAAAGGTAGTAACATGCTACATGTGAAAACCTATTTGATTGTGCTGAGCCTATACTCAAGCAAATGCATAGTCATAAATGCTTTCATTGTTAAACATTTTAAAAGAAAAGTGAAAATTAAGTATCCAAGGCAGGAAGTTAGGGGAAAAACCCTACCAATTAATAATAAATTAGATAACCCCAAAACTAATATTAAATTTAGAAAACTGGTTTTTAGAAAAATATCACCAGATATTAACAGGGTTAGATGCAATCTGTTTATGAAAAAGGGGAAATGTCTGGCTAGCAAGGCAAGTGGGACAGAGTCTAAGTTAAATACTTTGATTTTTTTCTGCTTAGTTTTTTTCTGAAGTCTTGCAAAACTTTTTTTTGTTTTGTTTTAAGATTTGTTTTATTGTATTTGACAGAGACAGAGACAGAGAGAAGGGAGGGGCCCAGAGCAGTCTCCATAGGTGTATGTCATCAGTTTTTGGCATGGTTTCATTCCACACAGGTAGGCAGGGGGATGCGCAGGGTGGGAACCAGGCAGGGGCTTCCCAGGGCCTCCCACAGGGGAAGCTTGCCCTTGTGAGATCCAGACTGGGGCCACACCCCAGTTTAGCATGTGTCTACATGAGCTGGGATTCAATCCTCAGATCCTGGGGCTGCAAAGTGAGCACCTAACCCGCCGAGCCATCCCAGCCTCCCCTTGCAAAACTTATGTATAACTACTGCAGTTTGTTTTGGCAAGTGGTTTACTTTCTGTATAAGTCAGGGGTCCCCAACTCCCATGTCATGGACAGGTAAGATTTCGTGACCAGGTAGGAACCCAGCCACACAGCAGGTGAACAACGTGTTGTCAGGGATTGATGCTTCATCTGTATTTACAAGTGCTCCCCATCGCTTGCATTATCTCCTGAACCCCACCTCCTGTCATATCAGCTGCACCATTAGGTTCTCATAGGAGTATGCCATGAGCATTCCCCTACCCAACCTCATGGAAAAATTGTCTTCTACAAAACCTTGGTCCCCAGTGCCAAAATGTTATGGACTGCTGGTGTAAGTCATTCCAATCAGAAAACAAGACAGCCATCAGGTATCTATCTCTTAAACATGAAAAATTATTTCATTCAGAAGACATTTATCTTTGGCTATGAGATATAAAATATCTTAGTGTTTTGATATATCATATTTTTACCTTAACATGGAAAGACTGGAGGGTTTCCATGGGCATATATTTTCTGTAGGTGTGTGGTACATACTGAAATTCACTGTGGGAGAGTACCTTACTATGTTCTAGTTCAGTTTTGATTTTGTGGGTGTCATTTTTCTTTTGCTTAATCTGGGAAGATTATTTACACTCTCCTGGAGGTTCTGTCTTAAAGGAATTTAATGTACATTTCCTGCTGATGTGTGCTTCATAATTTTTGCCCATTTTCCCTAAACGTGTCTGTACAATGCTTTTTCCAGAATATGTGTTCAATGAATGTTTATTGAATTATATAGGCCGGGGGTGGCGAACCTATGGCACACGTGCCCAAAGTGGCACGCGGAGCAATTATTTCGGCACGCGGAGCTGTGAATACCATTTAAAAGATTATTGTTTATGCTCTTATAGACATAAAAATAATCTATACCTCTATCTCACTCAATGGGTTGGCACGCGAGTCGAGTGAGTATACTCTTATTTCATAAATTTTGGCACTCAATCGCCAAATGGTTCGCCACGGCTCTCAGTGATCCAAATGCATTTGTTTAATAAACTCTTTTAAACAGATTTTTATACTTTCATGTTCAGATATATTCTTGTGTTTTCTAGATTATTCACATCTAAGAAGTTTTATTATTTACATTTGTTTTAATATATGTAAAATTTAAAATATAAAAAAACAAGTTTCTGGGGCTTATAATTTTTCACTAATTTGGAAAATTCTGAAATAATTTTTGAAATATAATTTTACTATGTGGTGTTTTTTTTTAAAGCAAATAGTACAGGAATTTGTTCTTTGTAGTTTAGACTTATTCTATATTTATATTTTCTTTAAGATGATAACTTTCTGTATAATTTCTGATTTCTAAAAAATAGATCTTGGCAAAAGTAGAGAGACTAGACACAGAATTTCAAATTGAAGAATATTATCATATCACAAGCATTGTCCACTGTAATAAGATGTTTCTTTTTGATTTCTAATGTCATTGAAATATTGCCAGAACCTGTGGCTTACTTAACATATTATCTATATGGGTTTTATTATGTGGGAGTTGAAGATTAGTTCGGGATCTTAACATTATTTTTCAGGCCTGAAAACAAAAGGTCTGCATTTTGATTTATGATGCTGAAGGCCCTAAAGTCACAATAAACAACTTTAAAAACCATACAGTGTTGTGACTGTAGTAGAAAGTTTGCCAGTCTGTTCCTATTAGTGACATCTTCTGTTTGTACAGCTGTTAACTACAGCAGCTTTTCTTTTTTGCTAAACACAAAGGATTCATGTCAGTTTGTGAATTTTATTGTTGAAGCTCGGCTACCTAGAACTGCACTTAGAATAGAAACAAATACAAACTTTAATATTTAAGGGTATATACTATGTATATGTGCAGACATTAGTTATAAGTTATGTATGACCATTTTTGAACAGGGGCTTGTCTAAATTCATAAAAGCTTTAAATATAAGTATAGGTGAAACTACATATAAAAAACTTATTACAACTTTTGACTTGAGCAAGAATTTGAGTATTTGTTAACCAAAGTAACTTGAGAGTTGATATTATTATGGGGGGGATGTCAGGAAAAGTGTTGTTTTAAAATTCTCTTATTTCTTTATAATTATGTTAGTATTGTTCTTTTTTTCGAATTAGGCTAAGAATTTGATATAACTACATTTCTTGCTTTAAAACAAATCCTAATGCTTTCTAGCCCAGATTTATAAAACTGTTTAGAGAGTTCTTATATGTTCAAAAGGACTTTGTGGTTTTTTTTAAAGATTTTATTTTATTGTTTTTGACAGAGAGAGAGATACAGAGACAGAGATGAGAGAAGGGGGAGGGCCCAGAACAGTCTCTATAGTTTCACATCATTAGTTTTATCCACATAGTTTCATTCCACAGGTGGGCACGGGGCTGCATAGGGCAGGAACTGGGCCAGGGTCCCACCCCAGTGAGAACCGACCTGGGGGCACTCCCCAGTTCAGCATATGGGTCTGCACAGGCCGGGGCTGGGATTCGATCCTTGATCCCCGGGGCTGCAAAGTGAGCTCCTAACCCACTGAGCCATCCCGACTTTGTGATTTTGAAAGAAATCTTGACTATTACATTTTTTATAGTTAAACTGTGATTCAAGTTTTCCTTTTTCTTATGCATGTGTATGAACTATATAAAAAGTAAGTTTCCATTGTCTGCATTATTGTTGAAAGTCAGCTTTTCCCCCCTAATTGGGGAAACATTTATTAGGTTAATGTTTTATACCTTATAAGTTTTGAGTTCTAATGACTATCACAGTGAAAGTTACTTATTCTATTAGAGTTTGAAGGAGTTTTGCCTTGAAATTCAAGAAACCAAGTTCAGTTCACAGTTTATAAGTGCAATAACTATCTCTTTCAGATTTGGTTAATATTGTAAAAGTAAATTTCAAAGTTAAATCAGGTAGGAAATAGAAATAATACTGCTATATAATTCAGATTTCTTCTCCCTTTTTACTTGCATTTCTGAATACTTATAGTGTCATTTTTTAGAGAACAATTTTTTTTTTTAAGGCTATACTATATGGAGTACATGAGATCTTCTCTTTAGATTGTCTTGGATTTGTTACTGATTACTTTCATGAGAAACATGCCTGAAATTTATTATGAGAACTATGCCTTGGTGAGAGCTTCTAATAAGTGCCACCCCATGTATGTGTTGGGAGAAAGTTCTAGTTAGGATTGTTGCTTGGAGGTCATTGGTTTGAGTGGTTGAAATATTGGATTGCATTTCACTTACTGATTTCATTGAGAAGTGTTTAATATCTTTTTAGATTGTAATATTTATGTGGTTTTTAACATTCTGCTTTTAAAAAATGTTCTTACACGTTTTTTCTTTTTATAATTAAAATTTAAAAATTTGTTAAATATAACAAATGCAGAAAGACAGTTGCGTAAAACCAATTTACAGCTAATTAAATTATTATAAAGTGAATGAATACCTTAGAAGTATCACCCAAGTTAGGATGTTTGTGTAGAACTTTGCCAGGCATCCCAGAAACTCGCCTGGTGTCTCTTCCCAATTATAGCTCCCTCTTTTTTAAAGAGTAATTCCAGGGAAGTCGGATGGCTTAATTCAGGGGTCTCCAAACTTTTCAGCCCACAGGCCGCATTAACTATCAAACAGCAGTTTGGGGGCCGACTACACACTCGAGGTCCAAATAAAAAAGAATCAAAACATAGATGTTGTTTTTAATTATTTATTTAATATTATTTTATTCAGATAAAAAGGTCTCCACGGGCCGGATGAGAGGGCCTCACAGGCCGTAGTTTGGAGACCCCTGGCGTAATGGGTTAAGTGCTCGCTTTGCAGCCCCAGGTACTGAGGATCGAGTCCCGGCCCCAGCCCGTGGAGACCTATATGCTGAACTGGGGTGTGCTTCCCATGTAGGAGGCCCCCAGTCCAGTTCCCACTCTGCACTGCCCTGCCCACCTGTGTGGAATGAAAGAAACGATGTTGAAAAACTGATGATGTACATCTATGGAGACTACTCTGGGCCTTCCCCCTTCTCACTCTCTGTCTCTGTCTCTGTGAAGAACAATAAAACAAATCTTTAAAAAATAATAAAAGAGTAATTCCTATCCTGACTTTAACAGCTCTTACTTTTCTGTATAGTTTTGTCACCTGTGTATGCATCCTTAAGTACTTGAGTTTTTAAAATCTCTATTATTTATTCTAAGAAAAGATACAAAATAATCTAGTATATGTGTTACTTTGGTTTGCTAAGCTTATCTACTGGGAAATTGAAGTACTCATTTTTTTCCCAGTTTAATTGTGAACAAACGTTTTTTTTTCCTTCTTACGTTATTTTTAAAAATTCGTCTTGGACTTTTTCCTTTCTTTTAATTTAACCATACTCATCTAATTTCCTGAAATTGACATAAATAGACTATTTTTTAGACTATTCAAACAAACATAGTTATCCTTCAGGACTCTATTAATGTTTCCCCCCCCCCCCTAATAAAATTAGTTAAAAACACATTATGTTCGGAGAGCTAGATTTCTTACTACAAGCTTTATTTTTGGACTCTGAGGTATGACTTCCTTGTACTCTTGATTGTTTTAACAGCTTTGATTTCATAAAAATGATTTTATTGAAATTAGTAACTTTTGATAAGTTATTTTCGATTTTATTTAATGGCTTTGTCTAAACTTATTGTAATCATACTTAATTATTTTAATTGCCATTGCTGTTTGGATGTTTTGCAAATACTGAGGAGAGATCTAATTACTGTTAAACTGATTTTTTATTGTTAAATTGTGAACTTATATTGTTTAAGTCTTTTGCTCATTTGTTAATAATATGTTTCACTTTCTCTTTGAAGAATGTCAAATTGTCAGCTGAGGTAGAGCCATTTATTCCCCAGAAGAAGAATCCTGATGCATATGTGATCCCTATGGCACTTCCACATGATAATGGAAATGTTTCTGGTATAGAACCAACTCCAATTCCCAGCTACTTGATTACTTGTTATCCATTTGTGCAGGAAAATCAGTCTAATAGGTAATTTGTTTTTATTATTGGTGGGGGGGGGATAAGGAAATACAGAAGTTGGCAAAGCATAGTACTTAATGTTTTCCTTGTATAACTCCTAAACATTAACCATTTCTCTAGTTTTTAAGAGGAGTAAATAAAACCAGGTGATGTGGAGGTTTGAAAGTTATTAATGTGGATTATTATTCTTCCTAAGAGGGTATGGGTTCTTTGGATATATCTCTTATAAGTAATTGAAGTTTATTTGAAATTAATTGACTTAAAAGGAGGAATGAATTACTCTGAAAGAGGTAATCAGAATTCCCCCCCCCCCCCTTTTTTTTTGAGATTAGTCATCGAATCATTACCAAGATAGTCTGGCATAAGAACAAAATTCCAAGGGATAGTTCTTAACTTTGAAGCTTTTATGGTTAATTAGCATATAACTCTAGACACTAATTCTAGTTTAAATTTAGCTTCTGTGCTGTTGTCACTGGGTGAGTTAGCAAAATGCTTACAATTCAGATAATGTGTAACTTCATAACCACTAGGGTATAACTTGTTATACTCATGATAGCCTTTCTAACTCTGCTTTAGATTGTCTGAATGATTAGCACTTCACTGGTGCAGTTCATTTTATGCTATATAAAAATAATTTTAGATTTCTTCAAGTTATACTACACACAGAAAATTGTACTTCTCTGTTCTATAGCACTATGAAATAATTGGATGAGTTAACTGGGCTCTAGCCTCTGCGTAACCACCCTGAGGGCTAAAGCAATCAATATTTCTACACATCTGTAACCCATTGTGGCACATTTGTGTGCCAAGGCACATTCTTTGAGAAATTCTGAGTGTATGAGATATAAGACCACAGAACAACTTTCTCAGAAGTTAAATATTCAAGTTACTCTGAAGCTCATAGTAGTTTTGGGGACTGGACAAACAGTAGGAGCTAAGGGATCCTTCTCAGTTAAAGTTAGCATTATATTAAAAATCTTTGACCTATATGGACTATTTTCAGAGTGATTTGTAAACTACATTTAATAATATTTTGTACTTGACAAAATGACCAAATGTATACAGTATGGTAATTTCAGTTCTTCTTACTTTACCAAATAATCTTTTGAGAATTCATGAGTAAGCCAGCTAGCATATTATTTTAAAATACTTTTAGAATTATGTCAGTGAACATTTTTTCATTTTGCTTTGTCATGGGAGCAGAGAGGAAAAGCTTTATACTCCAGCCTCCCATGACCCCTCATTCATCAGCAGCAACCTTTGAGGAGCACTGCTGAGACAGGACAATCTTACTGGTGCTATGCAGGAGCTGCGCTACAAGCTCTAATGCAGGGGTGTCCAATTTGTTGACTTCCCTGGGCCACATTGGAAGAAGAATTGTCTTGGGTCACATAAATTACACTAACGATTGATGATGAGCTTTAAAAAATTGCATAATCATCTCATAATGTTTTAAGAAAGTTTATGAATTTGTGGTGGACCACAGGACCACAAGTTGGACAAGCTTGTTCTATTGCTAGGGACAAGATGGCAGTAGAAGGCTTGCCTTTTTCTTCTCTCTTGGACCTGAAGCCTGCTTCCATTGCCAAGAAGGGGAGCCAGGAAAGGAGCTGGACCTGGCCAAGTGGTTAGGGGAGTAGGAGAAAGGGGTAGGAGGCACTGGGACTGAGCTGAAGAATGAGAGGTGGAGGAATCAAATCACCCATTGTAGTGATCACCTTACAGAATGATCACTTTACCCTGCTCTTTGCAGAAGGCTGTCATAACTACTAGCATTGAATGGGAACTTTGGACTGTTGGCAGATCTAGCAGCTAAGTGTTTAACTGTTAGGCAGAAGTATCTTGAAGATGTTGAGGGGAGAGTTATAAATAAGAATGGTATGTACTTTTAAAATTTTGGAATGCAGTAAAACTATCAGCTTGAATTCTTTTATACTGTCTATTAAGTTGTTATTACAGGTACATAATTCTATAGCAAAGAAAGTCAGGTGATAATTTGATCTTTTCCAGAATTATTATGAAGCCACTATTCTGTACTATTTTTCTTTTTAAGTTAACATGATATTTTGCTTTAGCATTACTTTTAGAATTGTCAATGGATTTGTTATTTTTTGATTTGGTTTTACAGACAGTTTCCGTTATATAACAATGATATACGATGGCAACAGCCCAATCCAAACCCTGCTGGACCATACCTTGCCTACCCCATTATATCTGCTCAGCCACCTGTTTCTACAGAGTATACATATTATCAGCTGATGCCAGCACCATGTGCCCAAGTTATGGGTTTCTATCATCCTTTCCCTACAACTTACTCCAACACCTTTCAGGCTGCAAGTACTGTAAATTCTATAACCACAGAATGCACTGAGCGTCCAAATCAGCTTGGACAGGTCTTCCCATTGTCCAGTCATCGAAATAGAAACAGTAACAGAGGACCAGGGGTACCAAAAGTAAGTGACTGATTTTAGTTGGCTTTTATATTTGATATTTCTGTTGTTAGTAATAGTATATTTGCTACTAGTATTGATAAGCCTTTAATGCTGAATTTACTATAAAACATTTTGTTCACTATTATAAAATAGTTAAAGGTATAATGTTTATAAAATAATTTTTCCATTTTTATTATTCCTCGCTGTTAATTGATATGATTTACAGTTATCTTCAAGTTTTTTCTTGAAAATGACCAAGAGTTTTGCATAAATGTAATGAACAAATATTTTCAAATTATTTTAACTTAATAATAAACATTGCATAGTAGCACCAATATTTATAAGTGGTCAGTTTGGATCCTATGCTAGCAGTGTTGAATGGCTAGTAGCACTTGAGCATATTTCAGTCTTCTGAAATCAGCAGGAGATATTATAGTAAAGAACATTTGTGATTTATTAAATCCCTTCAACTTCATTGTTCCTATCCTGTGATTTTTTTAGTAGGAATAGCACTTTGTTATTCAGGAGATGCTTTACTATATTATATGAGCACAAACTCTCCTAGGGCTGAAAAAAAAAAAAGAAAGATAAATGTGTGAAACCATTTGGAATCAGGATCACTCTTGACTTAAAGAAAAAACCCAGTTTCTTGAGTTACAGAAAAAAACCCAGTACTTGAAGGCCATGAAATCACAAGAGAAGTAAGGTGTAGGTAACTGTTTTTTAACTAAAAGGCTACTTTTCTATTTTAAATAAGAAAAACCGTCTTTCTTCTCAGCACTTTTGAGCTAATAGAAGACAGAGTGACTACTTAGATACGTTTTATGACTGTATGATCAAGGAGTTGATGCTTTCTTGGATGCTATTATCCCAGATCTTCAGAGAAAAGTCTTTGCTGTCTTCTGGTATACTTTTCACAAATTAAAATATAAACAGGCAGCAGAAGTTTCTTTGAAAAGCTCTCATCTTCATTTATGCAAGCACTGTGGGTCAAAGGAAATCTTTTTGGGACCTCTGAGAATGAAAAGAAATAAATATTGGCAATGACATGATAGTATGTAACTTTCAGATGTTGAAGAAACATGATTCTCAGAGTGCATTCCCAGCTCTTGAATTTAGGAAGTTAAATTCACAGTTCTGTCATATAAATTGCTAAGCGATAAATATGCATATGTTTTAAAAATGAAGGAAAGGATTAGTTGTTTTATAGTATTTGTAAACTCTAAAACAGAAATCTCTTTTATACTTCTTTGCTATCATGAAACTAATTTAACCTTTGGATAAGTTACCTTTTAAATAAAAACTTACATTTCCTTATATGACATGATTTAATCCTATTATTTATTAATTATTGAGAAAATTAAAAACAAGTAACAAAAATGAATTCATATTTTATTATAGTAATATTAATGGTTATTGAAAAAATACTGTATGAATGTGTGTAATATCTTATTTAGCCTCTTATGATTGGCTGCAGTTAATTTAATGAAATCCCAATAGTAACCTTGTTTTCTGTGGGTTGGGAGCCATTAATTTGGAGTATACATGTAGGTGTATATTATAGTAGATGTGTATTTTGTAAAGTTTAGTACGTTGAATAAAATCTTAATTTTGTTTTGTTTTGTTTCCTTAAATCAGCAACAGCTTTTACAACAGCACATAAAAAGCAAAAGGCCACTGGTGAAAAATGTAGCTACTCAGAAAGAAACAAATGCAGCAGGTCCTGATAATCGATCAAAAATCGTGCTTCTGGTAGATGCATCACAGCAAACTGGTAAGGCAAGGGTTGTTACATATAATATACACCACTGATTTTTATCTGTTGTCATGCACTGACCTTATAACTGGACTATATCACTTTTTGTGATTCTAGACTTTCATCTTGCCATTTAGCCTTCCAATTTGTGAAATTCTCTAGGAAGAATGAGTCAGTCCATATCCTTCATATTGTTTTAATTTGCTTTGCTGGCTTATGTACAATTTTGAACAGGGTTTGAGGTTTCTTTATGAAGTAGTGGAGCAGTTCAGAAGTTAGATATGGAATTTTGCAGACATTGTAGAAATATGAGGGACTCATTTTGGTGGAAATCATGATTGTACATGATTTTATAACTAGATTAAAATCTTTTATAAAACATCCTATGGTACTTTTATAGAAAGAATTTAGCAAGTATTCTGTGTCATGTTTTAGCTTAAAAGTGAACCAAACCTATGAGTGACACCTATATCCTGTCAAACAAGTAAAAATTTTGGACTAGTCGTATATAATTTAGTCAAAAGTTTTTAGAGGATTGTATAAGCATTAAATAAAAAAGTATTATCCTAGTAATAGTTTTTTTTTTTAATTAATTAATTTATTTTATTGTTTTTGACAGAGAGAGAGAGAGAGAGAGAGAGAGATACAGAGAACTGAACTGGGGGCACTCCCCAGTTCAGCACATGGTTCTGCACGGGCCGGGGCCAGGATTCGATCCTGGGTCCCAGGCACTGCAAAGTGAGTGTTTAACCCACTGAGCTATCCCGGCTTTCCCTAGTGATAGTCTTATACTAGCAGTTTTCCCGTTTACATCATGAAATTGCAATATATATATCTCTGATCTTAGCCTAATGGCTATAGAGTAGAAACCTATAGCCTCTCATCCATTGTCATTGACATGAGTGAAAAATCCTTGTTAATGATGCTTGTTAATTATATCTGTTCAAAGGCACATTTTCTTTTCATCCCTCTAGTCTCCACCCAAATGCAGTCTGCCTTAAAACCAATTAGATGGCTCATACTTCCATTTGGGCTGTACCTTTTCTTTTAGACATCTAGTCAGTTATCGTTTTACACTTGCTTAGATCCGTTAGTAGCAAGAAAAAAATCTGGGAATTGGTTAGAAAACAATCTTGCTGATAATACGTCAGTCATTGTGTGGTTTGTAGGATAAAGCAGTATGATTAACAGACTCTGACAAATGCTTGGAGTCAATATGGAAAAGAATCATGGTGTAATATGTTACAAAGTTTTCTGTGTTTTGATTGTTCCTAATCATAGTTTCCCATTTCTATATGCTTTCAACCATAGAACTGCTTTTAAAAATGTTTTCATTAGTTTGCTTATTGTGACCACAAAGGCAGCCTTCTGATGTGTAAGAATTATAAAAGGAAAAGATGAAGGTATTATTTGAGTAGAAGAATATACTTTCTATCAGTATTCTTCTTTTTTTATCTTTTCACATTTATAGAGAGAAATTATCTTTTTGTCTTCAGTGCATA